>JAACJT020000086.1:10926344-10952151 GCA_009936485.2 Gymnarchus niloticus | reverse complement strand
CCCTGGATGGGATGCCAGTCCATCACAGGGCACGAGGCTGGGGTACACCCTGGACGGGATGCCAGTCCATCACAGGGTACAAGGCTAGGTTACAACATTGCAAGGCACACCCATACACAATTACACACTACAGGCAATTTAGAGATACCATTTAGTCTAACTGGAAGTCTGAGCAACAAGGGGAGACCATGAAAACTCCCAACACCCAGCGTGGAGGTGTGATTCGAACCCCCTACCCTGGAGGGTTAGAGAGCAGTACTCCTCACTGAGTCCCCATGCCCAAAGGGTAACTTGTCCAACGGAATCTGGACCGCATCTGACAACTGACTCCTTTGTGAATATTCATAGTGATGATATAAATTAATATGATGTCTAAGAACAGATGCAAAAGACGAACGAGTCCCTGGTGATGTCTGGCTGTCTGTTCTACCGTTACCTCCTGACAATGAACGTTATTATCAAGGGTGAGCCATTAAGACGGGAGGACAATTAAGATGCAGAGCAGCAGAATCAATTGCTGGATGTACAATCAGATAATATCCCACAAAAAATACAAATGAATATATTCGATGACTAATGACAAAATAATAAATACAGCTTCCATTTAAGACGCATGACTGCATCGTATCAGTGGGTTCAGGGAAAGAAGCATCAAACCGCAGAATATGAGTTTATCTTCTACATGTACAGGAATTTTCAAGGATTTTTTTTCTTTATTCGGACAATATAATAATTAGAATTTTCTCCAAACTCATCCATTGACATTGGCATCATCTTACATGACACAGCCCATAATCTCTACAATCTCCATCAACGATCCTTCTAACCAGGCGTCTTGGACAGGCACCAGCCTGGGCTATAGCCTGGGTGGGATACCAGTCCACCCTACGCTCACCAACTTCCTTAAAAAGATCCATTTGTTAGCATAAAGGCCCTGTTTGCAGGCATTTGTTGAGCAAACCCACCTATGTGAAATAGCCAGGGCTGTGAGCGACAGTCACACCTTACCCATGAAGTGAGTGTTGTGCCTTTTCAAAGCATGCAGGCCTCTCTCTCCTTCTGCCTGACACCCAGACATTAAGGTCTGACTAACGAGTCTAAAGGAGTTGGAACGTTCTGGAAGCAATGCAACGGAAACCAGAGCAGCCCAGGAGTACATGCACACAGCATGGTCACTGCAGTACCCCAGTTTTATTGTCCTCTGATCTTTCTTTGGCCTATAATCTCACCCCCCTTTGACGTATACCTTCCGAAGAAGAGTTTGGGCACAATTCATTATTAATGCAGGAAAAATCATGCGTGTTCCTTTGTAAAGGTGACCTATGCTAAAAGCCTTCGTTGTGAAATGCTGCTGCATTATTGACAGTCTGCAATCTACCATCCTCAGAGCATCACCTTCGGATTCCATGGTATATTTCCCTCACATAACGGGCATTAAAATGTCCCTCCTGGAGATGGAACTCAGCGTTTCATCGGTGCGTTACACTGTACGGTCTAAAATGGGTGATTCTCACTATTCCGTTATTGTCTGTTTGTCCAAAGCTACTTAATTCTGTCTGGTTATGGGGCAGAGGAGACGTAGTTATTGAGCGATTCAGTTTAATTATCCTTCTTTAGGGTACAACAGAAGAGCCCTTTATAGGAATAGGAATCTTCAAAGTACTGTGCTCTTAATGCCGTATACTACTTAACTGAAATTTAACTCCAAACTGGAAATAAAAAGATCGATATGAATATCGGTTATTTTGTCAATGCTATGACCAAGGCTATGGGCACCTCCAGGCCTTGCTATGGGGGTCTGATCACCCTCCGGCTCCGTCCGGCACTTTGTTCTCCACTGAGTGGAATGCTGAGCCGTACAATCTTTCACACGTCGATCTCCCTCCCCTTGAAAGCCCACATCTCCAAAACCCTAGCTGGACACGGTTCCCATAGCATTAAGTTGCCATGCTACCCCCTCCCCCCAAACAGAACAATCACCTCTAGCCCCCCCATTGCCTCTACGTTCGCATCCTAATAAAAGTTTTCATTAGCCTCTGCCACTGATCATACTTTGGCGGTAACTGATTACTGCCTTATTTCACAGACCTCCACAGTCAGACGCTAATACTGAACTAGTAACATTTTACGTGAAAAAAGCACACTCCACACAATTCCTACTCCCCCTCTCAAAGCATGCCTTCTTGTATCCATCCCCCAAAATTCCCGATAATGCCTGAGACAGGCGATTGGCTGCAAGAAAGAAAGCCCGTGGGGAATCAGTAGTTGAGGTGCATTAGCCCGGCCGCGACGTTAGCATCCTGCAGAAGCGCTTGCCTGTTTATTTACAGGAGTGAGAAGGGCCTGTCTAGAGCACACAACGGAGGATAACCTGGACTCATCAATAGTGTTTGTGGGAGTAATTAATATCACAGCCCAGAGCCTGGGGATCGTGGAAGCATAACACACAGTACAGAGCGTGTCACACCTCAGCTCCAACTGTTTTAACACTTTTTATACGAGTGATCCATGCCCTGTCACTATCCTTAAACGTGTCAGGATCACCGCTGGAACGTCACGCTCTATCTGAATGTAAGATGATAGTCATACACACGCTAAATAATGATACATGCTGTTACTGTACGTTGCATGATTGCATTGTCATACATCATACGACACTGATGTCACCTCCATATTCCTCTGACGTCTCCCGCTCCACCCATGCAGTTTTCATGTTCTTCCACAGCTTCCTGTGGATACTAAGGTTTCCTCCCGCAGTCCAGAAACATGGCGTCTCTGAATTGCACAAGTCATGTGCCTGTGTGTACCCTGCAGTGGGCTGACATCCCAGACACGTCTTACGCTCCAAGCTCCCCTGCGGCCCGATCCTGGATCAGCAACTGGAACATGGATGGAATCTCGCTGCAGCAGACAATGTATAGAAGTGCAACCTTGTCCAATATAACCGCAAACTTGATACATCACACAGTATGTCGTGTGTGTGATGTTTACGCCAAGCCGAACACAGAACAGCCTAGTTTCGGTTCAGCAATTCATACATCGTCTGGCTTTGAAGAAACCTACATTGGAGGGAGAAAGGTCCCAAAGATCAGGGATTCGTTTCTGGAGTTTTAAACAGGTACGCATTTTGGCGAAGCCTTGAGATTCAGCTCAGCTGACTCTCTTGGAATAGTTGAAAAGAGTGTCTGCGTCCAATTGTAATCTTGTGTAGCTTTGTGTTTTTGTTCATGTTTACCTGTGTACTATTGTTAAATCATGGAGAAAAATCAATTTTCCATAAGTACATCTGATCGAAAAAAGATACAAAATAACAAATCCATATAAAGGGATTGTGCGAATACTCTAATCAATTCATAACGAGAGCAGGAACAGGATATTATTATAATAAACCACAAAATGGATATTATGTCTGCCATATTCTTTTTTAGATGACCACAGTAAAAGGGAAAAATTCTCAAATTAACTTTCATGTTCTTTATCCTTGAAATAATGATTTAATCTATCCCAAGTGATGATAACGGCCTCTTACCATAGGTCTACCCGAAGCAATGGAATTTATGAGGTGCTAAATGGTGACAAGAAGTTGATGACCTCATCAAGATGACTCACCATCGCGAGGACGTGTTATAAGCAGGCCGCTCACCTTGCATTCATTGCTGAGTTTAGTTACCCGATTTTTCTTTGGGTCGTGAACATGCTGCACAGTAAATGTTGGGAACGAGGACCGTTTAGTCGATCCCCAGCTTCACGACCGGCAGCGGGCGGCTCAGGCTGGAGGATCTGCTGAAGCCGTGACACCAGGCTGATGTGGCGTAATGAATTGGAACCAAATGAGACATTTCGTTTCGGAATAAATTTTGGATTCACCTCAAATCACTCTGCAGTGAAATAACAAAAAACACAAAGACAAAAGAAAGAGCTCGTTGGCCCACTATGAAAGGGGAGATCCGTTTATCGATGCTCTTTTTTTAACAGGATCTGTCGCGCATCCTGCAATGCTGATTACGCATGGCAAGGCAGTTCCCGTCTCGCATCTTGACAACATCCAGCCTGCCAAAGGAAGAGGAACCCGTCCCTCGTCTGACACCGGCTGCCGTGCGGCGCTCAGCCGCGACCTGTCATTAGAGGCACGTCACTAGCATCCAGAGGAAATTACGGTGATTCAGACCAGCAGGGACGAGCTAGAGCACAGAGAGCCTTGCAGTCGCGGCACCCGGACGACGAGCCCGCAGTCGACGTTTACGTAACCAAAATACGCCGACACGCCAATGAATGGAGAAAGGGAACTTGACCGTCCGCTCGATTTTCATGTCAGTTTGTGGAAAGCATCACAAGGCTTCTGGTTTTTCCACGATGGTAGTTCGGTGACTTTAAATGATTTCTTTGCCATTTCCCAACACGCAATGCTCATTTGTCTGTTTCAGCAAAATGCCCCCCTGCGAATAGCCTGGCAGCCAAAGATAATCTCATCCCACAGCAGATTCAGTAAAGGTAATAACAATTAAAAATAACAACAGTCTGCTGTGATTTCACTGCAGCCGAGCACAATGGGTGCTTTTTTCAGTGGGCTTGTTTACTTCACACAAGTCTGAAGTGCATTTTGATGATGTCTCTATCTCTGAATGATATCTGCAATTAAAAGGTCCAGAGTGAACGTGAAATACAACTTCCTCTTTATAGAGTTTCCTTTCATGTGCTGGAGAGACTCTATTCTTCACAGTGATAACTGTGCCGAAGCGCGCACACACACACACACACACACACACACACACACACAGAGTTCCTATCTGTTAGAGTCTAAGCTTGACAAACACATATCATAGCATGCCACAGTGGGTGCGCGAGCCGGACTGCAGGTGTGGCTTACTGATAAAGGGCCGGGATGCCGGGAAGGGAGAGATAAGGGGGTGCCAGCAGACAGCCGGGCATGCGGACTGAAACTGAATTACGTGCTGCCACAATTACTTTTCACGTGACAGCAGTTAAGCGGAGAAACACAGCTCTGAAGGGAGAGTCACCGCAGCGACGAAGCAGGCTTATTTTGGCTCCGCTCACTCGGTCGCATTGTTTCCAGGAAGACATCGTCAAAATTACACGCATGTTTCCAGGAGGACATCGTCAAAATTACATACACCACACGAAAGAGGATCCGAGAGCCAAATAATAAGACATTCACCTGATTTCATTGCTTGAATGGGGGGGGGGGGGGTGTGTGTGGATATCTTGAGAATGGGGGTCAGGTGATCCCGACTGGACAAGTTGATTTGTTCCATCTGCTTTGAGAAGGGGGGGGGTCAGGTGACTCCAACTCTTCATTTTGATTTGCTCCTCCTGTCCCTAGTTCTTGTCACTCAGTCTGTTCCAGTAATTCTGACCCCAGTTAAAATCAAGCCCATTTTCTGTTGTTCTTCGACACAAAGGCCCAGATTTCATTTGTTCGTTCTGTTTTAGCTAAGAAGGATTCTTTGGTTTTGTGTCCCTCCATCAGGTCCACGTAGACCCCGGAAATGGAAAAGTCAGACCCCCAAAGAAATCCATTCAACCCCACAGAGTCCGTCTCTGGTACTGCATGCTTCTCGTTAACGTGGGATCTCGAAGAGCGGCTGCAGTCCTGTGGCAGATGTGAATTTCAGTGACATGTAAGCCTATATGCCTCCCTATATGTAGGACAGGAAATTGTTTTCATGTTGCTCTGAGCTTTTAATAGTATGGCCTACCTGAGCTCCCGCCTCTTTCCGCCTGATTCCCGTTGTGTCACCCCCTCCAACCACCACTCATCCCCCACAGATGCCAAAAAATGGCAGACAAACAAGAGTAGAATGTGCTATTAAGGTGATTATGGCACCAGAGCCTGTCACGTGTGCAGCGGAAACCAACGGAGCATCACGGCGTCCTCTTGGTGGTGTTTCTCGGTCGTGTGAGAGCTTACAGTCGCATGGAGCTCACAGAGCCTGTATCCAAACCCAGCTGAGGCATTCATTTGGGTGATATTGTACACACACACATACACACACACACACACACACACACACACACACAGCTTTGGCTAACAGCAGGGTGCCTCTGCTGATACACTAAATATTTGGCAGTAATCACAGTCTAAACCAGGCAGAACCCAAACCTCGGCTTTTCAGAGAAATCGACTTCCCAAGGTGTAAAATCGGAATCGTCAGGTTTTTTTTTCCTCACAAAGATCAATAAAACCAATTTATAAACGGCTATAAATAAACCAATCACAACAGCACCTTAATGTCATACTGCCCTTGACTTCAGCGGGAATCTCTGCGTTGCCAAAATTAGGGGTTTCAAGGCGTGCCGTTGGGTTTCAGGCTAAAGAAGAATGTGAAAATAGCAGCCCAGTACCTACCCTCACAGCTTCTGCTTTCTTCTGGAACTTCTCCTCCATGTTTTTGGCCAGTTTCTTAACAAGCTTCAATCCATCGATCTCTTCAACCCGGACTAATTTCTCAAATTCTTTGTATTTCTGTGAGGAAAAGACAAAAGCGTGGATGTTTTCAAATACCTTAATGCATTTTTTCACTAAAACATTTTTCCCAATGCAACTGCCACGTCGTATGGTTTCTCGATTATGCATCATCAATGATAACTGGGACCAAGGTTGGTTCGGATAGCCAAACACCTGGGATAATCAAACATACATGAGAATACCCAGTTTCTACAAAACGAATCCAGTTTGAAGATTACGTGAAAGCTAACAGTCACCCATCACCACACGACCGCACTTACAAGGCGATGGTGCAACAAACAATAAAGATCACTGGACCGTCCAGAGTCCACACAGTAACTAAAGCTAAAACTGAGAAATCTTCAAATAAATTACTGGAGACAATTGCATTAAGCAGCCGGAGTAACACTTCAGCATAACTATTAGTGTACTAGGTCCTTTTTTTTGGGGGGGGTCCATGATATTTCCCATAACTGGTGGTTGGAATGACTGAAATTTGAATAATCGCTGCTGCTCTTTAAGTCTGTCACAGATCTGGATATTACAATGGGACAATGCTGGCGTTTTAGCTGTTTACTCTCAGTAACACGGAGGATCTAAGTAGCCAGAGGACTCAATATCATTCTTCTGCAGTAGTCGTGCCATGGTGGGCCTGCCCAGCTGAAAGCACCCCAGAGGAGCCAGTCCCTTCCAGAGGTCAGTCTGAGACACTAAAGTTAGGCTAGATGACTGTGCCTGCCGGCCGCTCCTCAGCCCCTAGTGTGCTGGCGATAACTGCACAGATTACGTGTTGTAATGCAAGGCCGGGAAGTGATGACAAATGGGAATTCCAGTGGATGTCATACGTGTGCGAATACACGTCTGGTTAGATTTAACCTGATGCACAAGTAGGATTATATTCAATCTCACACACACGGGATTACATTTCATCTCACACATACAGAGCTTCACAATCTTACACACAGGCAGAGTTATGTTCAATCCATCACACGTATGCAGTTATATTAAAACTCAAATACACACCTGTGGGGTTAGGCTATATTCAGTCTCATCTCAGTAATCCAAAAAGGCCTTGTTTCAAACGCGACTCTCAGTAATGTTACAAATGAAGAGAGCAGCTTCACATCAGTGTTGGGGGAGCGACTTTAATTTGCCATGAAAGTATAATACTGCAAACAACCCTAATTGTAAAGTTCGAGGATACAGGCGATGTTTAATGAATCATGTACACTGTAAACGTGAGATACAAGCATGCTGTTAAAAAAAATAAAAATCAGTAAACATGAGACCCCACAAAATCAATTAAATTAACGTCAAACTGCAAATCTGTATCTCAAGGGAAGCTAAAATTAGGCAAAGGGTAATTTAGATTTTACACGAGCACAGAGAATAATTTATATTTATCACGCTTCCGTTTTTATAAAAAATAAACTGTGCTGCGATCCTGGCATGGGGGAACACCACAAGAAAAAAAAATTTTTAAAAAATCAAACTCAAAATAAAATTCCATGAAAGCAAAATAAAAAATCATTTTGCATTATATTTCTGCCTTCAGTGAAAAGGTAAGTTTAAAAGAGCTGATCGGTGCTGCTGAGGTGAAGTGACTTCATTTCTTCCTACGGAATTCTCTTGGTCCTCTCGGCCCAAACATACCCCATTCATCATCAGAGGAGCGGAGAACCGCCCGCCCCAGCTCCTGTTTAGCCGTATTATTTTCCACAAAGACCTGACTAAAAATCCACCACCTCACCGGCGCTTAATGCCCTTCATGCTTTTACGAGATTCTGTTCTTCATACTGTTATTTCCTCTCCCCGTCTCCCCTAGTAACAAGACACCGGAGCTCAGCCATCGGACGGCTGAGGCTCGGTGCCTCTGAAAAAACCTTCTGGGCTTTGTCAGAAAGGACTTTGGGAATGAACGCACTGCACAAAGCCGTACCGTACGATCCACATTTGAATAAAACACAGCAACACTCAGGGCATTGGTTCTGTCACATCCAGCCTAATCAGCCATGACTGGAAGGTGTGAAATGTTACGTTCTCTCACTGGTCTCTTGCTTTGGACTGCCATTCACACACACTGTCCATGGTCCGGTCGTGTAATTATTGGACTCCCTTTACTTAAAAGCTCATTTCACTGGAACATCATGTCAGCACCTATGAAGGTGATTTGTTTTACATCCGTGGCTGACCAGGACAGTGTGGCTTAGGAGTGTGCCGTGCCATGTGGCCTGTAGATATGTGTCAGGCCATAACTGAGATTGGAATAACCTTTCATTTCAAATTATCCCGTAGGTAACCCCTTAATGTATAAGACTTGACTCAAGACTCAATGTCCATAACCATTTTTATATCTTAGGCGGCAGTTGAAAATTATGTTAATTTTGGTGTTAAACTATGACTTGAAGTCACTCGTAGTGTGTCTGTTTATAGTATACATTTGAAACGTCTCCTCACGTTACCACAGAATTTGCAGTTGCCATCTATGCATTCAGCTACTGTATATCTTGCACTCAACTACAAGTACAGCTTGTTTGGTTAATCAATACCGCATAAAGTTAATTAACTAATTAAGCAAACTAATAAAGTCAGCCAGTGGCGAACTTGAACAGACACAGAGAATGGATGGGGTGCCATTAAACGCTTTCTCTTCCTGCCTACACAGTGTTCTGTGTGTACTTTCTTCTGTTAACACATCCTATATTTGTCATTAGCCTGTACCTACTGTTTTAACAGCTTCAGTCCCCGAAGCTGACCTGTGACGTTCTTCTCGACACACCAGTATTCCCGTTTCTGCACCTCTTCTGTCTCGCACCTTGTTTGCCTATTTAAATTCACATGTCCCTTTTATGTGCTTGGCCCACTTACAGCAGACTAACGAATTGGTCTGATACCCAAGGAACTGTAATTACTTTTCATAATCTGGAACGAGACTGATTTCATTTTCGTCTCTATAGATCCCAGACGTAAGTCTTGTGATATTAGTGGATCAACTGGGAAAGGTCTCCCGGCTCAGGTACATTCTCCATAGAAGAATCTTCAGTAAAAAGCATCGATACGTACATTTCGTGAGACGGTGTTATAATGCATGCTCTCTTTTGAAAGCCAGTCGCTCCTCATGCCATGAGAGCGATGGATCAAGAACGTCACCCCTGCCGGGTGTCTGTACAGGTTCTATGTTCTTTCTAGCCAGGCCTGCCATGGACTGCTGCATCGTCCTTGCTTCCTTGGCCTTGTGCCCTATGCTCCCCCCCCCACCCCCCAAGCCTCCTGTGACCATGTACTAGATTAGCCGTTGATGGATATTTTGTGCTTCATTATCTTTTATAACCCAATGTGCTCAGAATTGTTTAACAATTAATTAAATTGGTTAAATTTAACATTCATTCACAAAAAAAAAAACAAAACTATTTTTAAAAAAGCACTATATGTGATGCCTTACGCAAACTCCGTTATCACAAACAGTGGATAAAAAATAAAGGAAGTAAACAGCCTTTCATGGGAAATAAACAGAGAGACCCACGGGAAAGCAGGGGAGACAGTGGAAGATTATTCTGGGATCCTCCGGGAAAGGCTTGTGTGGCTAATTGATATAAGACTGAAACCATATTCAGATCAAACCTCCAAAAATGAAAACCTCTGCTAACAGCTGTTTAATACGCCCAATTTCATTTACAGTAAAATGAGTCTTTGCCCGCATTTGGCCCGTGTCTCATTTTAACGGAGCAAAATTGAGATTATAAGCCGTATAATGTATACGTTGCATTCAGATGAGATTGGTCACAAAATGAAGTGACAGTAACAGTGAAACAGTGAAGAGCTCGCCTGCATTCATGTTAAAAGGAAGCCGCCATAAATCATCCCATACACCTCCATCCTTGCTCTCTCCAGTCAGGTGTAGGACCCCCACACCGAAGCTGCTGTCAGAGGTTACGTCAGGTTATTTTCAGAATATTTTCTTCTGTTACCCTGTTCCACGTTTCAGCAGTGGAGTGAGGCAGCAGGCTAACAGATTCCTGAAGCATACGATTCACTTTAGCCCACAGTTCCTCGGCACAGGAGGCCAACGCACCAGACTTGGTCAAAGTGTGAGGCAAGGCTCCCAAGTCTCACCGGGGCATCGTTTAAGTCGACTCTGAGCCGCGTAGATTTACCTGCAGGACCACCAGCCACAAAAGGGTTTTCCAGGCCCGACCAACTGTATTGGGTATTTTCTATCGTGCCCTAGCCATGGCTGCAGAAGAAAGCCAGGACTCGGGCACTGCATCCTGGCACAAAGTGTGTATGTGTGTGCCACGCCAGATCTCCCCAGTGCAGACACCACACCTACTGGTGCAGCCTCAGCCCACTGGCATTGGGATAAACCACCAGGGTACCCCTTTCCCCTTCCCCATTCTTGGGGGGGGTGCATGTTCTTTTGACAGCCAAGCTAAGAATCCATGTTGGACCCACATCCACTGCATACATCATAAGACGTTCAGGCATGTCCGGTAGGCAGCTAGACTACACTCCAGTGTCCACTGTAAATCTAACAGACTCCCTGCCTTGTTTATCAGTAATAGGACAGCATTACAAATTTGTTGGGTATTTTTTTTCCTTTGCCTCATGTCTAACGCAGTCTGCATCTAAAGACAGTGACGTGTGACGATAATTGAACACCTATGATGACAACTGTGCAGCTTAGTGTGGGTGATTAATGAACAAAGGAAACTTAATTTCACAGGGACGCACAACCCCCAGCTCTCAGGTTTTAGCTAATTTTACGGATGGCTGCTGCTCCCTCTGCCAGTCCAACGCTCCACACAGCTGCCAGGCTCCCTTTACGCACCCCCCCCCCCCCCCCGCCCCCCCCACCCCCCCCACCCCGCCCCACCCCCCCCCCGCCCCCCCCTCACCACCCCCCGCCCCCCCCCCCCGCCCCCCCCCCCCACCCCGCGGCCGGGCCCCCTTGCCCCCCCCCCCCCCCCCCCCCCGCACGTACGCACACCAACACCAGAAAACTACCGCAATTAGCCTCCCCTGCCTGCAGCTCCCCGCGCTCCTGTAACCAAACATCGCCTTCTGCACTTCTCACCGCCCCCACGGCAAGAAAAAACGCAAGCGGATCTTGCAGAAAGGTCTGCATACGCTCTCACTTTAGCTAGCCTTCACAGACATGTCTGTCTCTAGATCGTCCAGAATGAAACGCATCAGTCTGAAGTCACCACAGAGGCAGAGAGGACATCCCAATTTCTGCACGATTTGCGTTCACGAGTGCCGGGTTTGAGAAGCAAGTTTGGCCACATTCACCATGTAAAACATAACAGAAAAATCACTTCTCACTGTAACAGACAACCTCTGCCCCAGCATTTAGAATAGCAAGCAGGAGTAAACCATGGTAATTTTATTACAATACCGTCAACAACATGTTTGTGTTTCTGTACCACAGCGGGGGGGTGAAGTGGCTCGGGGGGTAAACACTTTGGACTCACACCTCTAAGGCTGTCAGTGTGGTTCCTGCACTGGCCCCGCGTGAGGAATGTGTGTTCCCCCAGTCTTTGCGTGGGCGTCCTCCCACAATCCAAGCATTCGCCGCGTCTGATTTGCCTTGACTGTGCATCTCTCCTGTGATGGACTGCCATCCCATCCAGGGCATCCCCCGCCTCACAGCCAGTCCATCCTGGGATAGGCTCCAGCCTCAAAGTAACCCTACGTTATGTAAGAGGTCTGTGAAAAATTCAAGCATGGATTACTCCTGTAGTGTGTATTTGTGCTTAAAACGCCATGTGTACAGAGCACTTTAAAAAAGCTTCTCAAATCATCACTTTTGGTGTGATTCTGTAAATGGCGTAATGTCTGGAAAGCCGTCCAAAACTAAAAATGTATTTCATTAAAACTCAGACCTGCCTGAAGGCTCAGGATCTCAAGAGGCAAACCAACAGTTGGTAAAGCAACAATTTCATCCGTTTTGCTGTGGGAAAAATCAATACCATAATGAGTATAATAAAAGGGAAAAGCGCTCACTTTGGAGATTTATGAAACTGTGCGAGTATCTCAACAATCACCAGGTTCACGCAGCAGAGTTCAAAAGACAGAATGTAATGAGTCACGATTGTCTGTCACACATACCATGGGTTTATTTCTTAATAAAGTGTCACCTCCTGACAGATGCATCTGTCCAGGCCCTTCTGGGGTCCAACACTTGAAGTGTTTACTGCCTGAAATGAATTAACAGTCACCGGTGCTCGTCTCACATGGAAGAGGCCTTATGAGACCACACTAAAACCATAAACGGAACCTTCAGCTTGAAGAGAAAAAGCTAAACCCGAGGCTACAACGAAATGACATGCAGGCTGTGAAGGTCTTTACAATGCCTGTCGAGCAAAATCGATGGCTTTCCTGCTGAACTAGATATGGAAATAATCTCATTGTTCCACACAGACCAGTAAATCATCCAAATCTTACAGGCTGACACAAGCATGAAGCTCCACTGTAAATATTAACAACAGTGCTGAAAACAGAAACCTAGTAACCAATCAAAAACTTCGTAAAAATAAAAAATCACAGCACCTTATTTTTAGAGTATCTTGATGAGCTTTCAATATGAATAAAAACTACAAAGCATAAATATGGGATACCATACTTACACAACAGTCTTCTATGTGTCATTTACCCCTTAGCTAGAACTAGCTTTCCTTCAAGTTTGTGAGTCCAGGATCCTGGGTGGGCTCTGAGGTCTGATGGGGGAAGACACCCATTTCACCAATAAATTTCAAGGTCAAGCTCG
This sequence comes from Gymnarchus niloticus, assembly GCA_009936485.2. Classification (NCBI taxonomy): domain Eukaryota; kingdom Metazoa; phylum Chordata; class Actinopteri; order Osteoglossiformes; family Gymnarchidae; genus Gymnarchus; species Gymnarchus niloticus. The sequence continues at coordinate 10,938,919 of JAACJT020000086.1, read as the reverse complement.
TCTTCAGGGAAGAGCAGGAGAAAGGGGGATGTTTTAATGCTGTTACCTTTGCAGGTTCTCTATTGAATCAGAATATCTTTATTGTCATTGTAACGGGTACAACGAAATTAAGTAAGTAAGCCATTGCCAGGTGCCTGAACTATAGATTACGTTTATCAGAAACTGAACCAGAAAGCCTCGACAGGCTGACGGAATATTTTGATGTTGACAGAAAGGACACATTTCCTGCGAGTTTGTGTTTTATAAAACAAGCTTCCCGTTTCGCTAAACAGAGGACGAGGTGAGGTTCCACTCAGCGGTTGGTGAGGGAGTGAGCCTGGCAATTATAGTTTTGTTTTAATGATCTGTGAAGTGTTGTAACGATTTATTTCAGTGAAGCTAGCCAATGCTGCAGATCAGACACCCCAAATACGCTCACATCCTTCTACATCCATGTACTGCTGTACCGATGTCCCTTCTCGTTGCGAGATGTCTGTGCTGGACAGCAAAGACAGCTCTTATGACTGTAACCTGAAATGCATTACACCCCTGCTAACCCAGCAGAATATTTCCTCTGCCTCGCTGTGCTACTCAGGACTGCGTAGAAAGGAAAATGTGCGGCAAACATCTGTTGTCCTTTGTAGCCATAAAACGTCCCCTTTTGTCCATCTGAGCACGTGATGATGCAGGGCGTGTGTAGACACATGACTGATATAGAAAATACATGAATATCTCTCTGGCCATTCTGGCAAGTTTAAGTAGAATTGAATTCATCATACTTCAGAATCTTTTTTGAATTGTCATATACACAGGCAAAGTGAAGTATACTTCTTGTGTACTAAATATCAATGATGAACAGTACTTATTAATAATGATTTTTTATATGTATTGACAGTAAGGATGCCAACAATTGAGAGCACCACATTCTTCTAACATGGTACCCTGATACTACTACGGATGAGGGGTTTTGCTCACAGCGTGAAAACCCAGATTACTGCTTTCCCCGCCTCGTCTGCGGACCTCATGTTTAAGTAGCTGTCAAAGTAACAATGATTTAAGAGCCGTTAACCCTTCTGCCAATCGCTTCACGCAAAAAATCTCCAAGAGATATTTTCCTACACAGTCACGTTGTACGCTCGCACTTGGTCATTATCAATTTTAATTTTTACTCAAAAAGAAAATATTTGTATTTCTGACATGCATTTCGTAACTGACACACGTGTGCGCGCTATGAACATACGGAGCGATGATGCAAACAGCACGTTAGTCTAGGTTCGGCTCCATAAGTCCACTTTTAAGTTTGTTCAGTTATAAAACTTGCAGCATTTTGCAGCTCAGCATTGCATAGCGAATGAGAGATGAACATAACAAAAACACTTAGGCAGCTCGCATTCTTGAGAATACACAACAATCTGACAAAAAGGCCAAAAAGAGACATTTAACAAGTGAGGAACACGCAAGGAAATATTATTATGGGATGTTCCTAAGACACGCACACGGTAAGAATATCATGTATTCATTAAAGAAATTAAAAAAAACCTTAAAAACATAAAAACAAGGAAGCTTACTTTGTCATTTTGCTAAGAAACATTCAAAAAGTGAAAACCCTGCTACTTCGAAAGTACGAGAGACCCAGCGATGCCTTGGCTTCTGAAGGTAAACATTATGTTTGTACAGAGGCCCTTGGAATGTTCGAAAGTTTAAGACCTCGTTAATTAGGGCCTTCGATTCCTGCATTTTGAATTGGTCCTGGTGGCCAGTTTGTTATAATTTTAAATCACAAAAAATAAAGAAATTGCAACGAGGCATCAGCACTCTTTTGTAAAAAAAAATTCAAATTTCATAAAGAGAATTTTTTGACTGTAATATGGACCAAATGTTATTCCCAACAAAAAAGACGTATGAAAAGGTTTAGTGGACAAACAAGCATCAAACATGTCTATTAAAATGAAAATTAATGTCTGATCGCCATCTTTTATCAAACGTCAGTGGATTCACAGAAGCTGTGTTGCAATTATGGTCTAACGTCTTCTGAGAAATTGAGGGAAATCCTTTGGGCGTTGCTGTAATATAAATTCAGCTCGCCGCTGTGATTCACCTCAGTCCTCTTCTGTGCATCTGCCTGTGTAATAGCAAGGTCGTATTTACCCAGATGGAAACACTTCCAAAATCTACAGGGGGACAAAAAAAAAACTAGCCTGCCTTACAAGAACGGGTCGAAATCCTCATCACAATGCCTTCCTTTACCGCGCGTACATGAGGCGACAAATTACTCTTTCAAAAGAAGAGCGTGGAACTGAGATGAAGTGGAACAATTAATTTCACGCTTGTCCTCCCAGTCTCAATAGCAGAGTTGATTTGAATCAGATATTCGTGGCGAGTTTGCCGCTTGCAGTGGACAGCTAGGGTGCCTCTGGACGGGCCGCAGTGACGCCTGCAACTATAAAATAATCGATCAAGGGGAGTAATTATTACATTGATGGTGAGAAGTAGGAATCTCAAACTCGAATCAATCGCAGAGGGCTTGGCTTGTGGCAGAAACATCTAATAGCCCGCTGCCACTAAAACAGCTAATATGGTGGAAAGTGTCTTAATAATTACTCATCGACTCTTCGTTTTCCACTTGAATGGATGCAGTGATCATTGTAAGCTGTACATAGTGACCAGAGCTCTTCATCTGAACTATAGGAAAAATGCTAATGTCGGCATAAAGTAAAGCAGCGACAGACACAAAGTGAATCTATGTTCGTCTGCTGATCACCCAACATAATTACACTTTCTCTTACATCGTTTGAAGAAAGGGGATGATTCTCGAAGACCTCGCCCATCTCTCCGACGACCACAGTCCAAGGCAGACAGAGAAAAATTCATCAAAGCCGTAACAGCGATTACCGTAACGGAGCATCATTAACGTCCACAGTCTTTGTATTTCCCTCAGAACCTCACCATCACCCTCGCTATTCCAAAGACTCTTCGGTAAAATGATATCCTCTACAATCAGGCAGGCAACCAATCTGCCAGGGTTGACAGGAACTGTTTCCTCCGGCCTCGGTTACCGTCAAGCCTTTAATCTTTTCTGAAGGCACCAACCAGTCACCTGAGCACTTTTCTATTCTACCACTTGAGTCATTTTCACTAAGTGTGATTACAGAGATGGAGCGACAACAATCGTGGTAGAAACTGGAAATGTAAATGAAGCAGAGCATCCATTTGGGGAGCAGTTCCCTATCATATCCCAGAAATTGCTCTGTGGTTTGAGATTAATGTTTTAAAGTTTTTGGTAAGAATCATTTCACCCAGCAATCATGTGGCTCAAAACAACGGTGGGGGGTACACAACTCGGCATGTGTCCAGACGTATCCACCGGTAGAACCTACAGCCAGCATTGCTTCATTCTCCTTGCTTCAGTTTTGCTTTTAAAAAGCAGCCCCTTGTGTGTCAAACACTTACTTGTCACCTAGTAAAATATGTCTGTTGTGGTTTCTGAATAAAAGAGCAATATTCTACAGTAAAGGCTCTGTGTGGATGGAGTAGTGGCCTGCTGTGTGAATCCTATTATGGTGCCTGATACGATGGCACCTTTCAAACGTCGCTGCCATGGCCAGGCCACCACCAATTGCTGCAATAAATCATTTTGCCAGCAAATTCTGGTTGAATAATAACCCAATACCACACTTGGCAATCATGGCAAGAGGAGCAAGACCGGTGCTGTTCAATTGCAGCACGGCTCCTTGTGTCTCTAAGGAGTGCCAGGTCAACTCCACAGCCTGTCGTGGTGCCACCCATTCCACTTGGGTTTAGACTGTTACATGCCATTGTTTGGCTGACACGGCTCTCCGAACTTTGCAAGTTTGGCTTGGGTAACACCCAAGGCAGCTGCTGGAATTTACACCCATCAGGGTACGAACGTACCTTCTGAATCAATAGGCTACCTGCTGACCAATTACAAGAGGGACTCAAGTGACAATTATAATCACTGTTTAAAAGTTCTTGTTGCTTTCTTTATTTTTAAAACAACACTAAATTCAAACTATTATGCTTATTGAATTATACATGGTGACTTTGATGGTTATATAAAGATATATATACGAATTCTGTGCAATTAATGTTGTGTTCATTTGGAGAATAAGAGAAGATCCAGAGTTACAGAGTGACTACACTCTAATGTAAGTTCTCTTACCAATGCCACCATTTCTAGAATGCTTCTTGAAAGTTCAACGTCTCTTTGTGAACGCATCATTAGCCTCAGAATGTGTGCCTGGCTCCCACGCTGTTTTAATGCCCTCCATCTTTCACTGTCGTGCTGCTCAGACTCTGCCACTGATGGCTCCCGTGAATCTCACTGCCATCTCCTCTACACCCGTCTCTTTGAAGTGAAGAAAGCTCCAAGACAGCAACTAGGCTGCACTCTCGTGTTTCGCTGTTTTGCTGCAAAGCTGCAGAATTTACTATAAGTACAAAGACTAAGGCTGAAAACACAAAAAGAAAATTTAAGTGATATTAATTCCCCACTACTGACATAAAAAACATTAATATGTTACTGGAGATGATGTTATAAATAACTACAGATTGTTTTGTGTGTATTTTCTTACATTCTGTCCCCTTTTCTCCCTGACATTTATCAGATACACGCAGAGCCAAACAAACAGGCCTGAATGGAATCCTGCTAAACAAGAAGAGATAAAGGTTAAAAGAGCGGGGGGCCGTGTAGGTTTGACATGACGTGCAGAAAGCCTCGCTATCATCCTGTCAGGCTGTGAGACGCCTAATTCCATTAATCTGCCCTCTTTGTGGGGGAAGGGGGACGAACCGGCACGGATTTCCACTGATATTAACTGGCTAAATTGGGCCACAGATTGATGGCCAGACAGAAGATGGTCTTCTCTAGGCATCTAATGCAGCTGTATTAGTGCCACCATGTTATTACGAGCTAAGCGAGAGAGCTGGCCAACGTGCTTGTTTGCTATGATGCACTGTGTTGTGTGGACAGACATGGAAGCCATGTTGTGGGGTGGGGGGTGGGGCATAACCTTAGGCACTGTGGTAAATTTGGATGGATTTATCTGGAAAAACTAAGATGGAGTAATTGAGTTACATTATGGCATTTCACACATAGACATTGTTTCTGACTCCACAATTTTTGACCATTTGAAGGCCATGATTAAAGGGTTGTGTTGCAAGTATTTAAATTGGAGGCAAATATAAACACATACCATCTATCGTCAGAATGCTTATCCTGGTCAGGGTCAAAGGGGGGGCTGGAATTTGTCCCAGACAGCACAGGGCACAAGGCTGGGGTACACTATGGATGGGATGCCAGTCCATCACAGGGTACAAGGCTGGGGTACACCATGGATGGGATGCCAGTCCATCATAGGGCACAAGGCTGGGGTACACCCTGGATGGGAGGCCAGTCCATCATAGGGTACAAGGCTGGGGTACAACCGTGGAGTAGCAGGGCCATATTACTACCCGCTGAACATAGGAGCAAACCCGGCTTAAAGAGGAACTCAAACAGAACACTTTAAGACCCTCGTCAATATTTCTGGTTAATTAACTCTGCAGCCTAAATGAAGGAAATTAGCATGTTATTCACATAAATATAATTGACACCTTTATTTATCTATCAGAAATCTTTACTCAAAGTGACTTGTGCTTGAATTTTTGTACCACTTTTCTAGCAAAGGTTTGTCGCACGACACTTAGGTTATGTACTGCACTGGAGGACGCCAGCAGATTCCCCCATGGTCAGAACATCGCAAGTTCAGCTCCCAGAGCAGTACGCTACCTTCTGGCCGGCATGAGAAAGCTTAGGCAGACAACCAGCAAGCCGCAGTAAAAGATGCAGCAGAGAGAGACTCTTCTAAAGATGGAAACTGGGTCAAAATGAATCTTTTCTGCATGTCAGGCTAGACGCAGCATCAGTAAGACAGTTATGACCTAGAGGTCTAAGCTGGAGGAACATTTCTCCAACACAGGCTTCATTCTCTGCTAGGATGTCTTAAAATCGTGTTGTCAGTCTGCCAGCAGACAAAATGGCAGTATCCTTTATGAGGGTTAAACATACCAACTTAAAAATAGCACACCTAAAAATGATCCATCGATCAAAACTTTACAATACAAAAGTGTGAACACTGGGAAGAGCCAGCACCTTCAAGTAATTCAGTCTATTTGTGACCTGGAAGTCATCAAACCTGACGTTGTACTCATCTGAGAGATGTGACTCCTTAACATGTGACACAGCTCTCCTGTTTAAAGGTTCTGTGTCTCCATAAAATTCTGGACGTGACTCCGTCTACTCATTCCCGCCTTGGCGGGAAGCCAATTAGAGCAGACACTCGCGCGCACTGTTCAGTCATAAAGCCAGGATGGCAACCACAATCAATATTCATTTTCTGTCGTCTACCCAGGTGACACTGCTCCGTACCTTCAGGGGTTAAATTTGCTGGGCCCTTAACATTCATCTCAGTCGGTTATATTAGCAGCCGATCACGGCGGCCACGCCGTCGATAAATCAAACCAGAACTGAAGCGATGAACGCAGCCGTAGTCAAAGTATTCTAAAGAAGTGATACAGAGCACCGCTATATTTGGTTTTAGCGTGAGTACCAGTCAGTAGGAGTCGGAATATCGGATACCAGCCGGCGACCTTGAGGCAGCGCGGCGCGCGCGCGGCGGGTTTCGATACCAGCGCCAACCGAAAATCTCCCGCGCATTCGGCCGAGGCGCTCGTGTCGAGTCGGCGAAGTCGGTTTGCGAACACGGGGGGAGTTTTCAAAGACACTACGTATATTTATGCAAATATGCTTGTCATAAATATGTTTCAAAATCAAGATAACAAAACCGTGCCGTGCTGTCAGTAAATATAAGGTGGCGACCACAGACCCAGACTTGAACACGCAGTGTTTTATGCGCAGCTTACACAACCATCTCTATAAATTGAATATCTTTTACATTGTGTGATTATGGGCACTAATGTAAGAAAAATTTGAAGGTCAGTAAAGCTGATGAGTCGTTTCTTTATCTGGTTTTGACATTAAAGAAAAATGAAGAAAATTAGCTTTTCAAATCAAGGAAGATGGACCACCTACACAACTGGACAGAAAGTTGAACATGTGCTCAGTAAAACCATGCGACAAGGTGCGATACTAGTGCCAGTGATGAGCTCATTTGAAGTAAAAAGCTGACTCAGACCACCTCATAATCGAGGTAAACAGGATGCGATCACTTCCTCTGTGGTGGGCCCATGAAGTCCCCCTTAATTGCTCAAATCCAGCCAGCGGGATGGCACGTCTCACTGGAGGACAGTAACTTGCTGGGCTGGCTAAACTATTTCGGGTCCACACCTCCCCCATGTCACACTGCAAGGTCCCAAAATCCCCTCCCATGTATATTTTAGTAACAGTATAAAGTAAAATGCACCTGATTTATAATTGAAGAAGCACACTCTGGGAGGGGGGGTGAGCAGCCCAGCAGAGTACAGCAAAAGTAATCAAGCACAAGACAGCGACTAGAACTAAGTGATATCTTAAAACATCTTAAATTCTGCATGGTCAGTACCTTAGGAATTCTGCTGCATCTTTTACACTTCTACCCATCTTCACTTGTCTTTGGAAACATCACCAAAAACGAGTTATATGATTGCCATTAGTTTGTCTTGCTAGCACCAAGAATTTATGGAAAACTAAACAAAACAACCATCCCTTTATTGTAACTACTAAAAAAAAAGGAATGTTGCTTTACATTAAACACCCCCATTCACTGAAATACAAACTCAAAGCACCCTGTCTGGACCCAACAACCACACCGTGGTCAAAGTCACTTAGAACAGATCGTATTTACCTTTTTGATACTTGATGTGTTCAATAACTGAAGCTCTTGACCTAGGTCTATATGATTTGGTGCATTGAATTGTTGCCACCTGATTGGCTGATTAGGTATTTGTCTGAAGGAGGGGGTGTACAGGTATTCCTAATAATGAGGCCGGTGAGTTTATGTAGTGATGAGAACGAGTTCTCAAGGGCCCCATGTTTCTCTGTGGGGGTGCGATGTAAGCCTGAGGGGCCCTGAGGGGTCTGAGGCTGATTCCGATCGCTTCACATGGTCTCCAAGGGCCACTTGGTGTTCCTGACTGACACTCAGAATTGGTGTCTTGCTGCCTGGATGCCATGTGCAGTGTTTTCCTGTTGGGTTGGCAATGAAGAATCGCCATCCACCAAAGTCACTGCACTTCTGCATTTGTTAAAGAGCAACGTTTTCTGCAGAAAAACTAACAGCCGGCTTTCTGTTCCTGTAGTGTGGAATACGTTGTTGTTTGGGCGATTAGAACATTATATAACGAGTCAGCATTACAATATCGAACACATCACCCAAAAGTCAGAGTTTCATTCATAAGAATGACCTGCCTTCTAGAAACAGCGATTCTAGCATACAGTACCTTGGCTTTCTTAAAGAAAAAGGCGGCTATAGATCACTACATGCATCTAAATGTAGCCATATGTAGAAGTTCAGACCACGATGACTGAAGTAGGCCATAAGCAGCTATGACTAGTCTCTTGTACAGTTAGACATTGATGTACTTACTGCCAATTTGTTTCATTTTATTAGCCATTGTCCATATCAGTTTGCAAAGGCAGTAGATGTTGTAAGGAAGAACAGACACTGTGATTAATAGGAAAGGAGTAGCTGATTTATAACACATATTCATGAGTGGAATTTGTGACTTTACTAGGACCATCCATATTTAAGGCGTTGCTGTCAGCTATGGTGATGAATGGAACTTCCCTTCCCACAATACAGAGTCTTGGAAGGAAACAGTAGAAAGCACAGTATACCCACTGGCTGTACGCCGGACAGGGTCTACCTATGCGGCTATGCATCGACATCGAAAATTGGAAACCAAAATTGAGAGCCACATCAAGCGCTTCAATACCAAAAATATAACTTGTGAAGATATATGCATCTCCATTCAGTTAAACAGTTACCTCCGCTATCTTTTCCTTGTACAAAAAATGCACCCTATTACATTTAATCACTCTTAATAATCTCACAAATATATTGTCAATATACAATTATACATCCACAATATCTAATAAATCACATGAATGTCAGATTTGCTCAGGAAAACTGATGAATAGAAATGACGAGTAAGGAAAAGAATATTTCTCCTGACTGCAAAGATACTCTTTTGTCTTATTTGAGATTCACTGAACTGACAGAATAGAGATGTCAAACATTTTACACATATTTGTAGTTTAAAAAAAACATAATTTTTGTGTTTTTTTCAACTGAGATACACATACTTTGTGAGTAGGCATTCGATTATGTAGATTGTAACAATTTATCATGCTCTGATATAAAATAAGTAAATAAATAATAAAGAAATACATTCTGATTTTTTTCATCAGAAAGAATTGACACTTGCAACAATAAGCCATCCAAATTTTAACTCCACACAGCAAGTTAATAATTTGTGCATTTAAAATCAGAAAATATTTTACATTTGTAGTATGACCCGGGCTTATTGAATGCCAGTGCTTATTTAGAATGAATTTCCAAGTGGAAGCTTAGGTAAATATTTCATACGATCCCAACACCACAGCCCTGAAATCAAAAGGGACCAGCGGCTGTAGGATGAGCTTTGCGATGTGTAACAAAATACTGTAGTCAAGGCTAGAAGCGCTCTGCTTTATCATTAACACCTGAGTCAGTCCTTCAGCAGAGCTTTAAGTACATGCATTAACCCAAGGTACTTTCCGTTAAGGCCTTAAACTTGGGCGTAATCTTCTAAATTAGTTCTGATTGTGACATCTGCAGAAAGCCTAATAGAGCTATACTGTACTTGATCAGTGATATCTGAGTGTTTATCTGAATGCCATTCATGTCGTTGTTCAGAATTCTCTAAATTTTACACCTTAGCCTAAGTTCATTAAGACCCATAAGAATTCAGCGGTTACCCTGAATCTTGACGGAGGAGTTGTACTGAATTCTGCATCCAGTATAAACTTATGAACTGCGCTAAAAAAAAATTGTGTTTACTTCCGAATTGTAGTTTATTCAATAAAAACAATATGCATCCAGAAAAAAATTATATCGCTATACTTCATGTATATATTCTCTAATCAGCCATGAGCTGGACGATAATGTCTTCTAATATCACGAAACTGATCATATACTAAGGCCAAATACAAAATTACTGTTACTCTGTATTCCCCCCTCCATTAATACTCGTAGGCTTAGGTACTAAATATTCAAGTAATCCACAAACATGAATAATTATCAAATCTGAAAGAAATGAAATACTGCTACTATAAGTGAGTGACAGATATTTATGCCACTAAAGACGTCCCGCAAAGATACGGCGGGTCATTTCTGCCTATGGGGCCCAAAGAGTTTACATTAACACCTGGTCCATCAGGTGGCCTCCTTATAATCGCTCTTCAGTAATGTCTGCTGTCATCTGGGTACCGACACGCACGTGGGTCAAATCGAGCACGTTACAATCTCCCGCAAACCTGTCGCTTCACTTGACGAACAGCACACAGTCCCATGAGAAGCACTCCGTATTAGAATAAAATAGGGGGAATTGATTTCTTAAAAAGAAAATAAGAAAAATCTGATGATGAGGATCAAAAAACAGCAGGAGGGTGATTTTTAGCACAAGCAGAATGCTCACAGAAGACCCCTTGAAGTAAACCACGGTATGTCCTCACCAACACACGGCTGTTCCAGCACATAATCAGGCAGACCATTATGTACCTGAGACAATAATGGCTGAAGGTGGTAGAGACCGAGGCCGGTCTCACTACCAGCATCCTGTGGATTGCGCTCTTATCCATGGCGATCAACGCACATCCTGAATGGTGTCTGATGATAAATGGGTGTAAGCCAGGATAGTCATCAGAATTGTTCACATTTACCATTGGTGAGTTGGCAATAGAACAGAATAGAATAGAATAGAATAACTGGACAGGAATGCAGGCCTGGGAGTCTCAGGTGGTGAGCAGCGCTCTGTCAGAATGTCGTCGAGCCATATGAGTATGGTATTTGCTTAGGACATACATAAACAGCAGCAAAAATAATATGATAAAAGCAGGATGATTGACTTGCATGGAGATGCACGATGACAGGCGCTCGTACATGTGACCTGTGAGTCATACGCAGTGAGGCACTGCCACCACCAGCATGGCCTTGTGTCCCCTGCCACACTGTCATCGATCTGCTCCATGCTATAACTTCCTGTTCATACCTGTAGTAACGCTCATTCCTTCTGCTGTGCCTGCATATTACAAGCCCTAGCAGCATGACATTTATTTCAACAAAGCAGGTTTTATTGGCTTGCCATTCTCTCTTACGTACAGCTCATGTTATTGACTCTTAGATAATCCATTTTTGAGATTTGACCATGCCACCTTCTGATGCAATCGCATAATAGGCAAGGCTACAGTTAATGCTGCAGTCATTTACAGATGGCACTCAGCTGGATTGGTACAGAGCTCCCAGGCGTGCTAAAGAACATCAAATGGCACGTGTTCTACGAAAGCGAAAGTGTTATTTACGTGCAATGTACTCTGCCACACATTTCATCAATGGCATACAGAGAAAATAACATATTTTTTAATGCAATTTTATACAGTAAAATCTCATCACATACAACTGGAAAAACAGCCTACCTGGAAAACACGCTAAAAATAACTGCTCTTACCTTTGTTATTAAAACTGTAAAAAAAACTAGATGAGGCACATTTGGATTTTATACAAAGAAAATGAAAAATATTGCAGTCATTTCTATGGCCTATCCTTAATTAACATTGTTCCACATTTCAGTAGCAGTTGTCTACATGTCTAATATGAGATTCCATTCCAACAACAAGAGTAATAATAACAATAATAATAATAATAAAGTCAAATAAATCCGATAGCCACGTTTTATCATCCTATTCAGCATACGAAGTCTTCTTCATTCTGAGTTAAACCAATCATGACAGCTGTTCATTTCATTCAGCAGTAATACAGGTAAATCTAATATTCTCCCATCACTTTCACAATAATCCATGTTCATTGTGAAGGGCAAATCATAACCAGGAGTTAATACTGCAGCTTTCTCCAGGACTTCATTTCAGGACTGTCACCAAGGTCAGTTTCAAAGGTTTCACTTACACCACCTAGTGTTGTATTGGGGAAACTGCAATGCGTTGCATATTTGAATCTCTTCGGGAGACTTCGTTTACATGCTTGTTTTTAAAAAACCATATTGTCTATGTTCTAGGGAGCACTTTCAAAACAATATACTTAGTTACCCCATACTTAAGTAATGACTGCGACAGATGCCTTTAAATTGCCGTTTGTGTGTCTGCCTGCCTGCCTGCCTGTCCGTCCAGAGTGTTTCCCTAGATACGTTCCAAGCCCAGTGCAACCCTAACCAGGTTAAGTGGTGGATATCCTGAAACCACTTTTAAAAGGTGAGACAATGTACAACTAACCACAAGACAATGTTTTTACTAGTGATGGGACAAAAGATGCTTCAAAACCTGTGATGGGTGGGAGTATCCTGAATTAACCAATCATTGCTGGCACTGGCAATAAATGAGGCTTCAA
>JAACJT020000086.1:10896998-10915335 GCA_009936485.2 Gymnarchus niloticus | reverse complement strand
ATGATCACTCTTTCAATACTGAGGCAGATGATCACTCTTTCAATACTGAGACAGATGATCACTCTTTCAATACTGAGACAGATGATCACTCTTTCAATACTGAGACAAATGATCACTCTTTAAATATTGAGACAGATGATCACTCTTTCAATACTGAGACAAATGATCACTCTTTCAATACTGAGACAAATGATCACTCTTTAAATATTGAGACAGATGATCACTCTTTCAATACTGAGACAAATGATCACTCCTTCAATACTGAGACAAATGATCACTCTTTAAATATTGAGACAAATGATCACAACTTCAATACTGAGACAAATGATCACTCTTTAAATACTGAGACAAATGATCACTCTTTAAATACTGAGAATGGTGATATAAAAAGTCTACAGATGCACTGCAAATAAAGGAAATAAGTTCACAAAATGCACATAAATACTCAGGCTTTTGGCCTCTTTCCCAAAAAAGGACAAAGTTCCCTAATAATCTTTAGAATGGTTAAGGCACTGACCTCACTCAAATCATGTACGGGCTTGACAACTTGGCCCAGAGGACCAGAAACTAATGGTAAATACACCCAGCCTCTGCCTTGTTCAGTTTTGAAGTGTCCCAGTGATTTACTCTGCAGTCAGGTTTGACAGCCTCTGTTAACATGAATTTTGCATTTTGTCTTTCTTAGATATATATCCATGCCACTGATTGCCTTGCGTATACGGATTGCGAAACACTTATAATCAAATGCATTTTTCTTGTCTATTTCAGAATACCTTAGGCACCTAAAAAACTACACTTTTGAAAGCAGAACCTTTCCAAGGAGAAGTTTACCTGAACAAAGACAGGGAAGACAGGGAAGCCTGACAGCATGCTCTTTCCAAAAATGGCAAGTGGATTGAGTCAGTTGAATAAAAGCTTAACTTGGAGAGGTTTCCTTCTCACACCAAGCCAGTGGCTACACTGCTATTGTACGGGCACCTCTGCGACACCAAAAAGGAGTCCACCTTTTCACTACGTCATCGTGGGGGCCGGCTCCGCAGGTTGCGTGCTGGCGCACCGGCTTACAGAAAATCCGGATGAATCCGTGCTCCTTCTGGAAGCGGGTTCGAAGGATCTGGCCCTCAACAGCATGCGTCTGTCCTGGAAGATCCACATGCCAGCAGCGCTTACATACAACCTATGTGATGACAAGCACAACTGGTACTACCACACTACACCGCAGAGGCACGTGGACGGACGCGTGATGTACTGGCCCCGTGGCCGGGTTTGGGGGGGCTCCTCTTCCCTCAATGCCATGGTCTACGTCCGAGGCCACGCCGAAGACTACAACCGATGGCAGCGAGAAGGTGCCACTGGCTGGGACTATGAGCACTGTCTGCCTTACTTCAGAAAGGCCCAGACTCACGAGCTGGGAGCAAACCAGTACAGAGGGGGTTCCGGGCCTCTACACGTCACCCGGGGCAAGACAGAACACCTGCTGCACCGCGCTTTCATCGAGGCCGGCCAGCAGGCTGGATATCCCTTCACGGATGACATGAACGGCTACCAACAGGAGGGAGTAGGCTGGATGGACATGACCATCTACAAAGGTACAGAGGGTTCTTTGGGTGAATGTGCCACTTTCTGACCGGTCGGCCCATATGTCCCTGATTGCGTGCAGGCCCCTCCCTTTTCATGACATCACAGCCTAAGCCCTTGTAGCATGCAAACATTTGATTTCTGATCTGACAGTGCACCATTGGCCTATGTTAGACAGCAATGCCCTTCTTAGTGGTCAGTGTGCTCCCCACAGGAAAGAGATGGAGTACAGCCAGTGCCTACCTGCGTCCTGCTCTAGCCAGACCAAACCTGACAGCTAAGGTCCGCTGCATGACCACCAAGATCTTGTTCCAGGGCACCAGAGCCACTGGAGTTGAGTATGTAGAGAATGGAGAGAAGAAGGAGGTATATCTGCTGATGATTATGACGAAATATGAAAAGCAGTGTGTATCCATGTTACATTTACTCTTGACCCAGTCCAGGATAAGAGGTTAGAGTATGGGTGGGTCTAAGTCTCATGCAGCTCTGTCCATGTCTGGCCCTGAGGCGAATGGATGTTTACTGTCGATGACCAGGCATTTGCTGAAAAAGAGGTCATTCTGTGTGGGGGTGCCATCAACTCACCGCAGCTCCTGCTGCTATCCGGAGTGGGAAATGCAGACGACTTGAGGAAACTCGACATTCCTCTCGTGTCACATCTGCCAGGTGACCGCCCTCTTCCACCATAACATGTTCAGTTAGTGTCTTACCAAAATCGAAGGCGGGACAAATGGAGGCTCGGTAACCCAGTTACAGGTGATTTTCAAAAGAAAGCTGTTTGTCGTTGTGGTCTCAGTGCAGCCTTGGAGTGAAACACGAATGTACAGTGCCTCCCTGAGGAGGCAGACAGACCTTCAGGACTCAGGCCAAGCTGTAACTTTATAAAGTACTTGACAATATGGGGATTCAATGGCCTGGTCAATTTTGAAATAAAGTGCATTTTAAATATTAGTAATTAAAGCGGTCAAGCACTAAAGCATATGAAATAGGATGAAGAGTTTAGGCTTGGAGCTGCCAAATGTAGGCTCTGCTCTCCATTCTGATGTGAGCTGTGGCTTCTTTTGTGAAGGTGTTGGCAGCAACCTCCAGGACCACCTGGAGGTTTATGTTCAGCATGAATGCAGCCAGCCCATCACGCTCTACAGAGCCCAGCAGCCTCTCCGGATGATGCTAATAGGTCTGGAGTGGCTTCTTAAGCAGACAGGTACAGCTCTGAGGAGGAATCGAGCAAGTATGACATACCGGAGACCACTGGCTTCCTCCGTTATGCAGTGGCTACATTTTTAGCAGCAGATTTGATTTTTATCTTCTTCCATATCATTAGCTTGATGCTAGTTTTTCCTGTCACCTTAGAGTCTGACAGCATTTGCTCTGAGTTTGATTCCTCACAAGATAAATGATGCATAAACCATTAATATCAACAGCTGACTTCTTTTTATTTACCTGGTCTAGTGTTTGTACTCATATGCATCCATTTTACTGGCTTGCTTACATCTACTCCATGTTGTTGAAGTTGACCTTCCAGCTTGACTGTTTCCCAGGCTATGGAGCCACCACACATTTGGAGAGTGGGGCTTTCATCCGAAGTCACGCCGGTGTCACTCAACCCGACATTCAGTTCCACTTCCTGCCATCCCAGGTCATAGACCATGGGCGCGTCAAGCCTGACAGGGAGGCCTTCCAGGTCAGCGAGCTGTCCCGCAGCTGCAGTGGTATCAGTACAAACAGTGTAAATGACTTGATCATTTTTATGTGCAACATGAGGGTAAAGCTACCTTTCCACATCTTTCCTCTGTTTCCTCCTGAGAGACAGGCCAGGTCAGTGTGGTGTTTACACGGCAGTCTTAACTCCCGCCCACTTCAGAAAGCACGAGCTTTTGTCATTGTTCAGATTTGTATGTTACAGGTGCACGTTGGACCAATGAGAAGCACCGGTAAAGGATGGATAAAGCTGAAGAGTACAAACCCTCTCGAACACCCGATCATAGAGCCCAACTACCTCTCAACAGGTGACTCACCTTTTCGATGAGTCTGTGTTCGTCAGCGATGTCCTGTTTTGACGCATCTCTGTGATCCTCTCAGAGGAGGACGTGTTGGAGTTAAGAGTGTGCGTGAAGCGGGCCAGGGAGATCTTCGCCCAGAGGGCCTTCGACGCCTTCCGCGGACAGGAGGTACAACCGGGCAGCCGGGTCCAATTGGATAGGGAGATCGACGCCTTTGTGAGGCAGAAGGCAGACAGCGCTTACCACCCCGCCTGTACCTGCAAGATGGGTCAGCCCACCGACCCGATGGCCGTGGTCGATCCTGACATGCAAGTGCTGGGTGTGCAGAACCTGCGAGTGGTCGACGCCTCCATAATGCCCAGCATGGTGAGCGGGAACCTCAACGCCCCCACCATCATGATAGCGGAAAAAGCCGCTGACATCATCAAGGGCGTCCCATCGTTGCAGGATCAGGGCGTCCCCGTGTACTGCCCGCCGAGCAGTTTCCCTTAGTAATACTCAAACAGATCACTAAGATAAGATCCTTTCATAATTGCAGTCCTAATCAAGTATGGTGTAAAATAAGTATTTTTTTTGTGCATTGCACAATAGTTCTATGTAACATGAAGAAAAATGTAGAATCAGACGTGGCGATAACTGTAATAATGCCGTACGATAACTAGGAATTTAAAGGGACACTACGAAATCATCACGTATACATTTAACATTACTTTTGGTATGTACAAGATCGAAGTGGAACTTTAGGTCTTAGACAAGGCAGGGTATCAACTCATTTCAATACTGTGAATATTTCTATGAAGCTATTTTAATATTAACAAATGTCAGTATGACTCCAAAATATCATGCTAGCCAGATCTACACATAATTACTAATGAACACTCAGGCAAGATGGTATTATAGCACTTTGCTGAGTGCGATTTTGTCTTCCTTTTCTAATTAGTTGTAGTAAATCGTCGTCATAATTTATAACGTCACGTGTTATGGAAACAGCAGAAGGAACATACTGAGAGTCTTACGATCACAATCATGGTGCTCAAACCTCATCTTTTTTACCATTCTGCACAAATATCTTAATGAAAGAGAAAGTCTAGGATTCATTTGCACTTATTGTAAAAAAAAAAGAAACGCATTTCTCCGTGTCTGTTTACCTGCTACTATTAAAGGTCAAAGGGACCCCAGTGATTTTTTTTGATGTCGCAGTAATCTGCTGTTGAAAGAAAAACAATCAGTCTATGATCAGCTAATGTTATGTGCCGTACACGCGCTCTGGATCTGTGGAGAGGCACACTACGATGATTATACTAATAGAAGGGACATTCATTCTCTGGAATCACCATAGCGTACTGGCACTGTGATGGCGGCCTCAGTGTAAGATCCACTGAACTGCACTAAAGGCCTTTAAACTGACACAGAACCGTTCCACTGTGTACATCAGAGGAAAACACCCATGCTAACTTAACGCGGTGAACTCCCACAAACATCATTAACTCCTTCAGATCTCTGAACGTTTGATTTTTATTCTTTTACGACATTTATTTGTTGCTCTGGTTATAGAAATCATATTTTGTAGAACTGAAAACTTAAATTTTTAGTTAGAAATGTCACATCTAAGAGGAAACACCTAAACACTTCCCTTCTTTTCTTTATTCAGAGGTATGCAAAACATCAGCGATAATGTAGGCCTATGTTTGTGGGGTAGGGCAGTACGAAGTGGGCTGATACAGCAGAGTATCAGAGGATTTGACATGTGTGGAGTGATTATGCAAAAAAAAAACAAAAAACACTGGCTAAACACTGTAGGTTAACATGGAAATCATATTGCTTTGTAGCATTAAGGGGTGGAAGCTGTACAAAAAAATATTTTTAAACTCTGCACATTATATTGGGGCTTAACGTTTTGAAATATGAGGGTCCTGGGATCACGTCTATTTTCTGTGGAGTTTTTCACCCAGTCTAGGAACTCCATCCATCCATCCATCCATCCATCTATCCCTGCTTAATGAATAGAAGATGAGGAAAAATACTTGTGTAAATGAGTAGGTAGGACATGTTCTGAAACCGTAGAAAAAAAAAAAATTGTAAAAAAAAGAAGGCTTTTTGTTCACTGACGGTAAAATGTTTCTCCCATAAAATTAATAGTGAGGTCCAATGAACTTCAGCCTGACAATCATGTAATGCAGTTTTGGCATCTACCGTTTAACTGTCAGGGCTGCTTGGTTTGCACATGATATGAAAAATTCTCATCTAATTTTCATGAAAAGGAAACAACAAGATGTGCAGTATTTTCACCACGTGTGTTCAGTCTTAACGGTGTGGGGGGGGGATGTCAGGCCGGCTCTGAGCACTTTTCAGACGCAGCATTTTGCATGTCCTGTGCAAATACACATTCCAAAAATATGTATAACAATATATACACAACATATTGCTGTCTGTGTGGTACGCTGTTACAAAATATAGAAATCTCTGTATAATATTACAATTGATTTACACCCGACTTTTTCATAAAGAATCTATTCCAAGTTTAAAAAATAACGACAGCTACAGCATTTATATGCATATTAATTAATGCTTTAGTTATTCCTTCCTGTGGTTGTCTCTTATGAACATATAAACTAGTCCTCCAGAATGATAGCAGATCAGATGCGAGTGATCTTGCTTTTCCTGTCACTTGAATTCCTTCAGCTGCCTTCGCTTTAGAGCTTCAGCCTGTGTAGATATGGTTTTCAGGATCGGCTCTTTCCTTGATATACCGATGCTAGGAGCGTCTGAGGTAATGAGGCGGTCTTCTGTGTTTCATCGCCATCACCTGTCCACCTGCCTTTCCACTGGTGTCAGTAGGACTCTGGTAATTGGTTACCCTCCGTTAGGGTGGCCCGTGGCTCTGCCATCATTGGGCAGGTGTAGCCATCCTTCAGGGTACGAGGCTCACACGCACCCCCCCACCCACTTGTCCACCCGTAGGTGCCTTTTCGCACTGCTAGAAAAGGCACTTCTCTTGGTAGGCAGCCGACATTCACTTTAGCCGTGTCTGGGTTTTAAGGCGAGCACTACACGTTCGAAATGCATATCATTTCATCTGCCAGGTCCTCCTCGTACTTCCTGCTAAGTAGTTCTGGCTCCTCGTCGCTGTACCCTGCACCGATGTCCTGCAGCTCATAGTTTCCACGGTTTCTGGCCGAGCCGGCTTCACCGTCACCACCTCCCGGGAGCATGCCGCCATTCAGGAGGTGGCTCGCCGCACTCTCCATTTCATCGATGGTCATCTCGCACGCGTCTGCGATCTCGCGAGTCGCCGCCGTGACAAACTTTGGGTCCTTGGCAAACCATCCCAGCCCCTCAGATATCAGTACCTGCATGATACCAGAATGCAGGCTACACTCAAGCAGTCCTTATATTCAGGAGTCTCACTTCTACATTTACATGTAGTGTTCTGTGTTCCCGCACGCTGCGCTTACCGATTCTACCAGGCTGCTGGCACTCCCCCTCTTCTGCTCATACCCATGGCAGAATTCCGCCGGTATCCGCAGACGCCTGGGCACAAGGGCCCTCGGCTGTCGGTCTGAGTCCTCCGTATACCAGGAGCTCCTGTGCATGGAGAGCTGGCTGCGGCCCCTCCCCTCCCGGCTAGGCTGGTCCACTTGGATCAGGGGGGTGTAGCTGGGAGAGTGCTGCTTTTTGAGAGGGGTGGCAGGGGGTGTAGCCCAGGAGTATGCTGAGCGGGTGGGTGAGAGTGCTAGGTTCGAGTCCATCCCAGCCACGGCCATCACCTAGGTGTAAGAGAGACGAGCATCAGTAAAACAGGAGGTTGCTTGCGACACTGTCATGCCGTTCCCTGTGTACATACGCAGACAGCCGTCGGTCTTACCTGGTGCTGCATTAAGTGGAGAGGTAAAGCGGTGAGACCTGGAGACATCGGTGTCTCGTTTTGACTGCCGTGTCTTTGCAGACACTCAGACCTGAACGATGGCTTTTGGCGTGCTGAATATGAATTTGCAATAAAACAATATATGAATCTATGTTGTGTCGAGCAATAACTCACAAGAAGGATAACACCGTACATTTCCCATCCATTCATCTTTCAATGTATAACCAGGACACAGGGTCTATTCATTGGATGCTTACAAGTTCAAAATAGATTCACGTTCATGTTAAATGAGCTCAGCGCCTGCATACTTTCAGTTTCTGTTCGACTGCCTTGGCAGCGGCAGCAGACTGCACGGTGGGAAAGCTGCTCGCTAACCACACTCACCTTGTAGTGTCAGAGGAAGCAGCCGTCTCTTTGGCGACTTGCCTGATTCACGGTAAACAGGAGACTCGTTGTCCTCGTTGTCATAGTAACCCCTTGGGGTTTCATATTCCAGGTCACTGTTACTATGTGCCTCTGAAAAGTCTTTAGAGGACCTGTAGACCGAACAGAACTATTTTAGGGCAAAACCTCCCCGACGGTCTCCTTCTGACTTAACTCCACCCTCAAGTCCACACCACTACACAATCTTGTCCTCCCCCCCTAGCCATCCACGGGACCCTTGGGGACTTGCTAGGCAGGTAACAGGACCAACGGTTAAGTGAGATCTGGGGAGATGTCTCCACCGCCCACACCTGTTCTCCTCACAGAACTCCTCTCCACTGTAGTACTCCACCGAGCAGCAGTCCAAGTCAGAGGAGTCGTCTGAAGGAGGATCCTCTCTACAGATGGTAGCGTGCCAGCTGTCCCCTCTGTCTGACCTGCATGCACAGCGTCAGAGGTTACAGCTAGGCTGGGCAAGGCGAGGTTAGGCCCACCTATAACCATGCACACAAGCAGATTAATAATAATAATGCATCTATTTACAACACAACTTTCATATAAGTAAAAAACTGCATCAATCATAATACAGGCGTGTCTCTATATACTTTGGGACAGATAACAGATCGATGTGATTTAGACACCAGTGGACAGAATAGAGGATGTGATTAGAGCTCTTGGGACTAATAAAGCTGTACAAGCAGGACTCCCAAGCAAAACCACTCTCCTGGATTTTACATAGGACCTATCCGGAGGTGGGAGCAGAGATCAAGTGCAACGTTCAGATTTGCTGGAGTTCCCCCACCCACATAGCCACAGGCTGACCTCCCGCCACCTTTCTGCTGCCCTTTTAGATACCGTAATAATCCGCCGTGGCTGTGGCTCTCATTTTTGCCCCACGGGGCCATACTTTGAGGGTGCACCCACTCCCTTTTGAAGGAGGCATTTGCGTACAGCAGAGACACAGACGTGATTTGCCTGCCCAGCCCTCAAATTCCAAGAATGGCTGTTTGATTACCAAGAGCTTCTACCGCAAGGAAAACGATTTTGCGAAGAACTCTTCTGACATACCTAAAGTAGGTCTCACAGTAGCGGGTCCTGTCCCAAGCCGCAGACAGACAAACATCGATTGGGAGAGAAGAATTGGTTAAATTATATCTCACAGCTTGGTTAGTGTGCATCTGCAGAGCTGACAGGTGGTGCAGGTCCAGTAACTGCCGATTCAATGGTCCAACAGAATCGAGGCGAGCCGCTTCCCACAGTCCTCTTTATAAACAACGGTGATACGACTCTGAAACAGGTTACCATCTCTTAAATAATAATACATTAATATGAAGATCTACCGGGTCACTATCATCTCAGCTGCCAGTACTGATGAGTGCTGGTGCCGCATATCAGAACTTTAAGAGCCTTCTGTAAACTGAGAAGGCTGGAACATGTAGCCGGGCCTAGTCTCCAAACCAGGCCTTCTGCTGTTGGTGAAGCTCATTTTCGCAGGAAATGTGGAACATGAACCAAACATCATCAGGACCAACGTGAGCTTCTCAAACAGATGGCACCAATACGGGCTACCTTTTTGCATACGATATCCTGCGTGTGTCGCGGCCATTTTTGAAGCAGGAGCCATGGGTGCAGTACCCGTTTGTGGAAGGGCAATGGACCTTGGACCCAGGGAAGCTAGACACGTTGGCGTTGTTGAGGTTGGCATTGGTGGATTTTGGGGACTTGAAGCACAGGTCGTTGAGGTGATTACGGTGGCTGTAAGGTGGCTTTCCATAGCTGGGAGGCAGGCGGATCTGAAGGGGGCGCTGTGTTGCTTTGGTGAGGTGCATGGATCTCCTCTGTTCCCCGTTAACATGATTGATGTGGTTACCAAAAAGACCCCCGTTCCTCTGTAAACAAATGGCCTCATTAGAACAACAAACTTTCAAAATTTAGAAAATATGTAGTGTCCTAAGTAGAAGTCAAATATTTTCACGTGTTTCTTACACTTGTCGAAATCAGGGAATGACATTTAAACATCACTGAATGTACTTTATCAGGTTAAATCAGATTTGTAAACACAAAATAATTCATGGAAAATAATTCATGGAAAATATGACGTGTTACCCTATAAATATCATCATCATCATCGTCGTCATCATCAGGATTGAAGTCTACCAGGTCTTCATCCTGCAGGTCACATGAAATTGCCCGGCGGATTTCAGGCCCCATGTCATGCAGCGTTCGGAGGCCCGCCTGTGGCAGCAACAGCAGGATTTCACTGTTCTCCTACAGCCATATACAACCCAGGAAGGCTCGATCATATCGCCTCATGCAACCCTTCATCATCAAGTTCTGGCTTGAATTCCACTGGGGTTCTTGTCATAAATGTCTTTCATCCATGGGAGTCTAGCCGTACTGTCTTATGAGAAGTGCATGGTGATGTTCAAGCTATGTCCAGGAAGTAGCAGAAAGCAGCCGTCTCACACACATCCTGTGCAATGATTCCTATCACCTTGCCCTCCTTTCTTCAACCCTCTGTCCACATGTGCAAACACTAAACAGCTCTTCCACACATGCCTGCATAGCTGGTTTTTCTCTGCTTTTATTTTGCCCCACATCTGTTCCCTATTTCTAGAGAGAACAACAGTCAGTAGATGAGACTGGATGGTTCTCAGTTCGACATGAGCACCGGACCCTCGTCACATTCTGAGTTAGCCACAATGAGCCCACAACAATGTGCGAATAAGACAAAGTTACAAAAGGTTATATAGGTCAACACAAACAATTGGCACATCAGTGCCCCCCCAGAAGAGAGGACCACCCACCTGCAGTGCCATGGTCGTGTTCTTGGATGGGTGCCGGCCTACAAGGCCCTGCTCCTTGCGTTTCTTAAATTTCCTGAAGTAGTCCTGTATCAGGAAGGTGGCATAGAACTTGCCCACGGTGACCTCGTCATCTGGGTGAACAAACCACACCCCCGGCCAGCGTCAAATGAGGTCCCTAATCCCTCACCTTAGGTGACTGCAGATCTGGCCGTGAGCTGGCGATACCTAAGCTTTCACAATCCATTGTAACCCGAGGCCAAATGAAACACCCAACAGTTCCATGTATGAAGTTTTTAGGTGCAAACAACTTAAGTATTTACGTCATATCAATTTAGCAACCGTTCGAAAAAATTACACTCAAGCTAAAATAACCACAATTACTTACTAATGGGATGAGTGAACCTTTGTTGGGCACTGCACAGCTGCCCGAAGCCTGGAATCTGGCTGGATGACGCCACCCCCATATCCCCCTCCACAATGATTTTCATGTGATAACTGCCAAAAATCCAGCCTTGCAAAGGTATGACATTGCTAATGTAATTAGAATTTGCTGAGCTTTAGCAATCAGCAGCAAATGTTCTCCTTTTATTGATATCTAAAACTTAGTTCTATGTTGGACAGGATTTGTCCTTTTGTATCTATTGTTCTAATTTGTATTCATTAATTTGTCCAGCCCGGTGCCGGCCTGAGGAGGACGGGTTTCCCCTTTGAGTCTGGCTCTTCCCAAGGTTTCTTCCTCTTGAGGGAGTTTTTCCTTGCCACTGTCGCTTTTGGCTTACTCTCTGGGGACTGTGGGCCCGGGACTATGTGAAGCGCATTGTGACCACGCTCCGTGTTAAAAGCGCTATATAAACGAAATCGAATTGAATTGAAAAACTGAATGTTGCCAAATTTGTGTTTGCCTTGAAAGTTAAAAACATCCCACGGCGTGATGAGCAGTCTGGGAAGCACCGGCACGGGATATGAAACAGACCATTAAATGCCAAGTAAAACCGAGAAATCTGGATTTGTCCAGAATTTGTCGAATTTCGTTTTCCAGGTCTTATGCCCTTGGCTGGTACTGGTAAAAAGAAAGCACGTCTCACAGACAGAGCTGTGGTTACAGATAACAGGCGGATATCTTAAGACGCAAAACACACTCGAGGTGACGTGGGGACTGATGAGAATAGAAGGTCAGAATCAAAATCAGATACAAACCAACACATAAAATAATACATAACATACACAGTACATCGTAGCTGTGTCACAAATTCGTAGTCTTCTACTATTAGGGATGTAACAATGCATCGCAAATCGGTTAAAAATAGATATGAATGTGTGATGATTCAAAACGGTCGAGAAGAAAAACGGACCGATGTTCTTTTTAAACAGCGCAGGCCGTAATCTACACTCGATTTCACTTGTTCAACGTCAGACATTACATTCAGTTGTTGGTTCAGACGGAACGAGAGACGTGGCGAGTGAATTCGAAATTAAGGATGCACCGGCCGGTTTTAAGTCAGCGGTGTGGTGGCATTTTGGCTTCCCTGTGATCGCAAATGAAAACGACGAAAAAAACATCACAGACAAGAAAAAAAAAAGTGTGCAAATATTGTAAGAGGCCGATAACCTACACAAACAGCACAACTGATGTGCTTCAGCATGTCAGTTGCCAAGCCTAGTGAGCTCAATCCACTACCGCCTGAGCGGGAATGAAATGGTTAAAGACAGCAGCGAAACATCTCGATTTCCCTCAAAAGCTGTCCACTCAAGCGGCGGAAGGAGAATGCTAAGACGCACCCAGTGCTTTCGCCTCCAGCAAAGGCATACCTCAGCACACCAGCCACCTAGTGAAGGGGGTTTTTCGACCGCAGGGGACATTGTGAATTTGCAGAGATCTCAGCTTCAGCCTGAGAACGTTGACATGTTAATTTGCCTTCAAAATAAAAATGTAAATTCCAAGCTCCACATGCAAGCTTTAGTTTTTTTAAGTGAAGATATTGATTAATTTTTATTAGTTACCTAGATGTGGGATTTATTTGAAAAATCCAATAAAATATAATTTCAGCTGTACTTTTAAGAAGAGGACGTGTTTTGCACAGTTTATAGAAATAAAGGCATATTTTGAGTCAATTTCTCTGCAGCTCATTCTGTTAAAAAAAAATGGAGTAAAGAATCGTGAATCGTATGGAATCGTGAGTAGAGTGTATCGTTACATCCTGTCTACTGTTGTAATAAACAATGGAATATTAAAAGATATGACAGAAGATTTCAATGGTACTTCAGCTGCCTCCAATCCAAATAAGGTGTTGAAAATATACAGACTTCACAGCGGCGCTCTGGACACAGCTAGATGGGGATGGGGTCACAGACTGCCAAGCCGGATGTGTGGCGTAAACCCTGAAAAGGGAGTCATTCGAACGACGCGGGGGGGGACAAGTTCAGCAGGAGGTGACACGTGTTCCATGCCAGCACCTTGAAACAGAACTGCTTCAGGATATTTAGAAGGACAAACGGCGTACGGATGGGGTACAGACAGAGAAGGAAGCCGTGAAACAGCTCAGGGGAGAAGACACACTGTGAGATTGACACGCAGGGCCTGCACGGCTAGCTCTGTCCGTGGAATGCTGCGGGTGAGCCGCGCCCCGTCACGTCACGGTACCAGGAACGCGGGAGCAGATACACAAATGGGAACGCTGCAGTCAGATGATGAGGAAACAATGCAGAGAGAAGCAGGGTGTGCAAACACGTTCACCGTTATCTGCATTTGAAGAAATCACAACAGGAAGAGTCAACTGTTTTTCCCCAGAACACAGTGCTTTTTTCTCAGCACTGATTGCCTGAGTATTCTAGTTCTTGATATGAAAGATATTGATAAGACTCGTCTGACCTAGTTTTTCGCTATCAGTTGGTAAAGTAACTGATGCCAATGTTAAAATTAAAAAGCTCACCTTTCTGTTTGTTCGAGTGTTTTCGTGTACGAGTGTGTGTTTGTGTGTGTGTGTGTGTGTGTGTGTGTGTCGTAAGGGTCAGATACAAGAGATCTGGCTTCCAGGGAAAAGAGATTAGGGACACTTGACTAACCACCAGCAGGGGGCACCACTTGGTCCAGGAGTTTCATGCTGGTTCGCTTCCAGATCGTCTTGATAACGGCTCGGAGCTCTTCATTGGCCTGCTCCAAGTTGCCTGGGAAGCAAAATTGGGAAGCATTTTTGAAATGGATACTGATGAAGTCCAAATGCAAGAACGCACAATCAGACATATGAATTCGGTGACTCGTGTCGTGACCGAGGTGCCGTAAAGAAATGACAGAACGCTGGCCAATACAGCAGTGATTCTGCCTGGACATGCAGTGCAAACACATGATGAAGTTTAGCCAGGGAGCTGAACAGAATTTTCACTAAACGATGCCAGATCTCATCAGTCAGGGGTGACTGATCAGGTGATAGTGAGCTCATGGATTTGAAAGTTTCTATTATTGCCCAATAATGTTTTTGTGTTACATACAGCATTTGGGTTTTTATAAATTTTCTGCCAAGTGGCTGGATGCGAAACTAACCATTCATGAGCAAACAGAAGGCCTCGGTAACTGATTGACCAGCCGTGGTGCCACTCAGCTGATGGTAGAGGTGTGAACGTGCATCAGAGAATTTAAGCATTGTATTATGAGGTATCATACAATACCATCCACAGTAAACGCTTTTCCTATTAATATTATCATTTCTCACATAACTGCTCATACCCTTGCTGGTGGAAAACGTGACAATGGTTCAGAGCGGCAGCGAATGCGTGTGTGTGAGTTTCCACCTGAGAGTTACATGAACTGAATGATAATATATACCTATACACCGTGGTACACGCTATAGGTGTGGAGCCCTTCTACCACGGAGCGTTCAGTTACCTTCCGTCTTGATCTTCAGAGCGGTCCGCACCAAGGCGAACAGCGTCGCGTTGAACATGACCGTCCCGTCGCTGTTTAAAGGCATGTTCATGGCAACCAGTCTCTGAAGTGACATGGTATGGCGGTCATGGAACACACGTTCGCATCAAGTAGCAGAATCTGTAGGACCCATGCTACAGATGGGTTCTTACACACTCGTTGCTTCTGGTCAACCAGCAGAGTAATGAATGCAGCCGTATGAAGTGCTCAGTCAAGGCCTCGGCCAGCCGGCCAGCGGTTCGAATCTGCTCTTAAGCAGCCTCCTCCCTGTGTTCAGCTACACTGGTAGCTGATTTTGTAGCACCATTAAAATGCTGAAATTTCACTGGTGTCTATCGGTAATTTTAGTGAAGAAATAAACTCAGTTCTCCAATGCTGCTCTCTGAAATATACTGCGTGTAGTGCCCGGCACCCCGTGTGTGTGACGTGTTGAAAAACGTGCCGAGAAAAACTAGCAATCCTTAAAAAAGAAAAAAGTAAGTCCAATTTGCATAAATATCCATCACAACACAAACAAAATGCTAAGGTATAGCTGAGAGACATGCACGCGTCCGTGCGTGTGCGTGCGTGTGCGTGTGTGTGTGACCGCGGCCCACCTTGCAGGCCACTCGGTGTGGACACAGCTTGCCGAAGCCCAGCGGGGGCTGGATGCGACGCAGGAGAGTCACCACATCCAGGTGTTTGATCCTGCCCCTGCAGGGAAGGCTGGCATACTTAGAAAACAAGAGGTTCCCATTTCCCACCACCACGACACTCCACGCGTGCCATCACACTCACTTTGCTTCGGGGTCATACTCGGACCAGATCCTCTTAAACTCATCCAGATGGTGAGGGCCGAGAATTGACCAGTCGCGAGTCAGATAGTCAAAGTTGTCCATGATGACGGCAACAAACAAATTAATGATCTATAAAAGATACAGGTACATTTGGGAGGAGATTTCAGTCATATCATATATCATGAGTGTTACATTTCTGACCAGATCTGTGTCCTTACCTAATATCATGTATACTTACATGTGTGAGTTTAATTCTGCAGACTGCAGTTTGGAAATCGGCTTCTAAATGTCTTTCTATCTCATGTGTGTTCCATAAGTTCTGGGATCAATGTCAGTATGTCAAGTTCAGTCGAGAAGAATTTCTCTGATCTGAAACGTCGCTTACAGATGACAGAAATGTCATGGTGCTTCCACAGAGAGCCCAGAGGAAGCGTGAATCAGATTAAGACTCGATTACATACCAGGAAGGCGCAGAGCATGTAGAAGCTGATGAAATAGATAAAGGCAAAGCTGCTTCCACAGGTCCGCTCCTCACCGGGGTTGTAGTCTGATTCTGGGTCGCATAGCTTGCCATCCATGCAGGCCAACATGATCTCCTGCCAGGCCTCACCTGTGGCACATCTGGGAAACAGAACAGCACCCTCCACATGGGGACCATGGGCTGATTTCACATCATTCAATCAGAGTGTCAAAAAAACCAACAGAGCTGTCGCCAAACCCAAGCTCTAGGCAGAGTAAATATCGCATAAATTTCATCGCACGAAACCTCGGTGCCTGGGAAAAAAAAGGAAACAAACCTAAAGAGCAACAGCACGGCCTGGGGAAACGTCTGGAAGTTGTTGTTTCGGTTAATCTCCGTGCCGTCCACCATGGCGATCTTCCCAAACACCTGGAAAACAAACCCGCTGGAGGTCTGGTCTAGATTAGGCAAGCAGCAGGACAGCAGAGGAACCTCCGGAAACGTTCTACAGTCTGCGATCTGAAGAAGTGTAAGCGTCCGCAGGTGAGGTACCCGCTGCATTTCTCTACCATGCTGTTACTTACCTGCATGCCAATGACAGCGTAGATGAAGAACAGCATGGCTATGAGAAGGGCGACGTAGGGCAAGGCCTAAAGACATTGAAAGTCAACGCAAACACAAAGGTCATCTCAGTCATACTAAGATGGGATGTCAGACGTTTGTTCTCGAAGGGAATAAGTTTAACGTCATTGGTGTAACACTCCTGCAAATGATGCCTTGCGTTTTGTGTGCGTGTGATTTGTGCATCGTTGTCCACGAATTCAAATACGCTCTCGGTGATGAACCAGCTGCGGTGATTTCGCCACGACACCTTGGCGCGCAGCTCAGTCATCTAACCTGGAAGGACTTGACAAAAGTCCATAGGAGCGTCCGAATGCCTTCTCCTCTGCTCAACAGCTTGACCAATCGCATGACTCGGAAAAGGCGAAAGAAGGTGATGGAGATCCTGGCGCTGTCCTCCGTGTTCTGAAAAAGGTGGTCGAGATGTCAGCATTTACACAGCGTCAGAGAGGTGCCAGAAAAACCCGGTAGTGCTTTAATGTTTGACAAGAGGTCTGAGGCTGTGGTGTCACACTGCCTTGCAAACAGAGAGCAGTGAGGTGTCACTGTGTGTCTATCTACCTTATATGACAGGATGTCAATCAGCGCGCTCAGGCCATTTCAAGGCAGTTTGTTAAGCCAGTTATCTGTTCAAAATCTCGCGTCATTATTTGCAATAATAAAATTTGCTCAACTACCCTTTTGTAGATACCAGAACTCCCTCTTTTTAAAAATTAAAATTTAAGCTAAATAGCAGTTAATAAATATTAAATAGCACCTAATCAGTCAAATGCATTTGCATCAAACCATGTAGACATGTTTTCAGGTAAGTAAAACTGTTTGATAGTCTCCTGAAATGCAAAGGTCACTAATATGCATCTGTGATGACTATTTTAAAGCACTACCAAGTGTCGGAAACGGGTGGGCCGGGGTGGGCCGGGGGGCGGGGCAGCATGCTGTCCACCCGGACATACTTGCCTGTATGTTACAGCACAAGCATGGACACATGCAGCTGTGATGTCACGCCCGGCCCTCAGGGGAAGAGGGGGGGTGGCCATGCACTAGTGTGAGTGAACTGCATGTGGTCTTCAAATCGAAGGGTCAGGCACGCTGCGGGCCCGACGTTAAGAACTCACGTGCGGCACCTTCCCCTTAATATAACAATATGGCAGGGAGCAGCCGCGATACAAAAATCAAAAATCAAAGCAAAATTAAGAAATGGGGTTAAAAAATAAACACTAATATAACGATCAAATTTAGGAACTTTCTGGAGTGAACAATGGAGAAATTAATATGAAAATAAAATGGAGTGGAGGCAGATTGGCCTGAGACTGCACGGAGCATCTTACCCCTGCCTCCACCTCCACCATGTCAGTTTCTGTTGGCTTTAACATCAAAGAGCTGCATTAACTACTAACACAGAGCACCATCACCATGCTTCATCTATATAGGAATCACTGGACATCCAGCTGAGGAGGAGCGACACCAACAGACGGACAGACGCAGACATAAAAGACGGTGACTACAGTGGACATCCTACAATACTGACATGTATATTTTGGTATATACATCAAACATATATATGTACACTGACATGATGTGAAACAGCACACATACTAACAGCTACGTTTTATAATGCTGCTACATTGTGATTGGATATCAGAGGCACTAACAGCTACGTTTTATAATGCTGCTACATTGTGATTGGATATCAGAGGCACTAACAGCTACGTTTTATAATGCTGCTACATTGTGATTGGATATCAGAGGCACTAACAGCTACGTTTTATAATGCTGCTACATTGTGATTGGATATCAGAGGCACTAACAGCTACGTTTTATAATGCTGCTACATTGTGATTGGATATCAGAGGCACTAACAGCTACGTTTTATAATGCTGCTACA
>JAACJT020000086.1:10880580-10895420 GCA_009936485.2 Gymnarchus niloticus | reverse complement strand
CCAGCCCTTTAACTAGCCAGACAGTCCTGTTTAGCTAACACGACCAACGCCAGCCCTTTAACTAGCCAGACAGTCCTGTTTAGTGAACATGGCCAATATGCCTGCTTCTCAAGTCACTGGAACGTTAAAAGAGAAGAATGCAAAAGAACACCTTTGAAGATCGTCTCCCTGGGTCAATTCAAGGCCATTTTGTAAAAGGCTGAACAATTCATCAGAATTCCAAAGATACGGCTCATAGCTACCGATAGCTTTCATCACACACGCCCACACACACACGTAGATAAGTCATTGAAAGGTCATCAGAGATGTGTCTTATCTGGACTGGGAATCTAAGTGAGTAACATTGCTCTGAAATGCTGTAGAGCACCAGGATTGTCAGTAAGCTGTATGTCAGCAAGGTGCAACACAGCCATATTCTCACGGTCTATTCAATACACCTCCCATATTGTGAACCACAAACACCCGACATACTGTAAAATGGTACCAGAGAGTAACACCAAGTCATTAAAAAGAAACTGATGTTTGTAGCTATCGCATAACACACTTTCTCAATATCTACATAGGTTATGAACCTGATCAGAAAGTTATACTGCATGACAATGTTTACACTCGAGTGGCCTTGTTTCCAATATCAGGACAGGAGTAAACCAGTGCTGCGTGTAAATGCGTACGTCTCTTAATGACTAGACTCATTAATCATGCAGGAAAAAGTAGTCTGTCGAATGAGTCATCCGAAATGTTACTGTTCTGAAGGAACAAAATGAAGGTGTAGCAATCCATTGACTTCACTGGTCTTACAGTAGTACAGTATCTGTTAGATCTTTACATTTAATATAAGCCTGCTTGGATAATTCAAATCGCTGAAATAGATAACAGAATTTCAGCATGTTAAAATGGCCATTTCTTCACCGTAAATACTGCTGAACACTGAGCGAGCAAAAATGAGTTAAAGGTCCTTGCAAAGTCAGACCTGTACAGAAATGAACTCATAAGCAGTTTCTGTTGTTGGCTCTATCGGTTTGTAGGCCAGGAGTTAGACCCTGACATGATAGAGATGATAGCAGCTTCCTTTGTTTATTTAATCGAAGGTCTACAAGGACACACAACACGGTCAATCAACATATACCACATAAGGACATGAAACACACAAAGCAACACCCAAGACTTTTAAAATGATATGCAAGACAAATACACTGTAAGAGAATCCTTTTCTTACTAGAATCAAAATGTGTTTTTTTTTCCCCCTCGTTTGTGTATGTACATGACCCCACACATATGCATAAATGACAGGTTTAGGGTTCAAAAAACTATGAACGACTTGAGCAGTTTGCCACACTATAACCAAAAACATTTCCAGACACTATAAACACACAATCTACACAAAATCGGTCTTGCAATAATTATTTTGTGATAAAGCAGCTTATCACATTTAAAAACTGCACTGCGGGATTTCATTTACCTCAAGTGGTGTGTTTAACTGAACATTTTTATGCCAATGCTCAAAAAACTGTGAGTGTAGGTGGCCATCCATTATGACACATGTAGGATAATCGGGCAGAGATTAGGTGTCAGACTTATATTTCCAATGTTACTGCAAGACCTCTGCTGGGAGAGAAGCTAACTGAAACACATGAAAAGGGTCACTTACATTCACCTCTGTGATGGCGATGTCCACGATGCTACCCACAACAATTAAGGCATCGAAAGTGTTCCAGGCGTCAGCAAAATAGTGCTGTGGGAGAAAGAGAGAAACAAGAGAGGCAGAAGGGAAAACGGAAAACACAATCATTGGTCAGCGCATGAACTGGAGTTTTGTTGGAGGTACTCTATCTGTGAGAATGGGGCTGAACTGTTCTGAGTGAAGCCATGAGTAGTGGCACTGCAGGAAATCCTTCACATAGCCACAGTTCTGCCAAGATCAGCAGGTTTGCATGGTCTCCTAGCCAACAGAGAAGCCAAGGCAAGAGCTCTCCAGTAACAGAAGAGCAGAAGATCAACATAAACAGTGGGGACCACTGACTTGTCCTGGCTGGACAGGGCAAGATGGAGGGGGACAGACCGGGACATACGCACGTCGACCTGACTGAACAGAACGCTTACTCTGCTGCAGTTTCCCACCCAAACATCAAACACATTCCAGGTGATGGTAAAATTGCTCTGAGCAAAGCAGGCCAGGCCAAGAGACAGGAGTGGGGTCAGAGGGCAAAAAAAAAATCATAGGAACAGAAGAGTACTGGGCACAGGACAAGAAAAATGTCTGCCTTTTCTGTATGCACAACTCAATCCAGCGTGCTTACCAATTGTGATTCTTCTCATACAGAAGGCATATAAATCACTGAAATGGTTATAAAAGGATACAATTCACAGTTTCATATGGCAGACAAAAAGAAATGTCAAATGACTTATGTTAAACTCAACTGACACAGAGTCTAAAAAATACACTGAGGGATTATTAGCAACGAAAATGCCTCCATGCAGAACATTTTAAGATACTTGATAATCTTAGGTTTGAGCCTGATGGTTACCCTCTTCAAAATTAGACCACAAAAAAGGTTTTTTCAAAAAGGTTCGAGTCCGGTATGTTTTCTGAGTGGTGTAGGTCAAAGACCATGTCTTATGATGGTTTCCCCCTGGTGAACGATGATAATGGGATTTTATATGCATGCAGCCTTACATAAATACTGTAAGAACAAAAGGCCCGGTGAAAGTGACAATGCAAGACATGGAGAGTGAGACTAACTAAAAAGAATAGAATTTCGTTACAAAGGTCATTTTATTTTAGATATTCTTGAGGGGTACCAATAATTTGGGTGGGAGTATCCTGAACTAACCAATCAATGGAGGAACGACACGAGGTTTCAAAACCCGTGGTGGGTGGGAGTATCCTGAACTAACCAATCAATGGAGGAACGACACGAGGTTTCAAAACCCGTGGTGGGTGGGAGTATCCTGAACTAACCAATCAATGGAGGAACGACAAGAGGTTTCAAAACCCGTGGTGGGTGGGAGTATCCTGAACTAACCAATCAATGGAGGAACGACATGAGGTTTCAAAACCCGTTGGCTGGGTAAGAGAATCCGGAACTGTGAATTAATCCTAGCAGGGTGCCCCCCCCCCCCCCACTATGGGTTTTGAAGTCTTACTTGTCCCATCACTAAACTGTCAAAACATTGAAATAACAAAAAATTAAGATGCTGAATGATGAACAAGTCACTTCAGTGTCACTAAAGGCAAATTAAATGCAGAATTTCAACTGGCACCGCCCAGAGCCATTATCTGCCGTAAAACACCCTCGACTGCATGTCAGACACATGCACTCAGGTATGACGATGACACGGCTTGACAAGATAATGCCCAACTTGTCATGTGGATCAGTGAAGCAGCTCTGCATCAAATAAACAAGGCCAAGTACATCTGACGTCAAATTCCTATGACTATGTGGCATGTTCTTGCTCAAATGCAGGTGCCAATACGCTGCTTTGAAGATGTTTGTTCTCCTATCTTGAAGTATGAAAGGTACAGTGGAGGACAGCATAACAGTTTTACATGAGAAGTTACCACACTGGCACGGCCAACATACATGCTGGTCACATACCCTTGGCTTTAAGGCAACTAACTTGAGCACCATCTCCACTGTGAAGACGCCGGTGAAGACCATATTTAGAATGTCCATGGCACAGTTAAAATGAGGGGACTGGCCATGGTGCTGGATTGGGAAGAAAAGAGAAAAAGTGACTTTAGATGATGGACGGCTCGAATGAGACCACGTGTGCATGACTAGTAGTTGTGAAATACAGAAGCAGTGATTCCACTGAACATCTCAGTTCTGAAAACAATGATGTGGAGATAAGAGACTGACAGACGAAAGATTGTGAGATAACTTCTTTGTTGAGACACAGGAAGTCCTACAGCAAGAAGTGCGACACGGAGGAAGTGCTTACCTGTATGGCCAGGCAGAGCGTGTTCAGGATGATGAGCACGAACATGACATACTCAAAACCGGTGGAGTTCACCACGTACCAAAACTTGTACTGGTAGGGATTCTTGGGGATGTACCTGCGCAGTGGACGGGCCTTCAGGGAGTACTCCACGCACTGACGCTGCAGAGCATACGAAAGAAGGGGAAACGCTCTGTCAGGAGTCTGGCTCTCACTCGCATTCTGGGTATACAGATCACTTCCCAAAATCTCCCCGCATATTCAGATCTCATCACATCTGAATCCTTGACATTCTCCCTGCAGGTAACAAAATTAAACCCACCCCCCCAAAGTTTAATGAATCCTCCACCTCAACGCAACCTCCTTAGTCAGTGCTGTTGCATCGTTGGCTGGTGAGTAGGTTGTCATCAACTCTATGGCCACTGTGAGCCAAGATTCAGAATCAAATAAGTTTTTCAGTCACAGGCGGCGACGTCCTGTTTTTTTGATCGAGGTTTTCTGACTTTACTATTATGTGGGCATTCAGTGCAGGATTTTTTGTGCTTAAGCTCAATTAGTTCTGAACAGAAAATGTACATCATATACATGGTCATCACTGATCTCACCTCACATGCCTACGTCCAGCCATTGCATCAGTCGCACTGCCTCTGATGTTCTGCTGGTTGTTTCCAGCCATGTTTTTGTGTGTGGCTCAGACAGCCCAAGGCGTTCTCGTATCATATAAATAGCCACGGGTGACTTCATGCCTGACTTATACCCTGGACTCTACAGCAAAGTGACTGAGAAATCCTTTCACACCTGGTTCTTGTCCAGCTCACAGTTCTTGTACTCCTTCTCCCCCTGCTCCTGGAACGTGACGATGACGAAACCAACAAAGATGTTCATCATGAAGAAGGCGATGATGATGATGTAAATAATGAAGAAAATGGAGATCTCGATGCGGTAGTTGTAGATGGGGCCCATGTTCTCCTGGTTGGAGTCGATAGCCTTGTAGAGCAACCTGTTGGACAGGGACACACAGGTGGTGAGAGGACAGGAAAAGGACAACATGGGCTGGGGCGTAGGCCTAATGGCACATGGTGGAGTCTCTGAGCGAGGGCAAGCTTTCGCATTAAACGTGCATACGGATATGGTAAAGGGATAGAATGTCAGCTGACACATAGCCAGGCCTTTGAGGACACGGACCAACGAGAGTGCTAGAGTGGAGAGTGTCTTACGCAGGCCAGCCCTCGAAAGTGGACACAGTGAAGAGCGCCATCATGGCCATCAGGACGTTGTCGAAATTGAAATCACTGTTGTTCCACACTCTCTCACGTAGGGCCGGCATGTGAACGTCACCGTCCTTGTACATGATGTAGGTTCCCCTGTGAAGGACAGAGTGGTCTCAGGGAGAGTCGAAGTTTACTGAAGTATATGGACCACCATGGTTCCTTTAGTTCTTTTAAGCTCTTCCCTGGATTTTGAAAGGAGCCTTACACCTCGACATAAACTCACTCACCCCCTTAACTTGCCCTTTTCTTGCATTCTTCTAAATTTGTTCAAGCACACTGATCCCACAAGCCAAATAAAACCAGAGAGTTTTGTAAAGCAAGGTTCAGTGTCAGCTTCATCCTCCCTAGCGACAGGAAACACTGATAAGGACTCTCAGCTTGTTTTACACCCAGATGAAACTCATATCTCTCACTGCTGTTTCCCCTGATTTTGTTATCACGTCAAGTCAGTCTACGTAGGCCTCTTAAATATTTTTTTTTAATCGGTTGCTTAAGGAACAATATTCAAATTGGCTTAAAATGTTTACAGTATATAGACTTTGGTCATTTAATCAGCTATTCTTGCTCAGGGACTAAAACTGGCAAATCTTCATCCATAAGCTCATTCCTTATCTGAGCTGCATCAAGTCTATCTTTATTTCTTTTGTCAGAATGCGATCGCAGACAATCAGAATACGTGTCCACAATCTGAAAATTAATTAAAACCACACAGGTAGTTTTTTTTTTTAAACAAGAAATTCAAAAACAAAAACTGCGATTATTAAGGATTGAGAACTACAAATAAATCTTATCAAACTACTCCGTCTGAAGTAGAACTCACTTGCATTCCTCTGGACTAGATTTGGCCTCATCAGTACATCGGTAGAATTTCCCCTGTAGGAAGAGATACCACCAAAACAGCACCTTCAGCAATAAGGTTGATCTTGACTTGGCTGTCATCACAAATGCTTACTAATATTGACACAGTACTGAGCCTGCTTTTGGATACAAAGGGTGCAGAAGACACTGGTGGGGTTTGAAATAGTAAATTGTTACCTTAAAGAGCTGCACACCTATGCATGCAAACATGAACTGAAGAAGCGTCGTGACAATCATGATGTTGCCAATGGTCCTGATGGCCACGAAGACACACTGGACCACGTGCTGTGGAGAGAGGGTAGCCATTATCTGAGTAAATTCTCTCAGCTCTGTTGAGTAAAATATTTCTGGTCCTCTAACAATAAGCAGTAGAAAAAGCTAGTGAAACATATCCCTTAATACAGCTCTGAATTGAACTGAACATCTCCACTCTTCTTTGACTTGGAAGGGCAATTTAGAGGACGTACCTTAAGGCCCTTGGCTCGATTGATGGCTCTGAGGGGCCGGAGCACTCGTAGAACCCGAAGGATCTTCACCACAGAAATGGCGGAAGACCTGAGCACCAAACACATCCAAGCACAGTTATTCAAGCAGCATCCCTCAACACATAACAATCATACACAACTCAAGCCCCTTTACACTCTGCAGTGGCACACCTAAAGACCACCAGCTTCAAGGAGATACTTACTGAATGCCAAATGATACCAAGGAGACTCCCACAACCAGGAGATCCAGCAGGTTGAAATAATTTCTGCAGAACGCACCCTTATGCAGAAAAGCCCCAAAGGCAGTCATCTGGGGGATGGGAAAGAGCTAAGTGCAGGTTCTTATAGACAAATGGTCCATATTCAAATGCAAGAATGGCAGAGAGGAACAAACTCTGTATGAATAAGTCAAAAGATCACCTGTTTGTAGTTTCACGTTAATGGAGCAGTGAATCAGTCAACTCTGATTTTACATTAACACAACAGCAACTGACGTTCAAATACTTCAAAAGTAGCTATCCGAAGCGGGTTCTCGCATGCCTGCTGTATGCTTTGGCACCAGTGAACAGCTAGGCAAAAACATAACCCAAAATGATGCATTGCATCAACTGTCTGTAAAACATACGTTCTGGGCAAAACATGAATGAGTCGATGGTCATTTGAGGAAAACAAACAGCATGGTAAGACAGTGTGTCTGGGAGTTTTCGAACAGAAGGGAACTTTTACAAAAATTTCCTGAAGAATATAGAGAAAACCAAAAATCAGGAACACATTTCAGCCTGTATTTTAGTACTATGTTAATACAAGTCAACCAGTTTTAATTACTTAGGTCTGGTAGCTGTTTTAATGGAGTAACAGTGCTTAGTCATATCTGCCTTTAGAAATAAGTCAATGTGTGTTTAAAAGAGGAGCCGTGATTAAAGAAGCCAACGATAGGAAACACTTTTTATTGCGGTCTTATCTTCCGCTGACCAACAGACACAAACACAATTAAAGATGTACCAAACGTAATTGGGGTTACCACCCATGCATCACGTCAAACCTGACAAGCACTGGAAAGGGGTTTACCTTCAGCAAGATTTCCACGGTAAAGATGGTGGTAAAGGCGTAGTCAAAATACCCGAGGATCTGTGAAAAGAACACAGATTTATTGGTGCTGGGAAAACATAAATAAACTTAAATTCCTAAAGAAAAACCCAAATCTGTTGTGTATCAAACTGTGTAGGTAAAAGGTGATGCAAGACGCTATTTCCAGGTACTGAAGTGTTACAGAGTAAAAAAAAACAATATCCATCCAACCATCCACTTCAACAGGTGAGACAGTGAGCCTGGAGCCTATCCCAGGACACACAGAGAACAAGGAAAGGAAAACCCGAAATGGGAAGTTATTCCATACAAGCACAAACACGCACAATCAATGAGTAACATAGAAATTTCCCTAACCACATGTTTCTTGAATGTCAAGAGGAAGTCCACGCAAACACCTGGAGAATATGCAAACTCATAATCAAACGCTTAGCCAGGGAGGAAGGGGCCACCATGGCATCTGCCATAGCGACAATGAGAAGTCGTCAAAGATAACGCTGCGATGTGACAAAGGTGGCAGAATTCTCCTGATGGCTCACTTACAATATTCCTGGCAGAGAAGCTACGTATGGGGTCTTCAGCAGCAAGCGAGACAGAGCTGAGCATGATGAAGACCAAGATCAGGTTGGTGAAAATCTGGTGGTTTATCAGCTTGTAGCAAGCCACCCGAATTCTGAACAAGAGTAAAGCACAGTTTAGAGGAAATGCTGCCATCGGGGGACCTGTGACATGTACAAAGATCATCTACGTGTGCACGATAGTACAGATGTGCGAGGAGAGCTGGCGTGTTTGCACGTACGTCCGTCCGTTTTTGTTTGTGCAAGACAGGGTCTGTGAGCTCGTGTGCATGTTTACACGTGTGCGCAATGAGGATGACATGCGTGTGAATGCATAAAACGTTTGCCTGTGTGTGCGTGAGACTCACGGATTAGTGCTGCTTAAGATGAAGAAGGAGCTGCCTTGGGGAATGGGAGTAACCTTCTCCTTAAGGCTGAGGTCCGAGAGCCTCTGGGGCCGTGGGCCAACGGGAAGTTCAGGCTCCTCCTCATCTTCATCTCCTGCACAGAGGCCCACACACTCTCGGGACCAGGACACCCTCTCACACACAGAAGCAAAAGCCCAGGGAGGTTCCTTTACCTGGCCTATTTATGGAGGTGCAGGCATCAGTCTCATCGACACCCTCCAATGGGATCTGTACTCACAGAATATCATGAGTCAGCTCTCACAGAGATGGCGTTAGGTAAACCCTCCAGCACATGATTTATCCAGACCACAGCAGAACATCCGTCTGGACCACAAGCGCCACCAAATCAGCTAAAAACAATGGCTAGAAAATAATGGGGGCAATTACGGTCATTAGAATAAAGAGCTACAGATCCATCTCTGGCTGTGGACCTTCCCTATGGAGATCAAGGCGACACGAATGGAAAGCATCATGAATGGGGCCATGAGCCCCTTTGAAGCAGTCATGAAATGTCTACAACGGCAGTACCGCACAAGCAGCTACCTTAGCGTCCCTGTCTTCCACTCTGTCATCGTCCCTCTTCTCCATGCTCCCCCTTCTGTGGCAAAAATGGAGCACAGTGACACTTAGTTCTTCACATTCATCAGTCGGCTCTGCGATAAACCAAACGACTCGTGTAGCTTGTAGTTGGTGGTGTCGTTTACCGGTTGCTCCTCTTCCTCTCTTTTTCCTCTGCCTCCTCTTTTTGGGCTGAATTCAGACTCTCGGCATCCGCTAAGTTGTCCACAGCGATGGCCAAGAAGACATTGAGCAGGATGTCTGATTCGCTTTCTTAAGAAAAATGAATCATTTCAATTTCTACAGTTGCCACGCTACTGTAAGGGGTGGCAGTCACAACGTACTGATACAAAACTAGAGAAGAATTAGGTTTCATTTCTAAAATGTACTTTAAAAATTGTACTATCACCTTGCAGTTTAATCAGGCATATTTCATTTCAAACATAATCCAGGGCACGATGACCCTGCACTAGATGGGGGCTAAAAGTGACTGATGGATGGATGTAAACCAGTTACCGTTTCAAACTAAAATACAGAGACAAGCTTTTAACAGGGTTAACCTAATAAAGAAAGGAGAACAGATTCACGCACACCTTCCAAATTTGGCTTTTGCGAACAGCACTCTTCAAATCAGCAACAGTTAACAACTTACCGGAGATATTTTAAAGGTGCTTCCTGTATCTACTCCTCATGACGAGGAACTGAAGCTGAGCATACCAGTAAAGAAGGCCAAGACTGAGGAGGATACAGTTTCCACAGATGAACAAAATAATGAAGTATATGCAGACTATCATTCCAGAAGAGGCAGGACCACCATATGCCATTATGCCATCATACATGACGGTGTTCCAGTCTTCACCTGTTAGAATCTGTCCAAAACCACACATAAATATGGTGAAGAGATGTGTAATTTACAGTGGAAACAGAAAAAGCCTCGGCTGACTTCAGCGTGAAATGCTCAACGCTGCCACGAGCAGAAACATCAAGCAGTAAAACCTGGAAAACGGTGAGCAGAGACTGGGGGAAATTGTCAAAGTTGCTCCTCTTGGTCGGAGTCTCGTCAAAGTTGAACTTCCCACCGAAGAGCTGCATACCCAGCAGGGAGAAGATGATGATGAAGAGGAAGAGCAGCAGCAGAAGGGAAGCAATGGACTTGACGGAGTTGAGGAGGGAGGCCACCAGGTTACTGAGGGACGCCCAGTGGCTGAAGGATAAAGAAGAGTGGAGCCTGTGAGATCTGCTGAGTGCATGGCGGAGCACACTGAAAACTGTGCTTTCATTCATAAACTATTTCATACTTGCAAAACCTTTTCTTAGGGATTAATACAAGACGACGGGGGAGAAATGCAACAATGAGCAGACTGCTTTTAAAGGAAGTGACGTTTCATCTACATACTGTACACACGCACACACACACACACACACACACACACACACACACACCCCACAGAATTACCGTACGTATAGAAAGCAGACTGACCGTGTGACTTTGAAGATCCGCAGCAAGCGGACGCACCGAAACACCGAGATCCCCAGCGGGGGCATAATCTCCAGCTCCACCAGGATGGTCTCTGTGATGCCGCCACACACCACAAAGCAGTCAAAGCGGTTGAAGAGCGACACAAAGTAGGCCTGCAGCCCGAGGCTGTAGATCTTCACCAGCATCTCACAAGTGAACATTGCCAGCAGCACCTTGTTGGCGACATCTGTGGGACAATTGCATCATTACAACAGTGCTATATTTCACTGCCAGAAGCCACCACCTGAGTCAAATCAAGATAAGTCAATTGGCCTTTATTGTCATACCATCCATGTACAAACATGCAGCGGCAAGAGATAATGTTCCCTCAGGACCGTGCTGGAGCAAGCAGGCAGAAAGTGACACGGGACGAAAGGACGGTTTCCCTATAAGGAGCGGAAACACCAGGCCGTACAAGACAAGGGTCGGACTGAAGACTGCATGTACCGCTGAACGTTTGACTCACCCTGCACCTCTGTGAGCCAGTCTGGCTGGTTGTAGTGCTCAGAGGAGATGGTGAGCGTGTTGAGGAACACGAGGATGATCACCAGCCAGTAGAAAGTCACCGACTTCACCGCTGCCCTGCACTTCCGGCGCCAGAGTCTGTTCCAGCGACGCCAGCGCCGACTGCAAGGGACACGGAGATGTCAGCATCGCACACAGGGGCCACGGCCATACACTGGCAGTCCGACATCTTTAAACACTCGGGATTTCTTGTGTTTTATTACACTTTAAGCACTATCGCTAACTTAGTATTATTATTGTTGACTTTTATTGTTGTATTAGGCCTATTATTTGTATTATAGTAGTATTGTTGAATTATTTTATTGTTGTATTTGTTATATTTGACTTTGCACAGTCAATCATAGTGCATTTTGCACTGGGTCTGACACAGACAATCACTGCATATCTTCCTTGCACTGATAGTCTCTTATCACTATTGTACAGCACTGTGAATACGTAATGCCCAGCTTTTATCCTTTCTCTTCTGACTCGCTAAGGGTGTTGTTATCATCTGTGTGTGCATTATTGTCTTACTATTGCTGCTGTAATTCCTGAATTTCCCTTCGGTGATTAATAATGTATGTAGAGTATCTATCACTTCTGCATACGAAAAGCACAGAAAAAATACAGAATGGCAATGAGGAAACAATTAGCAAGCGAATGACAAACACCACCTATGTCATCTAAATAGGGACTTTTGACAGTAATTACAGTGAAGCATAAACTCTAGGTACTCTATTTCCTGTTAATTTTCTGAAAGTTACACCCTAAGATTTTGGAGACGTGGCCACAAATAATCTGCATTAACTGCCTGTGTAGCCTTGACCTTTCTATCCGTTTTGTCCCAAATCACCGCAGTGGGGTTAGGGTCAAACGACTGCATAGGATGTGTCATTTTCAGTATTTCTTCACCATTGTCTGTATAAAGACGTTCTAAAACTTTCGACTGGCAGTGTAGACACTGTCTAACGCCCCCTTCTCAAATTCCATGAAGGTATTAGCAGTAAAAAGGCTACTGAGCTGTGGCCTCGCTGACAAACTTGTTAAAAATGAAGCTTCCATTCATATAGATGGTGTAGAGTAGACTGTACGGAGTCAAAGACAGCGTACAGACTAGGCTCTTGAACAATACCATGAAAGGCCATAAAATGAGAATAAATGATGAAAACTAAAGACTGAAATGAGTGACTTCTTGGGGTGGTGGAATGAGAGTGACAGATCACACCACTGGACAAACACAAATGCGTGATGGTTCTGCATTGGATCTCTGATTACAACACAAACCACTCCAGCCGTGAAATGGTCAGAATGGAATTCTCATATCACCCCAAGTCTGATGACAGCCACTGAAGGTCCACTCAAAACACATGTACTGACCTGAACTTTGATTTTGCTATTTTTTGACTGTAAAAATAAAAAAAAAAAAAATAAATAACGTTAAAGACAAACATCTGCACAAACTAACCAAGGAGCGGCAGGTCTAATTCAAAATAGCCAAAGTATATCTGAATGGGACAAATGTGAACCAATGCTTAACTACACAGGTGATTATTATATGTAGCTCAATATAATGCATATAGCTGAAAATGTACAGGAGGTAAAACACTAAACTGGAACACTTAATATTGAAGAAAGGCCGGATCAAACCCAGGACAAAGCAATGGCTATTTCTGGGATGGAACACTTCTATCGAGAATATTATCCAATTTCTGTTGCATTTATAAAATAGTAATCATTTTAATATACACTCTATGAGCATTTTATTAGGTATAACTGGTTAAACAGGCAGCAACGGCAAATATGCTGTGGCACTGGGGCTAAAAGGGAGGGAATCCCGGGCACAGTGCCAAACATAAATATGTGTGTGGTAATTAGCGTTGTGTGTTGTTGTGCTGTATTGCCCTGTATTGTGAAGTGTTGTAGTGTATTGTGTGTTTGTGTATACGTTATGTATTAATGTCACCATGTGTACAGTGTGTGTGTGGGCTAGCAGGGCTAACCTCCTGGTTGTACAGTGTTCGTTCATTCGTTCGTTCGTTCGTTGAGTTGGTGAATAATAGAGCACCCTTTTGTGAGCACTGTGTCTACACCTGTCATTACACTATGGACCCTACACAGCAAAGCACTTTAACAGCTAAAACAATCGGGAGATCCTGAATGTAGTATGATTATTGTACCAGTACTGGGGTCTCATTTATAAAACTTTGTGTACATTTCAGCATGAGAAATTGGTACACCAAAGAACAAAAATATGCACAAAAATCCGATTAATAAAATGTCACAAGCACACATTTACGCAATTTCCCATTTCTAAATCAGATCTTGTAAACATGCCTTTGTGAACGAGCCTGTGCACCTGCCCAGTTGTCTCCCACAAATAACTATAAATGATCAACGCGAATGAACTTCTGGCTCATGTAACACGCAAATCAAGAATTTCTGGTTGGTCCAACGAAAGTGACTGCAGAGAAAAAACCAAAAGGAATGCTGTACAGTATGGAAGGGTATTAGGGCCACTGATAAAAAAAATTGAGAAAAAAGTCCAATCAATTTTAAGAATAAAATCGAAATTACAAAATAAATTATAAGCATGCATTTTAGACGGACAGAGCTCAGTTTTAGGAAACACATACATATGGCTTTTTAAGATTTTCTTTACTTTTCCTCACAACAGTCTCTCTTTTGCAGAAGTTCCAAAATATTTCCTCTTTATTCATCGGTTTCATGTCTAACCTGCCTGCATTCTCCATATTGGACAAATAGCTGGGATGTATTTTGTCAGATCATGATGTTGATCACCAACTGCTGCATTAATTCTCAAATTAATAACTAATATACAC
The DNA here is from genome assembly GCA_009936485.2 of Gymnarchus niloticus. Lineage (NCBI taxonomy): Eukaryota > Metazoa > Chordata > Actinopteri > Osteoglossiformes > Gymnarchidae > Gymnarchus > Gymnarchus niloticus. The sequence continues at coordinate 10,881,396 of JAACJT020000086.1, read as the reverse complement.
GTTAAATATTAACTATTTAAGACTCGGGCCTAGTTTACCTTCGACGCAAACCCACATCTGTGCTGTCAAACTTGTGATGATGCAGTAGGTAAGACCGCAGCTAAAACAGCCAGGTGAAGAAACATCGTTTCTGAATGAAAGGTGCAAAAAACACACTTTAACAAGTTAATGATCAAACCATCTAACGCTTCCCCGCAAATACAATGGTCACAACGTTGTTACAACCACTACTACGGTTTTTCGCAACGTTGTTAAAACATAGTCAGAAATTCGAAATTAAATACTTTAAGTAGTTGTAGCTACCTTATGTCACGTGGCATAACCTTCCTATGACTGTTTTACAACGTATACGAACGTAAAATGGAAAACGTTACCTCATCTAATTTAACTATACGTCGGACGCGCGACACGTATATGCTCGCTTAATGTGGGGGGAAAAAAACTTAATATGCCTTAGTGGACCAAAAATAACCACAGTGGTATTAAACACTTTATACTGGCAAACCAGTAAAGCCGTACGTGATCAATGAAAAATTAGAAACGATATTTAAGCTTTTTCCTCTCCACAGGAAACCTTTATAAAGAAATTACTTGTATGCCTTAAAGAGTCAAGATGACGTAGAAAAAATCTCTCTTTACTTTTAATAGTATATAAGTGCATAATAATACCCGATTATTCCACATTGCAGCCGGCTCTAACTTGAGATTCCCTCAGGAATCACTTCTCCCGCCAACAGACTACAGTGACCGTTGGTTAGTCCTCGCGCGACTCCAGCAGAGTGGACGTTGACGCAGCAGAGTGGACGTTGACGCAGC
>JAACJT020000086.1:10852762-10880480 GCA_009936485.2 Gymnarchus niloticus | reverse complement strand
TACAGTGACCGTTGGTTAGTCCTCGCGCGACTCCAGCAGAGTGGACGTTGACGCAGCAGAGTGGACGTTGACGCAGCGGACTGGACGTTGACGCAGCGTCACTGGCTGTGCTGGGACCGGCCGGCTTCACGTCGATGGAATGCACACGCAATGTTATGCTGCTACCAACGTAACTGTAACGTATCTGCGATGTCTTAAGGTGACTGCTGACTAATGTTGTTACCAGCGTTTGCGCAACTGAAATACGTTATATGAACGTTGTGTGTTTGATGGATTGATCGTCGTAAAATATTTTCTTTTTCACTGGCGGCGATTGTGGAACTTGCGGGAGCAGCATAGTCTTTGGTTTACACAAATAAGTGGACAATCTATAAATACAACTTGACTTTTTTTATTTTCTCAGTGCGTTTCTCAGCTTGCTTATATGAATTATTAACCATATGGGCGGTCATTTAGCTGGTTTAAATCAAAATGTTGCGGACGCAAGCCCCCAAGCAGACGTAAACATACGCAAGTTCTCACATAACCTTTTCTTTAATAAATCCCACATTTTGTGTTGAACGTTGCATACAAACATTTCGGGCTTCTTTTTGCATAGGCAAGCTTTATAGAGGAGACCCTAGTAGTTAGCCTAATTGTTTTCTGTAAATCTGCTCTGCTTTGCTGGGTGGGCATCTATTGGTGTGTCCTTGTCTTTTTGATTCCACCCAGCAGACTCATTCAAGCTAACCAGAGCAAAAATTGCAGTAGTTCTGGAGACAAAAGGTGGTCTTACCTGGTACTATGTAGGGGTACCTAATTGAGTGGCCACTGAGTATAATAATTATTATAAATACCACAATGAATGGCGAGGATGTAGTTGTCAACCCTATACAGGAGGGGTGTCCTGTTCTTGTCTTAAATCACGCTGCCGTTTCATTTGTGGGTGTAAAACACAGAGTGTGGCACGTGAACAGGCCTACCAGAGCGGACCGCAACAGTGTGCCTTGTCGTCCTCCCCATTTGCATTCTCCGTGTTCGCCGACTCCGTTTCGCTGGTGGGCATGCTTGCTGTATTGGCAAAGGATGTGCCAGTTAGAAGTTTACTTCAAAAACTACCACAACAGAGTACCAGCAGTTTTGAGAATCAAGCCTTGTTTTGTTATTCAAACATATTTTTGGGTCTACAGACAAAATGACCAAAAGTTAAAAGGCCCCTACAGCAATGCATAAAACAATATTAAAACACACAGCATACACAACAGTGTTCAGGGCCTGTTCTTTCCCACCACCATCAGTTTCTCAGAAGCCACTAGCCTTTTCACTGTGGGCTGGAAGCTGAGAGAGCTTGATGGATGACCTTTGTCATGTTGCCATTCCAGTGTTCCAGAATAGGAACATTGAGGTGCAACAGAATAATGCTGGAGCATTTTTAAAACAGAGAGACTTAAATTTTTACTTACTAATGATTTAAATATGCACTTTCCTGACCAGAATGTCAAATTGTGGTTTAAAATACAATTGTTGATCTCCCAATGTCAGACCCAAGTTAGCTCATCAGTAAGGTATAGTAGAGGAGAAAGGACCTCCTTGGTCACCCAAGACAAGCAGGAAGGCAGGCGGGGGTCTGAGTGCATCTGTGCATGATGACGTGCTGTACAGGTCAAGCAGCACGACGCAACTTTAAAAATACATTACACGAGCAGAATGGTCACTCATTCACTCTGTTCTCTGCACTGATGTTTCAAATTACTGCTTTTAGCACAAGTATGTAATGCGTATGTGATTAGACTGAATGTACAAACTTTTGAATAATTCTCTTCCACAAATGGTTTTCTTCCACACGTGGTTGAGAAAAGGGACTAAACAAAAACATTTGTTTGGCACAGCTGCCCCTGTTCTTTCAATCATGAAGGTTACTCAGAGATTCTGTACTGGCTGCAGCAAAATGGAGAAACGGAGAGAGAGAGGGAGCCAACAACCAAGAATGAGGCTTCTGAGGCCCTATTGGGGCACCCATGTGGAAATAGTTCACCCCAAATGCGATTCCGGTCTATAAATACGTGACAGATTCACTCTGGATGGACCTTTAAGAGGTTTAACAATAAGAGTCACTCTTAAGAACAGCAACAGCCAAGCAAACAGATGTGAAAAAAGCTAGGAGACAGTTACATTAATTAGACTACAAGATTCCACGTAGGAATCACGATAACAGGGAACAGGATGATTGGCTACTAGTGTAGCCGGTTGGCTAAACTAACCACAGTTTCCTATCTACCTTTCCTTTATGGCAGCCAGAATAACACCTTAATGCAAAATACAATTTCACAATTGAGACAGAAGCAGTGGAATACCAGAAAACATGGACCACAAGTCAGGAAGGGTAAAGGGACAAAAGGAGAAAGTAGGTCACCACAATGGCCATGCTGGGCAGCGCTACGCTAACAAGCTAAAGAGCAACAGGATCAGCGGCAGCCACTGTTTTATCTGGGGCAATGTACGTCTAGTAACAAGGACACTTATAGTTTGAAAAGCTTTCTCATTAATGTTTCTGATTACATAAAGAGGCTTTGGATTAAAACCTTCCTTCAGCATAGGAAATGTAATTTATTGAATTTGAAACAAGACTCAGTTAGCAATGTGTGTTCTTATCGAATAAGTCATTTAAACATTTTCTTAGAATGCAAGACATACAGTATAAATGCTGGAGCACTGGTAAGCCAAACGTTGGCCTCTCTACCTTTTGAAATTTAAATGTTGAAACTGATGTAATAAATGAACATTTCAATCAAGTGAAGATCATCAAGTGAAGTCTGGGCATCTACACCATATGTATTCTTATTTATGCTTTACAAATTAATTCTGCACTTATGACCAACTTTAATGTGGCATGAAGCTATAAAACTCAAGCTAAAAGTGCTGACCATTGCGCTTCCCTTCCTCATCCCGCTCCTCCTCATTCTCTGGGTCAATGTCCTCGGCCTGGGTGATCCAGTCCAGGTAGCCCTTCAGGTCCTCTTCAAGCTGCTGTTTCTCCCGCAGTTTCTGGAAATCTCCGCGAGCCTTGGCCTTCTCCCGCTCTTTGGAGAATTCTCTACGAAAGCAGGGTGAGCGTTGGAGACTGATGTTTCACTAAAGGGGACTGTATAAACACAGAACCCCGAAGAACAGGGTACCTCAAGTGGATGCTGCCATCTTTGTCGTGTGGAATTAATGAGCAGAACCAGGCATCTGTTCTGTCGCTTTCCCATTTTTTTCCACTGGGTTAATAAACTCAATCAATTCCTCAAGGTCCTTACAAGCAGAACGGGTGATTTCAGCAGTCGCAAAACACGTGCAACGCTGTTCTCCAATATGGCAGTCAGGATTCTGCACTGACTCTACTAACACTGTTCTGTTGATCTGTTTCTTCAAACAAAATAAATAAATAACTTTGATTATTTTAATTAAACCAGGTCATTGCCTACAATGGCGACAGAAATTTTGTCACCCTAAAATGTGAAGGGATCATTTTATTACAATAACTTGTAGCTTAAGCCATCCATTATTTAAAACCTTACTTGAGTGGCCCACTAGCCAGTAAATGTAGTTTCCTACATTTAATTCATTTTTGGTGTTATTCTCAATTTTTGTTCTGTACCAACAATAAAACCAATCCATTGAACAATGTGGGGAGGCATTTGCTAAATAAATATGGTAATTATCAAAAACAAGAGAAGTATGGTAACTGGACCAATGTTTTATCTGTACGAGCATAATACATTGAAGTATAAAGCTTATTTTTTTAATAAAGGGGTACTGCAGAACGATCAGTAAGTGTGTCCACCATTATATTGTCCAGTGTTTTGGTCATTCAAGTACAGCGGCACTGGATCACAAAACACAAAAAGAAAACACTCGCAGCTCTGAAGTGCCAAACACACAAAGAAAATACGAAAAAAACGCCAAAAACGACCAATCCTGAGGTGCAAAGGCAGCAGCAAACTACGGCAGTACGCCATTAGCTACCCTCTTTGGCATCTCCATAGTTTCCGGAAGACTTCGGGAATAGACGCAATGTGCATCATAAATGGATCCTTGGTTTGGTAAGATCTCTTGAAATCATTTTAAAGTGTTATTTTAGTATGGCAGTAAAGTAGATTTCTGTCAGTTTAGCCTATTTTGCTACGAGCAACATAGCCAGCTAAACAATTTACCATTTGACAAATTACCATTTGACTCGCTGCCCTCCTCAGACGGGGCAGCTGATGACATATTTCCATAATTTGTTGCTGTATTTGCACGTTTTTGTGTTTTCTTCTTGTTTTTGTGTTTTGCACTTCAGTGCCAACGTGTTCGAGTGCAGCAAGTCAGTGAAAATTGAGCTCTAGAGGGAGCCAAAATACCCGACTCCTCACTGCTTAAGGAGTCAGTGTGCAGCAGGATGACACAGAGACACACACACAGACCAAAGCCCAAAATGGTCATAAACATTACAATCAAATTAGCATAATAAAACCAAATAACAAGAAATTCTTTTTTTAAATCAGTGGGAGACTGACTTTTGACAGCATTCTTCCTACTAACACCACAAATGTTAGGGTCATTAAACACGCGTACCATCTGACTGACATACAAGTTAAGCGTGACAAGTTTGTTTTCTTTCTCCCCAGCTGGTGGCTGGACTTCGTACCATTTTAAAGAAAACACATTATGGTATGGAAGGAAAGGGAGGCTCACCCACTCAGCACACCAAGGACGAGGTTGAGAACGAAGAAAGAGCCGAAGATCACCAGACTGACGAAGTAAACCCAGGGCAGCTCGAAACCCATGGCATCGTTCATCTGAAAGAACGGTAGCGTGCCACGTTTACAGAGCCTTGGAGCGGGACCTGCTCATGGTGTACAACATGGAAAGCTATCACTCAACAGTTAAAGAACGCTCTTGTCGGTTAGCCACGGTGCCATCTTATTGAATACATATATATACATATAGCTAGCTTACTACTACGGTGGTTCACAAACTTCGACTGTCAGGCCCCCCTTCTACAGGTATTATTTCAAAGCCCCCCCATGCCACCTCGCAAAATGTACATACACCTACGTAACAGCCCTCCCCATACTGAAGCTCCACGCCCTCCTAGACTGGGAATCATCGGTTTAATAGCTCCACAAGGTGCTAGTTTCTAACTCGTTACAGCGGTGGTTCTCTAACCGAGGCGGTGTCGATTTTGGGGGCAGAAGGCTTAAAACGTTCTTGTCTGCATAAGGGGAGCCTCGCAGAACATTCTGGAGCATGCAATATGCAGAGCAAAGGTTCATGGGATATAAACAGTGCCAGGTGCAGCAGGTCTTTCTCCTGGCAACGCACTACATACTGAAGTACCTCTTTTCATTCAGGGCAAGCAAAGGGTGCTTTCTCTCCGAGCACAATGCAGGACACACACAGGGCCCGGCTTAACCGCACAGGCTGACAGCCAGGCAGTAAGCTGCTGCGCTCACAAGCCGTCCACAGAAGCCGCTCCATCCCCATCCACGTCACAATCCAATTCTCACGCCAGTCTTTTCGATTCAGGGACGGATGTTCCTCTTTAGAAGAGCATTGTCATCCTCCCCTTTGATGGGTTCATTAGCATGCGCTCGCCATAGCAACCGAGGGTGATCAGAGAGCCCGGAGAACGGACGTGGTGGGGGTGGGCGGATGCTCACCCAGTAGAGAACGTCGGTCCAGCCCTCCATGGTGATGCACTGGAACACCGTCAGCATGGCGAAGGCAAAGTTGTCGAAGTTGGTGATGCCCCAGTTGGGACCATGCCAGCCATCCCTGCATACAGTACCATTGATGGGGCAGTGACGCCCGTGACCTGAGAGAGCACAGGGCGCAGGCTCCTCCTCTGCTATTGTCCCTGCAGGGGTCAGGGGTCAGGGTTGGGGTGACACCAGTGGGTATGTTCTAAAGATAGGATACGCCACAGCTCATGTTTGAGAAGGTTACAAACGTTATCGTAAAAGCCACCATGTCCAAAAGCCTGCAAGACCTACTCTATTTATTCTGCTTCAAAAATCCACTGATATTTTTTCAGTAAAACAGCATCCTTTTTTTCTACTGAATCCACAGCAATGTGAAAATTAATGGAAGCTCAGATTTGTAATAATACTCAATTACAATGATATTGTTTATATGGAAAACACTGTGGCACATTTCACAGCGAATGACTTACAAACTCTGTTACTTAGACTAACATTGGCTGATGAGTCCATAATAACCATGATTATTATGCTCACGAAACATGTCCCCCCCCCCATGGCTGCTTACACTGACGACACTAAATATTTTTCCCCACCTGAGTTTTCAAACTGGTAAGCATTTTTCCGAGTAGTCGGCATGCTCCCACTGAGCTCAGAGAGGTTTTCCGGAAATTCCCGCTGCCTCCAATAAGCTGAATTCAGTTGTCCAATGCAAGTGTCCAGCCCAGAACAAGCAGGATCACAGAGCAGACTTTCCGATGATCTATTCTCCCTGATACAGCCTCCACCAACCCTCACATGTCAAACTAACCATTAAAGGACAAGCTGGGCACTGGGTATTGAAAGGGCACTAGTTAACATCATGATAAGGATCACTAAGCAGTCATAATCAACGGCACGAAGACGAACTCGGGTCCTACCTGTGCCAACAAAGTAGCATGTTGCGTGCATTTTCCCAATGAAGAGCTCCAGGCCTATGATGGCATAAATTATGATGACAAACAAAACGAGCAGTGCGATGTGAAGAAGGGGAACCATGGCTTTTATTATGGAATTCAAAACGACTTGTAAACCTGAAAGACAAGACAAACACAAAGCACAACTCTTCAGAGCTGTGAACATGTGCGGTACCTGCTACTACATTTATATGAGCGTCATTATAGCATTCCAGTGGCGTAGTAACGTTAGCATTACAGGTTTCAGTGATACACCCCTGCTGTGTGTGTGCTGTGGCTTTCTGGGAAGTGGCTCACAGAGGGACGAGAGGAGGGGCCAAGGCACAGACATCCAATAATCACCCTGGTGGGACTCACCCATCGCATCTCCTTGGTAATCTGTACCCATTGTTTCCGTTAACCGACCAGCTCAATCCCGCATGACCTTCTGACATCATTCCCAAAGGCAGCAAATATAGCCATTTTAATACTTAATAATTTAATAATTATATAAACCATAATGAACATCAATAGTGCTGATGTTAATCAGGGCAGCCCTCAAAATAATAGTCATCTTTAAGGAGGACTCCATGGTCAATTAGCACCTAGCATGGCCATTTGTGGTTGAACTTTAGGTGAGCATCTGGCCTACCTTTAATGGGATGCACAAAGTTTGCTAACAGGTCTTGTGTAGGCTGAAAAAGAGCGTAGACAGCAGTAGTCTAATAACCGAGAACAGGCTGGCCACCATTCTCACCACAGAAACATGAAGGTCCGCGGGACCAATGCCATCACTAAATACAGCCCTCATCTTTATGAGCAGATCGCGACTCTTCCTCCTTGACATACACCAGGCTTAACAATCGAGAAGCGAATCACCTTACTAACTCGTGTCAAATCACCTCCCTGACTTACGATGGTACGCATTCACGTGAAAGAGCCAAGTCTTCTGAATCACGGAGGCCCATAAATCATCATCCACGGCAGAAAACGATGAATCTAAACGCAGAACAGAAATGCGGGTCGCTCGTTTCTTTTGACACTCAGCCTCAGTTAGTTCCTTAACAGATTATGTTGTCGACCGGGCTGTACATCGCTTTGCACAAAAGCATCCGCTAAACAAAAAAAAACAGGTCTTGCGTTGCAGTCAGGATGCAAATAGAACTTCTAGAACATTCTGTTGACCTGTAAATCCATAGTCATTACTGTGGCCAAGAGCCCCAAAGATCACACTGGCCCCGTGAAGTCCAGCTGCCTGACCCTCTACCGTTCCCCGGCGACAAAGGAAGGGAAACCCACTCACTAGGCACGCCTGACACCAGCCGGAGAGGTCGCAAGACCCGGAAAGCTCGCAGGGCCTTGACGTCAAAGCCGCCGGGCTTCCCGCTGGACTGGCCTCCGGCATCTCCCTCTTTGGTTAATACTTCCAGGATGACGCTAAACAGCCTGTTGGGAAACACAAAGCCAAAGTCAGATGTCTCCCACCAGCGTACAAATTCATACCTTCACAACTCACTCCAATGGAGCATGAAGCAAGTCAAATGAGGTAGAAATCATCCGATAAGTGGGCAGATGACTAACACCACAGTGACATGCATACGGCAACCTTAGTCCTCTCGATTCTGCCTAGAAGGTGTGCACTGGACCATTTGTTGATTGCCTGAAGGATGTTCCACAAAGGGATTTCATCAAAATGATCGCGAATGTGTAAAGTGGCTGACAGATGTGGATACGTAGCATCTTGGTATGACCTGACCTGAAGTGTGTATTGTATATATAATGTATTTATTACATACACTATATGACCAGAAGTATGTGGTCACCTGCCTCATTCCAAAAGAAAGGGTACAAATAGGAAGCTGGTCCTCTTTCTGCATCTAGGCTTCGGAGGAGGTTTTCCATTAGATGCTGGGATATTGTGGTGCGTTTTGCTGCCATACAGCCGTGACAGCATTAGTGAGGTTTGGTACCGTAGCTGGACGATGTTGTCCCTTTCTATTTGTACAGCCTGCCACATCACAACTAACCTCTTGTTGGTTCTAAATGTTACCGCTCCACAATCCCTTCACTTGCATCCAACCAGGACCACAGGAGAAAACTGGGATACCTTGCGAAAACCCACGTGACATGGGTTGAACATGTAAACTCCACACAAACAGTGTGCCATCAAGTCATCCATTTTGCAGTCGAAAAGAATGACCATACGTCCAGACTTCATGGATGATTAAAGCCAGATACTTACCCTACTATTACAATGATGAAGTCCAACATGTTCCAGCCGTTTCTCACGTAGGAATTCTGGTGCATGACCAATCCATACGCTATTATCTTCAAAAACGTTTCAATTGTAAAAATGATAAGGAAGGCATATTCTACTGTTTCCTGCAAGAAAGAACAGAATGGTGGAACAACAGAGGAGATTAGCAAGAGTGGTTAACACCTATCAGTTCCTCCTGTTGAAGCAGCTCAGACCTTCAAAGCACAGTCCAGGAACAGAACCATCCTCAGGCTTCCATCTACAAACACACTTCTTCGCCACTACGATACTTACTGCCATTATATGAAATCAAACACCTGCTTGACTGGTTGATTAATGAACTGAGAACTGAAGTAATTGAAACACAACACTGGGTGTCTCATTTGGACTCTCAACTGCTTCGTTAAAAAACTGTGAAGTTTGAAATCATCTCTAAGCAGTTGCAGTGTCCCTGAAGATACGCTGATGTCAAAGAAATATTTTCTCTTGGCAATTTTCAGCCTCAGTCCAGCAGCCTTCATCAATCCAGGGTCTTGAGTGCTGGTACATGGTACGTGGCCAAGAACAGCCCTCTGTTGCATAATACAAACTGAACTCAATGAATAGATGCTTAAAGCACAGTGTGAGAGAGTTTATATAGTAACTCAGACTATAAAAAAATCATTGAGCTTCATTCATCATTTAATAACATTTTGAATTAAAACGCAACTCAAATGCCATAAAATTTTCGCCACCATGCACGAGAACAGATCCCAGACATGGGACACGTCTGACAGTCGGCAGGACCTGAAGCAGGTACAACATCAAACAGAGCTACACCATCATTCCTAGTGAGAAGAAAGTAGCCCCTTCCCATGTTAGACCCTGAGGGCAAACTCAAGTCAAGTTCTCAATCCTGGATAAACAGTTGGTGGATGGATGGATGGATGGATGGATGGATGGATGGATGGATGGATTTCTCAGGACTGTTTTAGCAGTTTTAGGACTCTGACCGCAACCTGACCTTCAGCTCTGTGTGGATAAATGTGGCAGACTAGCAGCTGCCACAATGATCTCACCCAGACCATAGTCATTCCTAATGGTCATGACCGCTGCTATGGGAAAATCACTGATAATTATAGATCTCTGGAAAACACTGTGACCCCTTAACCTTTCCAGAACCAATAGCAAGTACGACGCTTACACAATATCTAACCCTACATTTCATGCCAGCACAGCCAGTGAGATGTAATTATGCCCCCAAGGTAATACTAATTCAGAATGGCTTCCACTGAGATATGACAAGCACTGAATCAAAACTGTAAAGCAGCCTAACATGAATGCAAGAATCCAATAACTCTAAACTAAAAATGGGTCAAATGGTCGATTTAAGTACTGTCATAGAGACACCAGGAAATGAACACAGCTTTGAAAAAAAATAGTGGAAGTACATTTAGGTGAATTTAAGGCATCAACTTGTACCTGTTCACTTTATACTTCAGTGTTCTGAATGGAAATAGTGTGTTGGAAAAAAAATAATAAAAATTACGTGGCACCTCCAACATGCAGAATCCAACACGAAGAGCTACAGCATAATAGATGACAATGACAGCCTGACTCCCGTGCCAGGCCAACTGTGGGGCCGGCTGTTTGTTCCTTAGAGTCCGTCTGGCTGATCTCCACTTGCCCTGTCTTCCAGAGAGTCCCATGCTATGCGTGGGGCCGGTTAGCACTCACTGCTGTAGGGCATCTAGGGCCATGACCATGCATGAAAAAGTCAATGGGTCAGCTTCAGCTTCAACAGGAGTCAGGTTCATGCCATGTCACTGGATCCGATTTAATCGTTATGGACAGATTTGCTGCTGTTGCAAAACCCACGCATCCTCCAACACACACGGTTCTGCATTCAGGCTCGGTAGTGTCGGTATCATATTATTTAGCCAAAATCCCACCACAAAAATCCATAAAGGCCAGTACAAAATCATTGTTAGATACCAAAAACACAGCTTCAATGGTTGAAGCACATCTGTAAATGCACTGGAAAATTACCTTTTTAAACGGGAGCTGAATAACTATGAATTTTTTCAGTTTACTAGGGTCTTGAGAGAGACTTCCTTATTTTAATGTGATGCAGGAGCTACTTCACATTCAGAAAGCTTTGACTTGTTCCCAGGTGGTTCTCATGAGAACATCATGACTGCCGGAGTTGGTAACCATTCACAAACACGTAGAGTGAGCATCACATCAGAGACAGCAAAGCAGATCAACAGGCAACACTGCCACCTCGCGTGTCTGTTTGCATGTTCTCCCCGTGTTTTCGTTGGCTTTCCACACATTTGGCCATCCTCCCACAGTCTACAGACATGAAGACCGGCTGAGTCAAAGTTTACTCTCCTTGGTGTGAATCATGGTGTTAATTCCAAGGTGTACCCTCCATAGCACATTGTTTCAAGGGACACGCCACAGATCATCCTGACACAGCCAGGGTCAATATGGATGGCTGGAGGGATGGTTGAACGGATATAACATTATCTGTCGCCGTTTTCTTATTTTACTCCCGAGAATAAAGAGCAGCAGCGTGTTTTGCAACATCCAATCAAAAGAGCATAAAGTTATCCATTTTAAATCACCCTGATGCCAGTGATGTGTTCTTTTAAAACATGATCGCCACATTTAAAGATTCAGTTTGTTGCAGTAGAAACCTGTTGACAGCGTGATAAACAGAACACTAGTACACTTCAGGCACAAAGATGTGTAGTGAGAGCAGGACCACTACAGAGAGAAGCAAATGAAAATTCACGGAAACAAAAAGCCCTTTTTATGCCCAAGCCTGCCCGATAAGATCATTTTAAAACAGGGGTGTCCGCAAAAGGCTGGTGTGGGTACAGGTTTTCATTCCAACCAAGCAGGACCCGCACCTGATTCCACCTGTTTAAACAGCTGAGCTTGGCTTTCAGTGAACTCAGATGTGGCTTCTGCTTGGTTGGAATGAAAACCTGCACCCACACCGGCCCGTTGCGGATAAGATTGGACATCCCTGATTTAAAGGGTCTGCCGCAACCAAATATAAACAACACTGAAAATCTGTGCACCCAGATTCAGACAACACGTCTGCCGTCCACCTGTTCAGAACTCCAGCAGGGGAGACACCAAAGGGACGAGACCCCATGCGGCACGGATCTCTGCAGAACGATCCCCACTCTGACAGTAAGAGTCAGACCTCGCATGCAAACTCAAATAGACAGGAAGTGGCCCAACAGGAAGAGAGCTGGCCGGGAGTTAGGTGCACGTAAGAGTGTGTGGGACTGTGTCTCTAAACAACTCTGAAAAAAGAACCGGTTTAATGAAGCACTTAAGCACTCAGACGGTATCCTGAAGCCACTCACAGAAGACGGAGGGATGGCATGTTTTGGGCAAACTCGGAATGGACAAAAGGACATAAATATTATTTTGTTTCTTTCGAGACTCAAACCTTTTTCTCCTCGATTAAGAAATGACTTGGCATCATCTTTCACCCATGTGACTTAAAAATACTACTGCTAAGTTTATTAAATTATGCCTATTATATTAAATTTAAGCATAATTTAAAGTAGGCCTACTCCTCAAAATTCTGTACCTCCCGCAGTCCAAGTCAGTAGGAGAGAAAAACTGCTATCACTCAATATCTGCAAAGATACTGTATATTTAGCGTAATCTGCATATAATTGACCCAATAAGCCAGGGATGATGGGCTTTGTGTATCACTGTCTTACGTAAGGGAAAAAGCCAGTATTAAGCACTTCTACAGGAGATGGTCTCCAGGGTCATTTACATTCCAGCTCCTGCTGAAGGCTCTATACTGTGCAAGGAAACTATGTGATTCAGAATTTCTTTTGCAAAATTAATAGCAACCCTGCTTTTTTCACCTGCAACATTTGTGTTTTAGTTCAGAATGCCATTCTCTGTGAAGGAACAAACCCAACAACACGGGCCTGACAGAAGGGTCTTTACAAAAACCTCCGTTCATAAGGTGAAGTGGATTTACAGCCCAGATTAATGAGCTGTATTGGTCGACGTGGCCCAGTTTGTGTGTGTGTGTTGAGGAAACAAGGAGAGGGGCGGTTCTCTCAGGACTAATAGTCAGGTGACCAAGTCCCTCTGTGCTGATTGGTTCACGGGGGCCCATAGCGCTACCAACCTTGCTCCTTTAGGAGTCCCCATGTCTCATGCCCTTCTGTCCGCCATCCTGGCAGGAGACGGCAAAACAAGTCACAGCACGTCGCTGTGCAAGAGAAGCCGATATAAAACAGGAAGCGTGACGACACCGACGGCTAACTGTGACTTGGGTGAAAATGGGGGTATGTGACAGGGGATACATGCATTCTCCTGTTTGCCACTGGTTACTGAAGTAACCAATTAAAAGCATTCCAGAGAGACGGCGATTTGCTGTAAAGTGGAATTAAAGGGACAGTGGGGCATGTGACGAGAGCTTGTCGAGGGCGATTTTAAAGATACAGGTCCCTGTAGGATCGCCAGGGCACTTTTCCGTTTGATTCTGAACCGGCCAAAGGTGTTGATGTCACATCATAAAGCATGCAGGCGACTGACTGGCATAGAAGAAAGTACCAGATTACGAGCTCCTGTTAGACTGTAATTTATCACTGATGTCTGCTGCTCTGTTCATGTAATTAGCCAGTGTGACTGCTCACGCTGGGCCTCGTTTCAGACATTAATGCTGTATAGGAAACACCGCGGCCTCCCGTAATTAGGGGACGCCCTTGTGATAAATGGATATAATGTATTTTACCTTCTCCAAATACTGAAGTTGACAGTCAGATATTTGTTCAGGTTAATCACGCATTTCAGTGAAGGGAAGAGGATCACCTCGTAATCAGGGTGCAGGAGTACAGGACTACAGCTTTCAGGTGCAGACCCATCAGGTGCCCATCTGTAACACAGAGACGTGGCGAGGCACAGCCCAGCTACGCCATACCCAACGGGGCAGAAGCGGCGTCAAAGAGGACGGGTTGGAGACGTGCGTGTGTGCGTGAGGGTGTAGGAGAAGAACCACGTGTAGGTCAGAGCCAAGCAGACTCCAGAGCAACCTTCACAGGGCCGTTCGCGGACCAGCTGCTGTCGTAATTAATAGGCAGGTGTTCTGCTGAGTCACATGACCTACATGCAATCTGATTTGCGATTCCCCTTGGGGGGGTCATCCCCTTCCAGGTTTGGAACGCTAAGCAACCACAAGCTCAGTGTCATACGAATCCCCTTTTGCAGTGCCAGGGCAGAGCATCAGAGGCCAGGGGTTCGAGGCTCCCAGAGGGACAGAGCTGGACTTAGAGCCACGGCAGTACTCGTACATTAACCAGAGAAGCTCAGCCTACTGATTTCACCACAGGTCTTATTCAGGGGTCCACACCGGGGTCCGCTGTGCTGTATGTCAGTAGCATACCAGAGTCTCCTGAAGAGAACGGGTTGGTGTTTACTTCACTTTACAAGCCTTTGTTGCTTTAAAAATCTGAAACCGTTAGCACACAGTAGTTCACACTGACTGTCAAAAACCCCTCCCCCTAGGAAAAAAAAAAACCTCTTCCTGCTGCCGTTTTCAGGTTCAAATAGGTTTTGCCTACTTGTATTTAAAATTACTTTGCTTTTGGAATTAAGCAATCAGGGGAGGACACAAATAGAATAGCAAAGAATGAATTTGCGCAGAGGGGTGGCAGGCGATGAGAATGAAGAGTTGGCCAGTCACGCAGGAGTCGGGGGGGGATCACTGAAAGCTAAACAGGCATGGCTTTAGCTGCTTGTTTGGTCAATGAAAGTTCACGCAGGTAACAAGAAAGCCTGTGCAGGACAACCTGTTGCCTGTTATTTTGGAGCTTTGCAAATAAAACAAAAATCAACGTTCCCATATCCTGATGGCTTCAAAGGCAGACAGCTGAGATACCAGAGATCATGGTCTGCATTTCCAATTTTCAGCAGAGCCAGACTACATTTCAATGTCACCCAAAATGAAAAACAGACAGTAAACACAACCAAGGTGGGCAGAAACACAGAAATCAAGAGGAAAATAAACTGAAGGAAATGGAAGATATACTGCCTAAGGATCAGTAATTCAGAAAAGTCACAAAACCTGCGGAGGGAGGCTGGTCGCATCCAAACTAGGACATTACATAGTCGAAACATCTTGCAAATGTTATTTTGCTGTTTGGTTTTCTCATATCTTACTTGCACAGTAATTCAAACCGAGAGCTTTGGTTGTCTCCAGTTTTAACAAACTGGTGAAAAGGTCCCATGATCACAGAGTTTGGAAGAAGGCTGGGCCAGCATTTGCTGCGTAGAGAACATCTGTCTCTCTCTGCCCTGTCTTCCAGGAAAGATCGACCACAAAAATTACAATCAGTTGTTTAGGACAAAAATAAGTACCACTTGGATTGGTGACCTGCCCAGGATGTACCCCGCCTCTCACCCAAAGTCAGCTAGCATCAGCTCCAGCTTCCCCGCAACCCTGATGGATAAGCGGTATAGATGATTGATTGATTGATTGATTGATTGATGGATGGATGGATGGATGGATGGATGGATGGATGGATGGATGGATGGATGCCACTTCATATATCAAGATAGGGATGCCAAAAAGGAATCTGGATTTCAAAAAAGATCAACGAAAGCCTTCGTGCCCTCTGGTAGCCCAGGAACTTGTTAGATTCTGGGTCAAAGATTCTCCCACCTGGCTCAACTCAACATTTTCTCCAGAAGACATCATGTCTCGATATCCTTCTGCACGGTACAGGCCAAGTCACCCCGGTATCGGACCCACCCCGCATTTCTGGTGTCGAGATAACGCTAGCCAATTATATACCTTTGACATTTTCTTTAAATACAGCCTCGGCGGGATTAGTAACAAGTCTGATTCCACCCATACACCAGCCAAGCGTGTTAATCTATTCTGGCCATAACCTCCTGTAATCTATTGAACAAATTAGCCATTTAAGGGAGCAGGGTAATATTTTGGGCTGGCACTACAGCCTTATGCCACCAGCATATGGGAGTTGTTCTAGATTCCCACTGTAGCCGTGTGCATATGGAATCGAGCAGGAAACGTAATCACATTACGGCACTCTAGAGGATTACAGTAAAAGCCAAGCACGTCACACTGCGATGTTTACTCTTAACCCATATGATAGAATGCTCCACAGGAGAACAAGTCACCTTTGTGTTCCATTAACGAGGAACAAGATGTATGAGAAGCCTTTGGTGGCAAGACGGGCATTTCCAGACTAAAATGGAAAATGAGCTGAACCAGAGAAGCCAAGAAAAGGGCTGAGTGATGCTTAAACACACAGAAAGCATGCAGCGTCCATGAATATGAGGGGGACAATATAACACACGGGTGACCAAACTTACCACTAAGACCTATAAGCTAGCCATGTGATTTAAAGGGTCCACAGCACATTCACTGCTAAAGGAAGTGTGGCCACCAGTCATGGCTCTCTACACCTTTAAACAGTCCGCCCGTCCACTAATCCTCACCAAGGGTTATAGGGGTGACTGAATTCAGAGGTGCGCCGTGGTGGAGTTCCAGTCCATTTAACTGGACGCACACAATACAGGCACTCTCCCAACATATGGCCATGTCAAAGACGCCAGTTAACAAAACAGCATCTTTCAACTGCTGGAGGAAATTAGAGAACCCAGAGGTAAGCTAGGTAACCTCATGTACAATGGGGAGAACAGGCAAAAATCCATGTCTATGGGGTGCTGTTGGAGCTCAAACCCCAAATCCTGGACGTGCAAGGCAACAGCCCTACCCACTGAGCGGAACAGCCCAAAGGCTCTTAAAAGCATCATTGTATTCATTGCCAGTCATCAGTGAGAGACTATACTGTCCTGAGAAAGACTCCCTGTCCTGTTTTGCTGCATTTCATCCTCATTGGAACACAAGTACTCCCAGACCACGGTGCTCCTGTTCAAAAGAGTACATGTTGTCAGCAGCCAATTTAAGATGGAAAAGGACTAATTTATCCACTTTTCATGGTCCTCCTAATGACTCAAAATGTATGCTAGACGTCAGTGCGAGAGAAATCAATCCAAGATAACGTTGATGAGGAAGCCTGGAGAGATGCCTGGAGCTATGCCTTCTGCCATCATTAAATGGTCATGAGATGCTGGGATTCTTCAAAGAGCAACGACACCAGATTCCCACAGACAAGTCGCAGACTCCTGCTGGGCGATATCCGTACGGCCTTGGCAGCACACCTGCGGCCGAGTCACTCTGCTTTCCGGCATGATCAGCAGAACATCGCGTTTCCACGAGAACCTCAGAAGAATACCTAGTGATACATCTCGAGATTTGATTTTCAATTGCAAAAGATTATTCACACTTCTGATGCTTACTAAACCATATTGAATTCTGAAAGTAGAATTGCACTAATGTACAGCTTTGCTCTTAAAGAATGCATTACTAAAAAAAGGCTGGACTGCTGGTAATGTA
Source organism: Gymnarchus niloticus (assembly GCA_009936485.2). Taxonomy (NCBI): domain Eukaryota; kingdom Metazoa; phylum Chordata; class Actinopteri; order Osteoglossiformes; family Gymnarchidae; genus Gymnarchus; species Gymnarchus niloticus. The sequence continues at coordinate 10,863,128 of JAACJT020000086.1, read as the reverse complement.
ACATGCAAACTAGTCACAGCAACATAATGGTTTCATTAAATTAATATATGGATTTTGCCAGTGAAGGTAAAACATTAAAATCTTCCTTTCAATTTATTGTTTTACAAAAGCAAAACTAACTGCAGGCCAACACAAACTTTATGGGGCCAACTATATTAGAAACAAACAAACAACAAAACAAAACAAAACAAAAACAAAATCAGGAAAAAGGCATTGGACTCACAGAATAGAGCAAATGTGCTGGCCCCATAAACGGCACAATGTTTTATCAACTATAGCCAAAATCACATCATATGACACTGGCTTAAACTCTCAACCATCCGGTATGGAGGTTAGGAGTGGCCTCATAGGATCTCCAGCAAGCACACGAGGAGCTTAATGCCAAGTATGAAGAGATGGGCATGAGAACTGTCACCTTTAAATCCGAGGCCACGGTACCTTCATGGACAAGGGCAGATCAATCATTTCAGGTGAAGGGCGAGAATTTGCTTTATTTACCCCAGCATAACGTTGTTGACTGATGGCAAGAGGGAATGTGAGACCAACATATGGATGAGTTTGGTGACTGCTGTTTTGGGGGCTCTTTGGAGATACATGGAGGGAAGCGGGAGGCCAGACATCAGACGTGGCTAGTGGTTTACAGTCAGTCTACATTCCTGTCCTTCTTACCTATGGTCATGATCTGTGCGTCATGACTCAAAGGGCAAGATTGTGTGTACAATCGCCTGAAATGAGGTTTCTCCTCAGGATTGCTGGAGTTGTTCTCTGTTACAGCATGGGGAGCTGAACAATCCAGAGGGATCTCGAAACACAGCTGCTGCTCTGTGAAATCTCAAGGCCTCTCTAGGACCCAGCTGAAGTGGTCTGGGTATCTTAGAAGGACGTCACAGGTCAGCGCCCTGGTTCATCCCTCTGAGCAGAGGTCCCGGAGCAGACGCAGGACATGCTGGAGGGACTAAATTTGGCTTGGGATCATCTAGGGATCCTTGATCAGAGGTCCCAGAGGAGACCTAGGACATGCTGGAGGGACTGAATCTGGCTTGGGATCATCTAGGATTCCTTGATCAGAGGTCCCGAAGGAGACCCAGGACATGCTGAAGAGACTGAATCCGGCTTGGGATCATCTAGGGATCCCCCAGAATGAGCTGGAGTCTGTGGCTGTGGAAGAGGAAGCCTGGTTTGACCTGCTCTGCATGTTGCCACCACGACGATCACCAAGAAAAGTGGTGAGAGGACAACAGGAGATTTCACCTCATCAACTGAAATGACTAGTAAACAATGTCAAAGGCTGTAAGGAAAACCATTCTTCTTATATATGGTTATGAAAAAACATGACAGCTCATTGGGGGTACAGCTGTCAAATTTCACCATCTTTGCAAGCCAACTGCAAATGGACTCAGACACGATGTTGACATTTCCAAAGAGCGGTCACAAGGCAGCAAGAGTTTAATAGCTTGGAAAAGTGAGACAAGTGATTGTTTTTCCAGCGTTTGTAATGCGACTCACGGCACTGGTCCATCTCACCAGGTTGCCAGCGAGCAGGTCTGCAGCGATGAAGTGGGTGTTTTTGCTGTTGGTTTTGTTTTTTTCCTGGAAACAGCGAGCTTTGTTGCTTTGCCTGTTCAGATCAAACATGGGTTGGCATGACAATTAATGACACTTCTCCATTTTGTAATTAAAATCAGCTCATTGAACAGTGAGAACATCAAGTTCTGGGGGATCAAGAGCTGAGAAAGAAAACAAGCGGAGACTTCAGAAGGACATCGTGTGGTATCTAGGAGCTTTACGGTTATATCCCACGTCACAGGACCACGATCTGTCCAAGAGACACTGTAATATTAAAGTCGCGGCACTGAAAATACCGCAAACTACCACATTAACGGCCATGCGTTTATTTTCCAGACCCAGTGAAGGATCATGTGACCTTGGAAATCATCACAGGAAGCAGAGGTAGAGGGCACCATGGACAGAGAGCCATTTAGAAACCCGAACACTGCTATGTCCAGGCGACACCCACTTGGACGTGAGGGCAACATGCAAACTCCACACACAGAGAGGTGGGATGGAAATCCCCCCCACAACCCCGGAGGTGAAAGGTAAGTTGAAGCGTCACCCCACGGAAACCATGAATGCTGTTGGCTCAAGTGCATTGGAACAGCAATTAACATTTCTTCATGTACTGAAATCACGTGAACGAAGGTAGAAGACAATCCACTCGTGTAGTTTATTATGGTCTGTTCAGGGCCAGAGGTAGCTACTGTATGCTCTGGTCAACTGGAGAGAGGCATGGAGATTATCAAGGCTTCAGGTTACAGAAGTGTAACAGGTTGAGGCAGAGATCCAGACAATCACATCACATCTACAGGAACCCTTAACTGCTCAAGAATCACGTGAATGGTCAAGTACCGAGATTACGCAACTCCAAATGGAGCATCGCACTTTACCGCAAACAGCCTCACGCCGGTCCAAGGCAGAAGCCTTGAAACAAGCACTTTGGGAGATGATTCGCTTACAATTAACGAGCATCAATAGTCATGCACATTAATGAAGTAACAAGCAGAGGCCCCTTTGTCCTTCAGCAGGGTTTTTTCTGCATTATTTTTACAGAGGGAAAAAAAAAATAAAAGAGACCTGAATGACCTTCGTGTCCAACGCCCACAAGGTACCCACTCACAGCAGCGCAGTATTCTTGTTCTGTTAAAGTAAACATACTGCTTTCTGTCTAAATTAGCAATCCACAATTTAATTACGTTTCCCTTTAGCTTTATAAATACACAATGCAATTTGGGACCAATTAATTTTAAAAGAATACAAACTGGCAAATAAAAATGTAGGCAAGAAAATAGACATACATATTTATAAAGGGAGGCAGAGCAAAACCAGCTAGACCCAGCTTAAATCTGTCCTTTTCAGCCGAAAGAGAGACTGGAAGTCAGACACAGTGAGGCACCAATATAACTCGGGGACCTGAGCCCTGCTTTCCACACTCCACAAGAGCTTCCTCACTGGATACCAACATCTGGGCATGTTCTCACTTGTTCAAGGTATGTCTTAGCGTGGTAACAGATGAGCCGAAAGGAGAAGCATAAACAAACGGAACGAACAGGGGAACATTACAGCATCATCACCTCCTTAATTTGGTCAATGACCTGCTGATACAATTACTGCTCTACTTCTGTAATTAATGACTAAATAACAGCAGTGCTGAGGATTTAAGGAAAGGCCTAAGAAATCGATAGCCACCGGATCAAGACGTGATTTGGCTGCTCTGAAGATCATATTTAGCAATGCGCGGATTTCAGGAGCGATGAAAGCGCGGCTTCGTGAGTTGCCATGACAGCTAGGTGTTACAAGGTGAAGACGGCCTGGCGTGTAGCTAGAGAGTCATATCCCTGTTCACTTTCCCACACAACGCTAACATCCACGATGCAAGTCACCTTCGCTGAGCACCACATGGCTTGCGAGATCATGATGCAGGTCTTTGTGTCTGCACGTCACAGCCCGTTACGGCTAATGAATGAGTAAGGAGGGGAAGCGTGCAGGTAGTGGCTGGGCTCAGCTGTGATTACAAAAAAAAATAAATAAATAACGCTGACCTCCCTCTGTGTATGCTTTGCCTCGACGGATGACTCTTTTTACTGGCACGCCAATGGAACCATTAATCCTTCTCGGGTGTAAAGACATAACCCTGACATTTTCTCCCAAGAATAACATAAATTAGCAAGCACTTTCCGTGGCACCGCCACGCCGTGGGAACCTACCGCTCTCACCCATGTGCGCGGGAAGACGGGAGAAACTGCAGATCACAGCAAGGGGAAGCGCTCCCTGACCCGTCCCAAGAGATCTCGCGTCCGGCGATTTCTCGACAAGGATGACGCGACCTTTCAGAAGTCTGCATGGCGCGACTCTGTCCGCGGCGATGCCTTATCGATATTTATCCGGCTGAACGATTGTGCGGCTTTTGCCGTCGGCTTGAAATGACGAGCGGTTCAATAGTCACCCCGGGAGCCACAACCTGGTACTGGATCTCAAACATGGACAGAGAAATGTCAACACTGCATATCATAAACACCGGAGCAAGCTTCCTCTTTATGATCTATATTTAATTACGGCCTGGATCGGCGCCGCCAGTGACTGTCAAACTGGAGGGTGCCAGGGGCCATCCTCATTACCAGCCATCTCCATCCAGGGCTGTCTTTACACCTTCGCCCCGGCACAGCGCCACGTCCTCGGTCCTTCTGGCTAATCCAGGCCAGGCCTTAATCTCCCCAGCTGACTTGCCGTTGCAGCGGAGGTGGTTGCATCACGCCCGCTGCTTGGCATAAACACACACAGACATACGCACGATGACCACATCAGGCTGCTCTCAGAAACAAGGACCATCCAGTTTAACATGTGGTGGCAATGGTAGAGGGAAAGGACCGTGGCAAAAAAATAAAAAAAAGAAAAAAATCACAAAAGCAGCATCTGCCTCTGACATCTCTATCACCACCAGTTAAAGCAAATTTCACTTTGCTGAGCAAAATTTTGTTCAAGGTGCAGGACAAATATTTCATTGTAACAGATATGAGTAGACAAACATGGTTTACCTCAAAGATACGCCTTTTCTTGATAAACTGTGATGCCAGTAACCACAAAATCCTTTTAAATAAATGTGGGCTTAAATTGTTGAAAAATGTTTTTTACTATATTGAAGTCTGCGGAGAATAAAATTTGCACGCTCTAAAATCCAGCGGTAAAGTTACTGATCTTAATCTCAACACTCAACATGAGGTATTTCTGTTTGAGTCGACGTATTGTTTTTAAAACTGCAGTGCTGTATTATTAGTGGGATAGTCACAAAATGCGACGGGCTGACTCACAGTGCTTTACACTTTCAAAACAGGCTCCCTGAAATCTTTGCAGCTGCAGACAGACCTGTACAGATGATGACACAAAGCTCGGTGGAAATTAAACACGCACTCATAGTCGTGATCCATACATCAGTGAATGAAGCAGAAATTTTCATCTTATTGCATGTAAAAACCAAATGAAGCCTTTTTCAGAGTACATTCCTGTCACAGACAGCATAAATGTGCTTAAATTTTCCTTTAATTAACGAGATCTAAACCAGGGACCCAAACAGCAGTCAATTCCACTGTTGACATACACAACTTTTCTGCTTGCCTGTGCATTAAAACATGCATTACGATATTTTTCACTACCATACCATCTCTAGAGCCTCACTGGGACTTAAATCGACAACACAACCACCATGCATGAGAAACCGAATCAATGGAATGGAGAGGTGTAAGCGGACGTGGATCCAAAGCAGGATACAAGAGCGACCATGCAGAGCATGGTGCAAGACTCTTAGGGTATTCGTCAGGACTGCTTCAGTAATAAACCAAAAAAAAAAAAACAACAGAAAGGCAAGATCAGTAAAACTGGATAATGCACCGCTCCTGGAGCTTTCTTTGTGAGGCTACAAGCATCAAAAATACCAAACTGGCATGAACTGAAGTATCCCCCCGCGTGATCAGATATCACGTCTGCATCAAGGAGCTCCCCAAAGCAGCAGAAAACAAGGGCAGAGAATACACGAAGGCCCTTCCAACGACAAGAAAATGAGACCTAGCCAAATCCACTAAACTGGTGTACCGCTGTCACTCTTGAACATACTGGTGAAAAAGGGGGCCAAACAGTCAGCAAATCTGACCGTATTCGAGACAAGCCAATCACAGTGGAGTAGAGAGAGCTCGGGTATACTCACCAGGTCATGGTTAGTGGAATTGGAGTCATCTTCTGGGAAGGGAATGTAAACCGCTAAGGCCACACAGTTGGCAAATATAGACAGTAATATAAAGATATCAAATGGCCTGAAAAAAGAAACAGTTAAGGAAAAAAAAAACAGCAGAGCACCCAATTTAAAGCAAGTCTTCAGGTAACTGGAAGAGCGTCGTGTTCCAATAGCCCAAATGCCTACAGACTTTGGAGGAAGCTCTGGTGGATTTTTCCAGGCATACTGTGGTATTACAATGTGACGGGACAAATGAGGCTTCAAAACCAGCGGTGGACAGGAGTATCTCGAACTACCTATCAGTGCTGGGTGGGAGTATTCCAAACAATCAATCAATGCTGGCTAGACTGGTGGTTCAGGATACTCCCATCATTTGTCCCATCAGCAGTATTACATGTTGCTCGCACCCCCACGTTTGCGGGGAGCTTATGGCGGCTCACAGTCTGTCCTTTGCCCTCCAACCTGCACAGCATGAAGCTGCAGGCTACATGCAAAATTGCATGCTAATTCTCGGCCATGCAGGCAGTGGAGTCACTTCCAATTCATTTGCAGTACTTAACAGTGCTGTCAACCAGCGACACTTTTTTTTAAACCTGAATGAGCCTGAAGTGACTCATTCTGATCATTCACAGGAAGGACAGCTACTGGTCGACTCTCACACCTGATATCTTACTGGGTTTTAAACATACTTAAATACACTGTCGATCCAAGAGCTTCATTTGCTCATTTTGTTGCCTTACAAATGTGAATTATCGCCATTAAAGGCCTAATATAGTCTATAAAAGCTAGAGGAGCAGGGATAAGTTTACAAGTTATTAAAAGATCGAACATAGTTACTATAGCAAGCTTCATTTCCACTCTGTTCCATTAGATTAACCCTTTACTATCATCCTCCTATTCTGCATGCACTACTTTATCAAGCTAAGTTTTAAATACATATACTGTACATCCATATAGGCTATACAAGTCTGTAAATGTGAGAGATCGTGGCACGTTAAGTGTTTTGTTAATCACGAGCCCCGCCCCCAGGAGTAATGTAATGAAAGAACGCCCTTAGAAAGACGCTCCTGGCGACGCCCTCCTGAGGCAGAAACACGCCCGAAAGGATTCTTCCATTCTACCAGACTGATGCAGGCCCTCCTGATGGGGTTGTCGAGGCTGAGGCAGAACAGGGCCCGCTGCGGCCTGCTGCTGGCGCTGCCGCTCTGCTTCTTGCTCTTGGCGTACTGCTGCCTCTTCCTCTGGGACAGCGACCCGACCGGGACGGCGTAGCCGGCACTGGCGCTCATGGTCTGGGCGGCCCGGGCCTGCTTGGCGGCATGGATCGCGGCCTGCCAGGAGAGAGCGGTCGGTGGAGAGGCTGCAGGGCGGTCTGACCAAAGGGCCGGCACGTCACCAGGGACTCTAGTGCTGCTGGCATAATTTGCCCCTGCAAGAACAAAAAATGGAGACAGATGCAAAAAGACCAACAATGTAGTGACCAAATTCAGTAGACTTGCACACCCTTTAAATGCGTCCAAAATACATCATTCTGCTTGTGTAGCATATTTTGCTGGGCAACCAGAATCAATGACCTGGAACAAGAAGCAGACGTGAATATATTTTTTATCTGAAATGCAGAAGACGTGGTCTGTGTATGGTTTAGATGTAAGATTTCCAGTTCCACCTTTTGAAAGGCAGGCATGTTTAGGGATACTATTAATTCAGTTTACCTACATGAATTTCTAAGAAAAATAACACCAAACTATCTTCATGTGCACTAACCAGATTCACTGTGATCTGTTTGTTGTCAAATCAAATAACTCAAATGCCCATCCATCCATAATCTAACCATTCATCTTGGTCAGGATCACGGGGGACCAGGAGGCTATAGCATCACAGGGCACAAGGCTGGGGTACAGCCTTCAGGTGATGCCAGTCCAGCACAGGGCACAAAGCTGGGGTACAGCCTTCAGGTGATGCCGGTCCAGCACAGGGCACAAGGCAGGGGTACAGCCTTCAGGTGATGCCGGTCCAGCACAGGGCACAAGGCTGGGGTACAGCCTTCAGGTGATGCCAGTAGAACACAGATATAATGGTATTAAAGTGCACACAATATTGTGCAGTGCACCAAACAAAAAAACAACAGTATTATATTTGTGATAACAAATGGATGTTATTATCGGACTAATTGTTGTAAAGGGAGATGTTTCAACAATAAGCTGATTACCAGATGCTTGTATCCGAAGTGAATCATGCAGTCCATCGTTTATACAGTCCGGTTTTTGCCTAAATACAACACTAATCATGTTCTGTACCTTGCACACAAATATAACTGGAAGATGCAATAAAACTTTTAGCAGCGAACATTAAATCAAGTTTTCAAACTATCACGCCCTGCCCTTGAAAAATTTCTAAGAAAAATTTGGTGCAATACATTGTAGCCAGGATACAGAAAAAGAGAAAACAGCATTATCTAAGCAGGGTAACTGAGCTTAATCCAGAGAGGTTATTGCCCTCACGACAGCACCTGAAGGTAGGCAAGTCCCGTTTTTATACAGAATCTTACAAATATCTGCTCTGGTGATTAAGGTAAAGGCTAGGCAGACTTATTGGAAAGATTAAGCTCTCGCCAATGATGAAAATGACTGAATTGTGACCAAAAGCGAGTGCACCAGAGCGACAGATTCACCTCAGGCCACGTCTGTGACCATCTGGTGGTCCCGTACTTCCTAAATGCGTTTAACTTAGAAGAACCAGACAAGAAGTTATGGCCTCCATGAGGACCCCGTTAACAGTCCTCGACGCGTACCCACATGGAGCTCCTTTCAATGGGACCCATCAGCCAAGCAGAGCTGCTGAAATGAAATGAACCCTGATCATGGACATTACACATGAGATTTTAATAGCCTAACCTAAAATTATACCTCTCAGGTATTAAACATGGTCTTTTCATGGACTCATTTCACAGTCACCTTAAAGATATATATATATATATATATATATATTGTTTTTTTTTGTTAAAGAGATGTGTGATGTAGAAATGACAGGTAGGCACAGTTGGGTCTGGTCGCTGTAAGCCGGCTCCATTGCTGGGTTACTCATTGCACTGATTATCATGGGCTTGTTACTTTGTATACTCTCTACCTGCTTAAGTGTAGATGTTCACGCCATCATGACACTCAGCCACGGGAGCCTTTAAAATTCTAGCTGTCAAACCGAAAGCAGCACATGATAAGTGACGTCGAGCGGCTCCTAGAATCAGAAGAAAGCGTCGCTCAGCCGCTCTGCCCTCACGTTTAGGCTGCAAGTTGGCCAAGTTGGTAAAGGAGATGGCGATGGGCTTCATCACCCCCCCGTACCCTGCTGAGATGCCCTACTGCACAGGGGCTGCATGCATCACCCGTACAGAGAAGTCAGCACCTACCTTTCTGCAGACTCCTTCAAGCGGGGGTCCACACGGCGCTGCTCGACCCAAAAAGCCCCCTGCTCTGGGTGACGAGCCTCGGCTCACAAGAGGACAGAGAGGTGTCCGGTAATTAGATGAGGCTGATCCAGGGAGCGGTCTGCCCGAACGCTGCCGCAGCCTCAGGTGACTGGACGTGCGGGCTGATTCCTCCAGGGAGCAGGAGCTCCTCATCCGCTCCCATCACATCTTCCCTGGCTTACGGATGCTGAGCGGAAAACGCCCGAATTGACAAGCTGGAGCCAGAATATGGCAACGCCTCGCTTTGGAAATAAGCTGCATGATGCCGGCTCCCTTTATTCTGGGGAGTTTGGTGTGGAGGGAAGCGTCATCCGGATGATGCTTCCACAAGATGGAAAAGGCGAGGCTACGCAGGCAGATGTCTTTGCTCAAGTTTGTTAAAAGCATCTGCTTCCTTAGAAGCTTATCTTTAAAGAGGAATCAGTCCAGCCCACGTATTAAAAAAGCCTACGTCGACAGACAAGCATCCATTCTAAAAAAGGAATTTGAGAAGAAAAATAATTCCGATTATACTTCATCTCTTTTCTTATTTAGAATGCACAAACCGCTGACTGGATGGTGGCTCTGTGGAGGCTACAGGACATATGCACACGTAACGTGATGATGTGAAACTTCATTAAATAACAATTAAATATGCATGTTAGAAATACGTGCATACATTCAAAGTACACTGACATAACTTTAAATGCTAAAAGATATCATATACTATGGAAATATTCATACTAAGGAACAATAAATATATAAAACATTTAATTTTTGTTTTCATTTCACACTTAACTTTTATTCAACCTAAGCATATTCAATAGAAAAGTGGAAAAACCGAAAAGCCAAAGTCTCCAAAACAAGAGATACAGTATGAGTGATAAACCTGTAACTGACTGTCCTATAATGAGGGACCCGGGGCTCCACAGGGCCCCATGAAGGTTGGGGTACAGTCTGGACAGGTGGAAGCTGGGGTACACCCTGGACAGGTGGAAGCTGGGGTACACCCTGGACAGGTGGAAGCTGGAGTAAAGGCTGGACAGGTGGAAGCTGGAGTAAAGGCTGGACAGGTGGAAGCTGGGGTACACCCTGGACAGGTGGAAGCTGGAGTAAAGGCTGGACAGGTGGAAGCTGGAGTA
>JAACJT020000086.1:10820544-10845557 GCA_009936485.2 Gymnarchus niloticus | reverse complement strand
TTTTTTGTGTGTTAGTGTTTGGGAGGTAGTTGAGGGGAGGGCAGGGGAGAGGAGGGGGGGTTGGGATGTGAGTGGGGGGGGGGGGGGAGGTGTAGGGGCTATTTCTCTCTAAAGTTTGCTGTAAACCAAAGGAGTTCCTGTGGAGTTGATCGGTTGTGCTGAAGACCACCTGGGCTTTTATGTGCCGAGTATTTCTGCAGGCCCTCCTGCACAGTGTGTTTTTATGTCAGGATGCTTGCGAGTGCTGTGGTGGGCACGTGAATGCCTGAAGAACCTTTGGCGTACCAGCCTGGTGGACGACCCTCAGAGCTGTCGAGGATGCGAGGACAGTGAAAGAGAAATGGATCTGCCTTTTGATATTTCTGATACACCACCATTCACTGTGCATATGAAATTACCCATAATACCTCTGAAAAGTCATTTACGTGAAGTGCTGTTTGACCTGGAGTGGCTTTGTCATGGCAACTCAGTGCCGTGCCTCAACAGCATACTTGCGTATTAACAGCTTCTGTGTGGCCTTTTTTGTGGAAGCTTTTTTTTTTTTTTTTTACATATTTATTTAGAGCGGAAAGGAGCACCCCAAAGTCGAACACTGTAGGTGGGCCCTTGGGTTACACACCCAGATTCCCGAGGTCTTGCCCAGGGCTGCCCCTCAGGGAGAAGCCCACGGTGTGGAATGCCACGGGCGGATTTCCACCCTCTCAGCTTCCTTAGGGTTTATTTTTAAAGCCTGTGCACTCCAGCTTCCGTTTTGTCCTTTGAAGCTGAGAAATGCGTCATAACCGCCGAGGAACGTAAGCGTCCTGCACAACAGATGAAGCCTTCATTCACAGGGACCTGCATAGATGAACTGAATGTTTATTGAACTCTTTCATGATACTGTCCGAAATTGCAAGACTTCTGAGGATTAAGGTTGAAGGTGTTTGGTCTGCAGTGTCCTTCAGTTTAATTACGTTGGCATTTTTGACAGCCCCTTAAAGTGTACGTTTTAATCCCTTCTGGGGAGTGACGTCTAAAAATGTGCTCCAGCTAATCTGTTCATTCTGACATTGCCTCTGAAACGCCAAGGAGGCTGGAAAATCTCAAGAGTGAATTTAATTGCCCTAAGATCCACTTCTGGTTTTGCAATTGCTTGGTGTTTAACAAAACAGGAAGTATTTGCAGCCCTGTCTCTGAATGCTACCTCATCCTGGATGTTTGACCCCAAGTAACTGCTGTTAGAAGAAAGTTGTGTTTACATGTCTGTGAAGCTTGCTCGGTGGAACTCTGTACACATTGAAAAACTGTATAGAGAAAGCTTCAACAAATTCCTCATCCACGTACTCATCCACATCCAAGTACTTGCCAATGTTTATGTTCATGTTGGAGTTGCTGCTTGTTTTGTGGAACTAGAATTGAGGATCGGTCTGTTTGCTGTTTTCATCCTGCAGCTAGGGAATGTGTTGCATCAAATGTTTCTCTGGACAATACGTTTTTTTTTATCCAGTAGCTCCTAGATGCGGACGAGCTGGCCTTGAAACACATGGTTGATAACCTACCCTGATAACCTGCCCTCGCTTGCTCAGCTGAGAATGACCTGAGATGTGGTCTCCAGACTTGTTGAAAGTGCCATGATGACCTAGGAAGCTGCGGAACTTTGGCTCAGCGATGTAAATCAGCAGTCTGAAGTACAAGGCAGCAGGCCTCACCCAAAGACACTCCCTGCTCATCTGCAGTGTGTACAACACACCCTGATTAGCTACCCAGAGATAGGAATAGGCTGCCAAACCTGCCATTCAGGTCACTGTGTGACTCCATCCTGGGCTGGCTGTGAAAATGGGACAGGTCAACAGGTGCCCGAGGCTCTGCTCCTGGCCCTCTAGCCGTGTACCTGCTAAACTCCTGTAAGACGCGCTCCATCACAGCAGACCGAGGCCCTGGCATCCTTATCGCAGAGAACCAGTCACCACGGTTGTCCTGTTGGCTCCCATTGAACTTCCCCAAGGGCCACCGATGTGCCGGATGGTCGCTGGTTGTCAGAACATGTCGGAAAATAACCAGAGAACATTCAGCACCATCATTCTTCAGCATGGAAGTAGCTTTACAGAGATCTTCATAATGAACACTTAAGGCCGTTAAATTGTGCTGTGTGAGCAGAATGTTTTGCATGTTATTTTTGTGGAGCTTGTTTATGTTGGAATGAACGTTTAGCTGAAGGGTTGCAGACTTGCAAATAGGCACTTCATGGGTTTCTGCAAGCCTGGCTAATCTGCGTGACATTCGTAGGATTTACAGTAGCTCAAGCATGCTGTTGATTTAATCCGTTGACTGCAGGTTCATCGTAGGTGAAGCATATTAGCTCACTAAGACTCCACTGAAGACCGTGCTGCAGTGGTGTGTAGAGGGCGTGCTCATTGGCATGTATCTGAAATCTTAATGCTGGGGACACACTTTAAAATAGTCTGTTTTGGGTGGGACAGTTTGACTGGTTGGCGTGCTGGGCTGGCATCGCAGGGTGAAAGACCCAATTGTCCCCGTTGTGATTAATGTGAACGGCACAATGGAGGTGAACAAGGAAGGAAGGAAACAGGGGTCTGTCAGGGAGAGCAGTCACTTCTGCCTTTGTTTTTCTCTACAGTGTGTCTTGTCTAATTTTAGGCCCCTAATCCCTGATCTTGCCTGCTGTGTCCAGAGCCAAGGTGATGCAAAGAGATGAAACGACGTGGACTTGTGGGAGTTGATGGTGTACATTTATGGCTGGAGGCCTCCTGACTTCCCAAGCTTGGTAGAAGCGGTCCAGAATAAAAGGGCCCCCTCTGGCTGGCCAGACGTTCTCTGTGATGTGGTGCTGCCAGGTTTCCTGTTCACCCGGGGGGGCTTTATAGGATGAAGCATTGCCAAAGGGCAGTCTGCCTAGAGCCTGCCTGTTCTTTGATGTACACTGCGGTCTGGCCCCACTTATTCCACTCCTGACCTTTGCAGGCTTCACTGTAGCTCCCTCCTGTCACCTTAAGATGGCCAAAGTCGTCCCTTAGTAGAACAGAAATGGACAGGACTGGCCCAGCTCCATAATAATGTGGACACTATGAGGTTGGGCTTTACTGAAACAAGCAACCTAAGAGATGCCCAGTGTATGGTCAGGGTACCTCCATATAGACTGGCTCTCCAAAAATGAAGACATTACTGAACCCCACAGACACCAAAGACAGTCAGAAGGGTACTCATGGACAAAACAGTCATTTTCCACAAGTTACAGTAACCACGAGACTACTCAGTCACAGATGCATTCAAGACTTTGCCGGTTCATGTATGTGCTTTAATCATGTGTCATGACCTTTCGTGGGTGTTGGCTTAACTAAAGTATTTGGCTTTTAAATCAAACCCATTTAGTGGTTATGTTGGTATGGCTGTCAGGGTATGTCCCAGCCAGGACCTGGTAACACGTATTTTCTTTCTTTGTTTCCCTGAAGTCAAACGTTGCCCAGACTTGACTGGATGGCTTGGGAATTCATGACCGTTTTCCATGATGTGTGTTTGAATGCCCCACCAAGGTACGCCTGTCATAATTTGAGCTTTTGTCCCGTTCCTGAGGGCCACACACTCCCTACCTCAGAAGTCATCTCATGACTTTTCTGAAAGACAATCTGTACCTATCTAATAATCGCCTAGGTTTTAGAACAGGGTGTATCTGCTATGCCGTAAATTGACTCTCGAATTTGTCACGTTTGTTTTTAGCTGTCCTTTCCGCCAGCAGTCTGGTTTCCTTTCGCTCAGATCCAGAAAGGCAGAACCGTGTCTTTGTTCCCAGTTTAATTGCTGCCGATGCGAGAAGCTGGTGTGTTTTCCTGTTCTTCATGTCATGTCACATGTCAAAGTGGTCCTCAACCTCAGCTTCTGCTGGAAGGTCCTTCATGGTGACTTCCGTGTATCTTGGATGGAAACCCTTAGATCACCTCCTGGGCATGAAGGCCTATCTGTAAATATGTAAATTCCTCTGAGGATCCTTCCCATCTTGATTGATTCCACAAAATCAGGCTGTACCTTCATCTAGCTGCTCCTGCTTCTCATCCAGCACCTGAATCATCTGTACCAGGTCCATGTTGGCAGTTGTCTGGTTACCAACTGTGAAAACCCTGCTTCCCGGGAACTGAAGCAGTCGTTTAATTGCCATGGGACAGTAAGTGTTGTCATATGTGTGGTCTCCTCAGGGTTGGTTTGAGCCTTCAGTGGCCAAATTGGGCACACCTGTTTCATCAATTTATTGTATATTTAAAGTTTAAAGTGTGGGACTGTGTTTGTAATAGTCTCGGTTTGGTAAGCTGCTAAAATGCACTCTCTCAGTGGCTTGTTCAGAATGATTCCCTTCGTCAGATGGTCCTCTTTGAGACCTTTGGCTTGATGTGCTCCCTCTCTGTTCCTCGGGATGTTTGTAATTCAGAAAAGCTCACCAGGCGAGGCAGAGTCCCATTCTGTCCCTTTAAATTGGCTATATGGAAACCAAACCGTGCTTCACCGTAGTCCCGTTGCTTTCTGCGACTTCCCAAACTAACTTTGGTTTTGTGTGTGTGTGTGTGTGTGTGTGTGTGTGTGTGTGTGTGTGTGTGTGTGTGTGTAATCATCTCTGGCCGACTGATGAACTGCCCAGGTCTGAGTCATCTTCCCCTTCCCCTTCTAGCAGTACGCTCCACAGTGAGATGTGAAATTCTTAGTGCCTCGTCACATCGCCCTTCCCCATGCCACCCACGCTGTTGCACACCAAGCAGAATGAGGAAGGATTTTTTTTTTCTTCATCCTGTTTTTTTCCAGCAGCGTTCTCCCCCCAAATGAATTTGTGGAACAGACATACTGTATGTCCTCAGTCCCTCGTGATGAATGGTGTTTGACCTCTTGGCTCGTTTACAAAACTCCGTGGGATGTTTGTCCAACCAGGGACTCCTCCTGAGACGGGTGCAGGGCCCGATGTCAGAACCGGAAGGGCTGCTCATGTACGACAGAGGAGATCGTATGATGCTGGTTTAGGAAGCAATTTCACTTGAAAGTCTGGGTTTGCTGGATTTTACTCTGCTGTTTTCAGCTGCGAGGGTCTCCTGACGCAGGCCAGGATCAGAATACCAGGTTGAGAACTTAATCCTGGAGTTGGCACACCAGAGTGCCAGGAATTGAGGGTCACACCAGAGTATCAGCTATACTTGGATGGTCTAACACACAAAGTTCTCCTTCAGTAAGGGTCCCAGTCGGATGTGACTTTTAATAGTTAATTTTCTCCTCTGAACCGATAAGCTGTTTCCTAGAAGCCCCCACCCCCTTTTCCATCTATGCAGCTTTCCAGTATCTGGTCCTTGGGGGATGGGCTTTCATCTGCTCCATCTAGAAATGTGGAAGTATGAGCATTCTGTCCTTCCCAAAACAGCGACTCTTCACAGCAGCCAGCCAAAGCGAGGTCTGCGCTCTCTTTCAGGTCCTCTCTATCCGACCGTAGAAAGATGGCCTCGATCTGTCCATTAATGGAGTGCTTTACATTACTCGGTTTATCTTTTTGTCTATCCTCCTCCGCCCCCTCACCCCCTGTTACTGCATCGTTGCGTCATGCTCTGGATGTTGAGTAACGAAGGAAGTGAGATGCTGGTCTGCGAGTCGCTTTATGTAACGGTGCCCTGGATTGCGAGGTGGAAGCACCTCTCTAAATGTTTGCCGGGCATCGTGGCCGTGATCCAGGTACCATCTGCACAGGCGTGCTTGTAACGATGGCCTTTGGCAGTAATTGTTTCTCGTGTGCTGTAGCAGGTTTGTGCTTGACTAATTCACAGGTGTGGTGTTAAAATGTACACGCCATCTGGCTGCAGATTAATTTTTAAAAAAAAAAAAAAAAAACCTTTTAGTGGTGGAGGAAAATAGCAAATGTATGTCCAGCGTTATGGGCTGTTTGAACAAGTCGGCCACGCGCCGGTCTTTCCCCTTCGACGCGGACGGATCTGTCACCCGGGTCACCGGGTCAACCTGAGTTTGCTCTCTGGCAGCAGCCGGTGCCCTTTTTAAGGGACTGGGTTTACCGGAGGACCCCCTGCTTTGAGGAATGTACAGCTTTTACTGTGCTCAGATATAAATCCTACTCAACAGGCCTCAGCATTACCATGTACACACCTCCCTTCCACACGTTCTCTCTCCCTTATGGCTGTCTTTCTGTGCTAGTGTTAATAGTAGCTGGAGTTTTGTCATCAGGTGTTGAACTGGGTCTGGGTTCACAGCTGACAAGGCAGTACCTGATCTCTGAGGCTTCGGTGTACTTGCTTAGTGACGTGCCCCCTGCTATCATTCTGTCTTTGTGTGCCTACCCTGTAAGCCATCTGTCCTTCCACACCACAGTGTCGTACCACGAGTTTCCCCAGGGCCCTGTCATCACCTTGATCTTCCATCTGGCTCTGCCTGTACCTATGGTCTTCCATTGTCTCCACACGCTTGTGCACCCACCCTTCCATCTGTACAGCCGTTTCAGTGGAGTATCGGCTTACAGGCACATTCTCACCATAAAAAGGCAAACTAATCCTGCCTCCGCTCTGGGATACCTGGCCAGCTTTGGTTTTCAGCGGGTGGCTGAGGTGAGAAGTCATACCAGATTGCTGAAGAAGGAACTGACGGTGAGACTGCCACGGAAAATTTGGTGTTTGATTCATGACTGGAAGTCAAGGCCTCCCAGCACTCACCCGAGTCATATATTTTAGACAAGTCTACTTGAAAAATAAACTTTTTGATTGAAATGATGGCACCTTGTGAGGATATGTATGGTGACGTGTGAGATTACTGCACTCTGAAAACCTTGCAGCATTAAACCCTTTATCAATATTTAGGCTCCTGCATCATCTGTGCACGGGTCTCTCTGGACATGTGACTGTTATTGTATTTTGCTTTTTAATTTCCTCTGTGTTGAGTGGCCCATTGTGCCAGGGAACAGAGATCATCCCGGCCAGACCAGGTGATGACATTCCATGGTCACCTGTCCTGTGCTGTTTGTCCTACTGATTACTCCCCGGAGCATAACAACCCATCCCCCCATCCCCCTTGACTGACCCTGCACCGCCTGGTGTTCCTCAGAACCAGGAGGTGACCGAGCTACAGCGAGCTCGCCTGCGAGATGACATCAAGGAGTACAAGTTCCGGGAGGCTCGTCTCCTGCAGGACTACACCGAGCTGGAGGAGGAGAACATCTCACTGCAGAAGCAGGTCTCCGTGCTCAGGCAGAACCAGGTATGGGCGACTCCGGCTACCCTGAGGGTCTTCATCCTTGGCTTGAGGGCCGCAGGAGAAGAGACTCCTGGCTTTAGGCTTAACTGCCTTTTCCAGTTAGACATACGGTAATTTGCAGTGGTTGCACCACAGTATCAGCCAAAGTTCTGGAGTATTGTTTTCATTCATCCAGCCGTCCGCTGTCTGTGTATCTGCGCAGGTCTGGGATCAGTACTTGTTTATTGAGCTTCCTTCGCCCATCAGGTGGAGTTTGAGGGCCTGAAGCATGAAATCCGACGTTTGGAGGAGGACATGGTGTTCCTGAACAGCCAGCTGGAGGACGCCATCCGCCTGAAGGAGATCGCGGAGAGGCAACTCGGAGAGGCCCTGGAGACCATCAAGACGGAGCGTGAGCAGAAGAACGGCCTGCGCAAGGAGCTCACGCACTACATGAGCATCGGGGACTCCATGTACCCCAGCCCCCTCAGCATCTCGCTCGACGGCCTCAAGTTCAGCGACGACACGGCCGAGCCCAACAACGACGACGCCCTCAACGGCCGCGAGAGCAGCCTCTGCAAGCTGGCGGGCGACGACGAGGACAACAGCAAGGCGTCCGCCCCCAAGAAGGGGGAGCTTTTCCGGCCCGCCCCCAGCCTGGTCGACGACCTCCTCAGCGAGCTCAACCTGTCGGAGATCCAGAAGCTGAAGCAGCAGCTGGTGCAGGTGAGACGGCCGGCTTCAGCGTGGTGGACTAGATGGGATGGTCTGTCCCCTTTTGGCAGTCCTCCCCCACCAGCCGGTGGCCTAAATCCAGATAACAGCCACTCGTTCTAATCCAGAACGGAGCCTGGATTCCTGCTGGTAGTGGTCTGTACAGCAGGCGCTGTAATTGATGCTCGTTGCACTGCCGGACTGATATTCTGCGGGGGTCGCTTGGGTGCCACGGTCTGCAGGCTCTGCTTTGCTTCGGCTGGGCCTGGCTGAAGGCTGGGGTCATTTAGAGGGCAAAGTCATCGCTCCACGGTATCGGGGACCACCCCCGGTTTATCAAGCTCTGCTCAGTTCCTCCTAGGTTCTGCTTTTTTGACTCTCATGCTGAACTACAAGTAGGTAGGCCTACCCCTGTGATCAGACCATCTTTTCCTCCATGTTCTGTCCCTCCAGTGTAATAATTTTGACCTGTATTCCATGTAGGACTAAAACCACTGACTTAAAATGTATCAGGCTTGAGCATGTGGGTTTGCAGAAGGTGACAGAAATGCAAATGGTTTCATTTTGTGAATAAAACGTGAAATTGGATGGGGTTTTTTTTTTCTTCAATTTTATTCAGCAAACTGGCCTTTTTAAGATCTGGCTTGAACGTACCCGTGCTCCTCTGCTGCAGTGTGCGTTCAGCAGAGCGTTAGGATGGCTGAATTATAGATGAAGGAGAGGGCGACTGTGGCTCATGTTTGATTCATTCGTCACAGAAATAGAAGGGCGATAGAATTGCAGAGTTGCGTGGAAATTCGATCTTCGCTCAGTCCGGCCGCTTTATTGAAGAGCGGCCATGTTTGGGAAACGTGCTCCTCCTTTCCTCGTTTGACATTGGACAAAATCCTGTACTTGTCCTGTCGACTGGGGCCACATTTCATGGTTTTTTTAGGCTAATGTCTGTTTTTGTTTTCTGCCTGGGAAGTCACAGTCCCTGTGCTCTGGGCAAGAAAGGCCATTACCATTTTGTCTATACTAAGATGCAAAATCCATTTTTAATTTCCAACAAGAATAACTGAAAGTTCTTTAACTGGAAGCTTAACTGTTAATCTTCACTCTTTTCCCCTTAAAGTTTGTCGTTTTCAAATATTGTGCTTCTGGAAGATTCACGCAGGGTCCTGCTTGTCTCTTTGCCAAGGACACCAGTGAAATCTTTGGGCTAATTTCTCTCCTGCAGGTTGAAAGAGAGAAGGTGAACCTCCTGTCCACTCTGCAGGACTCCCAGAAGCAGCTGGAGCACGCCCGCGGGGCACTGTCTGAGCAGCACGAGAAGGTCTGCCGTCTCACCGAGAACCTCAACGCCATGAAGAAGCTGCAGGCCAGCAAGGAACGTCAGTCAGCCCTGGACAACGAGAAAGAGCGTGACAGTCATGAGGATGGGGACTACTACGAAGTGGACATCAACGGGCCCGAGATCCTGGAGTGCAAGTACAAGGTTGCCGTCTCCGAGATCGGGGACCTCAAGGAGGAGCTCAAGGAGCTGAAGGCCCAGTACCAGGCGTGCCAGTCCAAGTACAGTGAGGAGAAGAGCCAGCTGGAAGCCGACGTGCAGGCACTGAGCGAGAAGCTGTCCCTGCTGGAGAAGAACAACCACACGGACCGCTGTCAGGTGGAACGTCTGGAGAAGGAGCTGAAGAAGGTAAGCGACGTGGCTGGAGAGTCGCAGGGGAGCCTCAGCGTCGCCCAGGACGAGCTGGTCACCTTCAGCGAGGAGCTGGCCAATCTCTACAACCACGTGTGCATGTGCAACAACGAGACGCCCAACCGCGTCATGCTCGACTTCTACAAGGAGGGCAAGGCGGGCCGTCACAGCCCGGAAGGGAGGGGCCGTCGCTCTCCCATCCTGCTCAGTAAGGGGCTCTTCCCTGACAACAGCGACGGTGTCCCGTCCCCCGTCTCTTCCCTGCCCTCGCCAGTCTCAGATGCCCGCCGGGAGCCCATGAACATCTACAACCTGGTGGCTATCATCCGTGATCAGATCAAGCACCTGCAGATGGCCGTGGACCGCACCACCGAGCTCTCTCGCCAGAGGGTCGCCACGCTGGAGCTGGCCCCCGTGGCCGACAAAGACAAGGAGGCCTGCATGGAGGAGATCCTGAAGCTGAAGTCACTGCTGAGCACCAAACGGGAGCAGATTGCAACCCTGAGGACTGTGTTGAAGGCCAACAAGCAGGTGAGGGTCCCACGCAGTCGCGGCGTTATACGCCGTAACTGGTTTGGTGGTCAGCTCATTGGCATGAGTCATGGTAAATAGTGTGCCACCAGGATAATCTTAGTTCTTTTCATGCATTGATGCTACTAGCTGTTCTTGAAGAGTTCTACTGAGACCGTAAAGCTGAAGCCATCTCGTTCTGGCAGACGGCCGAGGTGGCTCTGGCCAACCTGAAGAGCAAGTATGAGAACGAGAAGGCCATGGTGACAGAGACCATGATGAAGCTCCGTAATGAGCTGAAGGCTCTAAAGGAGGACGCCGCCACCTTCTCCTCCCTGAGAGCCATGTTCGCGACAAGGTGAGCAATCACAAGCCTGCCCGTGTCTTTGGTGGGAAAGAGCTAATCTTTTTCATGTGTGTCTACAGGAGATGCTTAATCACGATTCGAGATCAGCTTAGCCAACCCTCATGGCAGACTCTTTGATTTCCGTGAGAAGCAGGCCGGTGTGGTCTTTCTGCATCTCTGATCCTGTAGGGAAATTTCCTAAGTTCCATTTATCCCTGACTTCACTCCTTTCCCTCACAAACACGGGGGCTTTTTGAGTGGCCAGCTTGGTTAGCATTGTTCCTGTCACAGTGGGCCCATTGTTTTTGAGTGTTTCATCACAGAAAATCGGGTTTTTGGAGACCAGCCTCTGCCACATAAACGCTGTTTACCCAAGCCGTTAATCCTCAGCGTTGCCTCATTTTTGATGTACATCCTCATTTCAATTCAATTGAAATGAATGTAAATATATTTTAAAGTAGCATCTAGACTTTGACTAAGTACACATGTGAAGTGTAGCGTTATTAGAGTTTGATTTTCATGTCACAAAGAGAAACCCTAAAGCAGCACTCTTCTCCCCTTTGAATTTGACTCATGACAATGGTGCCATTATTCACCTTTGAAAAGGCCACGTGAAGCAGGGATGCCAATTTCCCTTTTATCGTTACGCTTTGGCGAAGGGTCTTAGCTAGAGTGCCCTTGAGCTGCCCACTCCTCAGTGTGACTCTGCTGATATTGATGGACAGCTTGGCCGGAGCGTCTCTGTGGACGTTGTGTGGTGAAACTGACGTCTATAGGCTTTGCTCTCTCCGCGTCAAGCCTCGCGGCTCTCGTCACAAGCGTGCACGTGTGTGAGATGGTGCGGTGGATGTTTTCTCGCGATGCACGACGAGGCCCAGCTCCACCTCCGTCTCCTTTCCTTGCTGCAGAACAATGGACCCCTTTCTGTGGGGCTGAGTTTCCAAGCACGAACTGGTCTTGGTTCTTCCTCATTTTCTCCTCTGCCCATCCTTGAGAGCTTCTGGGGTTGCAAAAATTTGGCTGCAGGCATCTAGCACAACCTCTGATTTGGACCAGGGGTGTTGGATGGACATTGAGCTCTAGAGTCACCTGCTTTGCTTTGGCAGTTGGGCTCAGTGGAAGCAGAGCAGCCTCGTCATCATTTTAATAACATCCACATGCAGAGCTGAAGACAGCCTGGCAGGACAGATGTTCTGGAGCTGTGTGATTGGGGTTTTCTGAAATGCGGTCACACCTCCCGTGAGGAATCTACATATTTATCACATGCCTATATGGTGTGACTGCCGGCCACAGCGGGCGGCGTGCGTGAATGTAGGCATGCACCGATCATCAGAGAAAATCTAGAGAAGCCTACTCTAGCTACCGTTAAGTGAAAACGAGGTTCAGACAGCATCGTTTCGGGACACCCTTTAATGTTCATGCTAATGTCATTGGAAGTAGAATTATGACCATGACGGTTCGGCTTGTTTTTCAAGTTATATCAACGGCCGCGAGTTCCGGTGCCCTCAGATAACTGGGTGCTGAGGTTCTGCTGATGGCTGGGTCTGTGCACACTGTGGATCCCATCAGAGCCGAGCTGAATCGTTTTGGGTGCTTCAGTTTTGCTGAAAGCGCTCACAATAAAGCCATTGTTTACGGGTGCCCTGATGTCTCACAGCTGTTTGCAAAGTGACTCTGCCCCTGATTGGTTACACACATGTGGAGAGACCCCCCCACGGTGCTCACTGACTCTCAAGGAATGGCATTGGTATGCTAATGGACGGCCCGCAGTGCCTGCCGAGGGCCTCTTTCTCAGGCCCAGCAAAGGCATACGTGCCGCTCTGGCTTTTCCCACACTCCGTGACCGACCTCGTGCCTTTCTCCACGCCCGTGTAGAGCTTCGGAGGGCAGGGGAGGCCTTTGTCCACTCGCTGATCGGTTCTTTTCTAAAACTCAACCAGCTAATACAGGATTGTGCTGAGTATCTTTTAGCTGTTTTTATGGTAGCAAGCACTGCAGAGTTTCGTTGCCTGTACTGTGGGGGTTGGCGTTTTTTTTATTTGCATAATTTTGTCAGAATCTCAAGGGAAGCTTTTTCAGGGTTTAGTTTTTTTTTTTACCTCAAGGGTTTGAATGTATACAGAAACAGAAACCCGTGTTGGGTGCCCTCCCCTCCCCTTCCCCCAGCCTGATTGGTGACGGGCTCTGGATGAAGAAGTCTCTCTCAGCTAATTGTTTTATAGCCCTGAAAAGACTCGACCCTTTTCCGTCAATCCTGTGAATGTCGTGACTGTTCCAAGACAAAGAGCATCAGCCTGGCCATTGTGGAGGGCAGCCCCAGTTTATCGGGGAGAAGCGGAGGATTTCTGACCTTCTACCTGCTTCAGTGAACACGCAGACTTTAAACTAGTCTTCATCTGTGGAAAGACACCCTTGAACAAAAGGCTTGCTCTAAATAGGGTTGCCGAACGCCATTGTGGCATGATGTCTGCCCGTGGCCTGCTTGGCACGTCTGAGGGGAGGGTCACATGCATAGAGAGGAGACGCCATGATACCTGAAGCCCTGGTCAGCCGTGGCCTTGCTGTGGGAATGCAGGCTGCTCACTTGTGACACAACAGAACCCCTTGATCATGGCAGCTGGGTGCCCCTAAGCTCACGACTGTCCAAAACGAGAATGGTCAGTGAGTCACTTGTACGTTTGGCTTTTATATTCATACTTAATTTGCTTAGGTAACGCACAGTCGTCCAAGCAGGTCCCAAATTTAGTTGTCACCACTAATGGCTAAAATACTAATGATTGCTGATATTCCGCTGTTCTGCTTGTAAGGAAGCTCCCCCATCCCACCACTGGGGGGCAACAGAAGGATGTAAATAAGCCCTGGGAGAAACACAGGTGAATGTAAGTCAGCAGCCATGGCAGAGGAATCGGGCAGCTGGACAACAGTGGAATCTGCCCGCTTGGCCCCTTACAGGCTCCTGATGCGATATGCCAGCTCCCAGCAGGGTGATGGCAGATAAGCAGTTCTTTGAACTCAGAAATGTTCTGCCTCTCACTGCATCCTGGTAGCTTATCGGTGAGCTGGGAGGAGCTCCGAGCGCGACCCCCCCGGTAGGTATGTTACTGTCACACCAAACTGGTCACCCTCCCCATCCAGGCTGGTTGTCTGGGCTTTAGCCGGTGTTAGAGCTGAGGTTTTTGAATTTGTGCTCTTGGCTGCCTGTTCAGTCCTATCTGCTGTACCCTGGGTGTCCGTCACCACCCCCAGTACTGCAGCTCTGTCACATTTCCCCTGCATTTCTGTCGCACGGTATGAAAAACTGGTTTAATAAAATGACCGAGTTTTCTGCTCTGCTAGCTGTGTGTTAACATTTCATGCTGTGGTAGTTTGCCTCCATGATGGTGTGTTTTGTGTGCTTGACTAATGGGTGCGTATGAAATTCTTACGATTGTTCGTCTGATGACTATGACAGAGGATGTCGGCGGGAGCTGTGTTTATGTGAACAGCAGGGAATTGTGGGAAGCCCTCTGATAACATGCTCTAGGAATCTGAATAATGCTCAAGCACTTCCTTTAGACTTCACAGTGCCCCCTAGTGTAACTCTGCAGAGAAGACACTGGAATGGGGGAGTGTTTGTCAGGAGGTCGTATACTGCGTTTGGTCCTTCTGGGGGAATTAATGCCTGTGGATAGATCCTAAGATGTGGAAATGCTACCCTGTGAAATTCTTAAACTGGCGTCGCACATTTTTTATGGGAGTGTGAAACTGCTGCATGGTTGGCAAATTTGCACTTTGTGAAAGTGTGCCTCCTGCTGGCACAGTGAGGAAACTGCAGCTTTGGACATTGGAGTTTTCTGACGTGTGAGTCATGTGTTTCAAGTTCCCATGACTTCATGTTCTGCCCATTTTAATGATCCATTTTTAAGAGGATTAAGCGAAGCATATTTCATACCATTTCCCGATGGGTGCGGATCGCTGACGTCTCCGAAAAATCTGACACAGATCAGACAGGAGGGAGCCACACGTACACGTGCTCCTGGGACCCAGTGACTTTCCGTACAAAGACCTTTTAACCCTCGGACTGTGACCTTCCTCTTCCTCGCTGTAGGTGTGACGAGTACGTGACTCAGCTGGACGAGATGCAGAGGCAGCTGGCAGCCGCCGAGGACGAGAAGAAGACCCTCAACTCCTTGCTGCGCATGGCCATCCAGCAGAAGCTGGCGCTGACACAGAGGCTGGAGGACCTGGAGTTCGACCACGAGCAGCTGCGCCGAGGCAGCCGCAGCAAGGCCGCCCCTTCCCGCGGCAAGGGCGCCCCCACCAACACGAATGTAAGTCACGGGCTCTCCTGCGCCGGGCGTCCCGAGTCCAACGGCATCGCCGGCCCCGTGGTCTTCTGCAGTGAGAAGTACAAGATCTACTGCGACTAGATGGGACTGCAGCGCCTGGACGACGGCCACCGATGCCACCGGCGTCCCGCTCGCTTCTGCTCTGACTCCGCCCGGGCCCGACACGCGGCATGCCGATGGCTCGCCATGCTTTTCCTCTCCGTCTCGCTCCTTTTTTCTTTGATCCGAGGTGGGCCTGCTGCATCCCTTCGCCGCTTGTTGCATCGCAGGACTCTCGCCACTTGCTCTGCTTTGCCTCAGCCACTCCCCCCAGACCTCCCTGCTCATATCGCTGGGGTAACCCCTCCAGCTAGCCTCACCTCCACCCGCATACTTGGACCTCCATCTCGGTCACCGGAGATGGACAGTTGGAGTGTGTCCCTGCCTGCTGTGGTCTCTGTGGTCTCTGTGATTGGTTATTTTTAATTGGCAGTTATCCCAAAGTAAACCAAAGCGTTACTGGGTACCATTAGCCCAAATAGGTAGTAACCCATCATCCCTGTGGCTGGGCTGGGCTGTTTGGGGGGGGTGACGGTTTAATACGTAATCTTGTTGCACACGTTTACACTCAAAAAAAAATATGCAAAGATATTTTTCATTGTTTAGGAATTAGGCTGACGGTCTAATTTAATAGTCCACGCTCAGAAGGAGGATGTGAAATGTTGGGTCTGTCCTGGCTTAGGACTTCGGCTGAAAGATCTTGGTTTAAAAAATTCGATCTGCTGTAGTTTCCGGGAGCGCGGAGCCTCGACGTCCTGCAATCTCCAACACCAGTATTTGTACCATGCCGGTTTGTTTCGCTCTCTGCTGCTAACGTGCTAATCGCTAGCTTTTCTGGGCTGACAGTTACAGGTGTAAAGAGAGTGCAGGTGTGGCCGGCACGTGCTTTCATGAGTGTCAGAGAAGCCCCGGTGCCATCTCTGGAACTCTCTGAGCCGTAAGAAGGTCGATATGAGGTGTGCTTCACATCCAGTGCCTCGAAATTCTAAACAAGCAGGAAGATGGACAGAAATGATACTGTGAACAGGTGCCAATAGTTTGGTTTTGTTTGAAAACTTGATCATCTTAAAGAGAACAAGAGAAAGGCACTCAGCTTGAGATCGATTTTAGAACCACACGGAGCTGGGGACCTGCCTCTCACACCACTTCCTTGTTGTATCTGGACGTGAAGAGTCCTGTGTTTGGAATTTTCTTGCATTGAAACCCAAGCTAACACTGATCTCTCTCTCTCTCTCTCTCTCGAGCTTCTCTAATAGTACCTTCCCATGTCTCTAATGTTCTCCTGCTCCTTGTCCTGCCACTCTCTTTCTAGATTGTCAGCAGCTTGCTTCCTCTGCCTCGCCAATCTACCTTTAAGTAGGAGGGGAAAGTAAATCCTCTTGTTGCTGTCAGGTAATTCCTCCTCTCGCGTGCGCCCCCTTCTGGTTGGAGGAATCCCTTCTGGCCGTGTGATGTGTGTGAATCGCTTCGAAAGCTCTCATGAAACTGCATCAGTGTTCTGCACACATGGCAAATGGAGTCGTATTAAACTATTTGCCTTCATTACATTTGTAAGTGGTGGAAAACAGAGGCTGTTTCCCATTTGTTTAAAAGCTTTGATATGCAAGCTAGTCGGTCGAAAAAGATGCAACTATTCATGAGTTTAATAGCTTGTTTTATACTAATAAAAGCAGGGTTACTGTGAAGAAAAATGTTTTCTAATATCTAATATCAAGTATTGCTTGTTTCTTATTAGTGGTCTATTACAAATGTGACCTGATTGGGTCTCAAAATTCCAGATTTCTGGTTACCACTCTTGAAAACATTTTAGAAATTTTCAGGTAACTTTTGCAGAATCTGGAAGATTTGAAT
This sequence comes from Gymnarchus niloticus, assembly GCA_009936485.2. Lineage (NCBI taxonomy): Eukaryota > Metazoa > Chordata > Actinopteri > Osteoglossiformes > Gymnarchidae > Gymnarchus > Gymnarchus niloticus. Next base: position 10,828,888 of record JAACJT020000086.1, on the reverse strand, counting down.
GAGTAGCCAACCCTGCTTTTTTTTTTTTTGTGCGTTGCCACGTGTTTCAAGGTCTTTAGGATATTAATGTTAGGAGCCAATGTGACTTTGGTAGCGAACTGTTCAGTGTGTAGGATGGATGTTGTACATCGTACAAACCAGCAAAATGACTCTGCTGCGAAGTTAACTCATAGTTTAGAAAAAGCACATTAGCTCCGTGATGCAAAAAAAAGTCTCTCAAAGTAATCAGTGAAATGAAAACGTACTCAAAACGTCATGTCTGATTCTTTGAGAGGGGTTTTTAAACCTGATTTTTAAAATGCTAAAAATCGGTATTTATTCTTTTGTAACCTGAATAGCTGTTCTTGTCATGGCATCTGGATCCGAACGATCCTGTCATTTACCCACGGCCCCCGCACCGATGACACCCTGGGCACGCAGCGAGCCTTTCTGTTTGTCCATGTGACGTTTCGCGGCTTCCCGCTGGGACGCAGCACGCCAGTCTCCTACCTCTCACACTTCACTTCGATGTAATGCCTGCATTTCAAGTCCGCCTCACACGTGATGAACTGCATGGCCCCCGTTTCGTTCTCTCTCCCCCCAGTGCATGAGCCATGCTGGCAGGTCCGGTACTTGCGAGCCGCAGTAGCGGGATGCTTTCTAACAGGGGCTAACCCGTGGGCGCTAACCAGTTTAGCCCTTTGTTCTAACTGACTTGGCTTGGTTCATTATAATCTCAGTGCTGAGGTCATGCTTGTTCCTCATGTCTGTTGACGGATTGTAATAGCTAAATATAATGAAGTGATGCTGATTTCCGTGTTTATTTCTTCATTTTGCAGTAATATAGTTCAGCCTGGATGTGCAGGTTCCAGCAGAGTGTGCTGTTGGCACTGGAATTCCGAGGTCACTGCAGCAGTCTGCATTGCATGGCCATTAGGACTTAGGAGTCCGCCCTGGAGAACGTTTGACTTCTGTTTTATTTTTATTAAATTGGCTAAAACGGATGTGTTCCTGTTGCCCTACTCACACGCACAAAGGCATATGATGGCATGGCTTTTGACACTGTCTTTGGAATGTAAGGCGAAATGTAGTTACCTTTCAGCCCGCTGCTGCCAGAACGCCATACTCACGAATACCAAGGACGAGTCTGCCGCCTTCCGGTAACGACGGAGGGTCTGCAGACGCCTCCCACGGTGAACGGGGGCTGCTCTCTTTTACTCAGTGTTCTTATTTTTAACATCGTTTTCTTCCTGTGCACTTTCACTCTTCGGATTTAGAGTTTAGGGCAATTTTGCAGCTCTCTGGTTTTTTATTATAAATATTATTTTTTGTCTCTTTGCGTGAGCCACTGAGACATGACTTCTCATCATCCTTTACCCTACAAACCAGAGCCCTGCATACTGCTACTCATTGAATTAATCCTTAACTCAGTTCGTAAACTTATTTTTATTTTTTATCATTATGATTGTTGCTGTTTGTCATTGTTGTTTACTGATATTATACCGCCATGTTCTAAACGAAATCCAGGGTGAGCAGATTCTGGGGTTTTTTCATGTATTATTATTCTTAGGAATAGCTCAAAGTAACAAGGAGAAACTTGACGTTCTGGTTTAAATGGTAGTCGGCACTTGAAAACCACGAATGAATTGACTAGTATTTCCAATTCTGTTCCAGAATTTCTGGAATAAAGATTCAGGCGGGATCACTGGTGCGCAGAATTTTTTGCAAGTGCACTAATTAAATTCCAAATTGGAATTGTTTCATTCTCTCTTTGTTTACTGTGCCAAATCTTGGTACATTTTTAGGTTTTTGAAAACGAGACGAGGCGAAGAAAAACAGGAGGGGGGCTGCGGGAGGATGTTCGTCCTGGCTTTGTTTTTGCTCTCCGTTCTGACCTGTAGTGCCTTTTATTTCAAGGGAGAATCTTAGGCTACTTTGATTACTTAGGGTGAAATTCAACTAGCGACGAAGCTTAGCAGAGACGTGTTGTAGGAGCGATACGTGCAAAGAGTTCATCTCCCTTTTTGCGTGAGTCTGACTCGCTACATGAAACAGGAATTGCACTGAATTCTGTAGGTCAGTGATCCCATTAGAAAGCAAATTCAGGGCTTTAGTGACGTTTTTTTAATCAAACTTTGGGAACCAAAAATAATCACTTTGGCCTCCTAATGAATAGCATAAGTGTGACGTGCTTGTGGGTGCGGGATGGTGTACCGTTTGAAATACAGCTTTGTATGGTGGTGATGCTTACGTGGAATCCATAGTATTGTTGGCAAATGTGTAAGCTTATCGGTATTTCTGTTGTTTTCGTACATCTAAGCATTGTTATTTCAGTAAACAGAAAGCAGGCTTTCGCATCTACAAGCTGGCCGCGGCATCAGTAGCCGTGCGGTTCGTAGAGGCATCAAAATGTCGTGTCACCGATGTGGTTGGGGAGTTCTCAAATTAAGTGCAATTCGAATGCTGTCTTACATGGCTAGAGGTTTTCTGTTTGCTGGAAGTGAATGCATTGTGAGGATTAGCCATGCAAATGTTTATTCTCACCATTCTGTTACAGTATTGATTTTGAGACTTTGATACATTTCTATGAGATGACGTCACCTGTATGTCGGTATTTATTTGAGGTGATGTCATGCAGTACTGTATTACTTTAATCTGCATTATGGTAATTGGATTTAATCTCATGCATGCCATTCAGTCATGGGACCTTTACACAGCCGAAATGAAAAAGGATGACTAAAAATGTAAGCTGAAAGAAAAAAAAATGTCTAACTTTAGGCGTTATTGTATTGCTTAACTAATCAGGTTTTGTTTTCCCTAGAAAGACTGTGTGTCTGTGTAAAGGTAGTCATACTGCTTAAATCAATAAACATGAATAAAAGAATTCTGTACACTCGACTTTATGGCCCCTCCTCCCATGAGCATCTGTTCCTTGCTGCTTGTGTTGACTGCTAGAGGCACTGTCATTAGACGTGTGTGTGTGTGTGTGTGTGTGTGTGTGTGTGTGTGTGTGTGTGTGTGTGTGTGTGTGTGTGTGTGTGAAATTCTGTATGACTTTTCCTTCAGATTCTTCTCTCACACACCCATCCACACTCTGTGTGTGTGTGTGTGTGTGTGTGTGTGTGATATTCTGTATGACTTTTCCTTCAGATTCTTCTCTCACACACCCATCTGCAGTGTCTGTGTGTGTGTCTGTGTTCATGTGTGTGATTCTGCATGACTCTTTTCCATTAGATTCTTCTCTCACACACCCATCTACAGTATCTGTGTGTGTGTGTGTGTGTGTGTGAGATTCTGTATGACTTTTCCTTCAGATTCTTCTCTCACACACCCATCCTTATTCTCTGACCTTCTGGCCAGCCACTTCCTGCCTGCTCCCCGGAGTACGACCGACCCATTTCTGGCCCAGTTTCTCGGTGACCTTCAGACATTTTTTTTCCCCCCTCACTCCCACCCCTATGTTCTGCAAAGACTTAACCGTGTCCCTCTGCACCCGTGTCTGATTACCATGGTAAGGGCCGGCTGTCCCATTCGTAAGATGCCTCCGTTGCTCGCCAGTGCTTGAAAGAATTTAACAAATGTGTGGGCAGCAGTGGAGCCCGTAGTCGCTGATCTGAAGTTATGAATTATGCCACCATGGTCTTTCACTGCTGTGGCATTGGACAAACCTTACTACTGCTGTTAGGCTGCTTCCCAATCCAACATACTGTTGTGTTTTCTTCCAGTATATCATGAGACGGATTAAAACATTCTACAAATGAGTTTGTCGACCAAAAAATGAATTGAATGTGATATTAGCTTCTTACATAATACGGTGTACTTATTTAGGATTGTACTACCTTACCTTGCATGCCCATCTCCCCTCTTAAGCACACTTTGTTTTAAGTCGGTCTTTAAAAACGTGAGGCATGATCAAAGTGTCACCTCTATCCTGGGTGCTGATGGGATGTCTCTCTAGTTTTCAGCCGCTTCTCCTGGGTGCGGCTGCTGCATTATCGAATTTGCCGCTCTTGACGCACGGCCGCAGCTGATTACGGCATGGCATGGTTATGGCGGCTTGTGAAACGGGCACGAAGAGGTATCCCAGCAGTGGCCCATTACATCATCATTCACTACAAAGGATCTATTGATGGGCCGGTGCACCAGTCGATCTCCCAGTCTGTGAATGGAGACTCCGCTTCAGTGGGAGACTTGGTACTCTTCTGGAAACTTGGGTAGTTGCTTAGCTACCTGCAGTATGAGTCTTCAGTTTATCTCCTCGCCACCTTGACAGGTGACATCTTCTTGGCTGCCGTTTCTCCGATGTCCACCGAGTGTCACTGCAAGCTGTTAAAAGTGGTGAATACCTTCCTTCTGTTCCTGTGCCTCGCATCGCTAACAGTTCTAAGTGTGGCTTTCATCCGTCTCCTGTCAGGCTCAATAAAACACCAAACCATTGGCATTTTTCACCAATGACAGTTTCTGGTAAGCATCTGTTTTGAAAGTTATACACGTTACGTGCTGCCAAACCCTTGGCATCTCGGCGATGTTTGGGTGGTGAGTTTTACAAATTCATGCAGGTGCATCATTAATCACTCCACCTCTCCCCTGCTTTGGATCTCCAGGTGGTATCACGACATTTCCGCCTGCGTGTGCAAAATTCAGGATCCTTGATTTTGGACGAGGGCCGTATCTTTGTTCTGTGGGGTGGTGTGAGATGGGGGTCTTGCTGAGGGGCAGAACACAAAGCGCCTTTTCACCTCCGCTGTGTCATCTGACAGCAGGGACACATGGGGAGCCTTCGGGGGTGTGTCAGGTGGTCAAATAAACAGCATTTATCAAGCTCCACAGGCAGCTCCCAGTGACATAACATCTTCAAACATCTGCACCATAGCCAAACCACTGACCTTTTGTACTCAGCCATGTTACCCACAAACAGTGCAGTGAGCAGAGACAGGGCTGGGTCTAGGAGGTGGGCAGGGAAGGCAGTCCCCCCCCCCCCCCATCAAAAGTTCTAAATCAGAGTTTTCCTGAATGGAATTGGTTATAATACAAATTTTGTGTTTTCCATATCTGCCTCTTCAAGAGAAGTGGACCTGGATATACCTTCTTGTTCAAGCTGAGATTTTGCTCATTAAATCTGAATCTTGAAATATTAAACCTGGTACCTTTTTTTTTTAGTGTGGTTGTAATAAAAATCTAATTTGCTACCAGGATATGTCCGCCCTTTGGGACTGGCTGTGTTTTCACATGAATGGCTTCTAAAACGTAAAACTGGTCTCCATCCAGGTAAAAAAAAAAAAAAAAAAGTCATTTAATAAGCGACGCAAGATTTTATATGATCCTTTAGGATTATGGGTGGAGGGCTCTTAATGGGCTGGAGAAACCCCCCAGCCTCCCACAATGCAGCGCAACACCACGTCCTCTGTCTCTCTCAAGTCTTTCCACTCTCAGTGAGTGGCTGTTTTGTTGGGGTTGTTTTGAATGAATCGCCCATGAGTGCAGGAGAGCCCAGCCTTCCTGGAGGCTTCTGTCCCACACCGCCGCTTTGGCTTTCTGAGTCTGCCTGCACCTCTGGAGGCCTTATCGAAGTACACCGCTGTTCACGGCCACGTATCCGTGAGAATCCCTGATCACGTTAAATCAGGCGAAATCCCTTCAGAAATGAGTGTAACAAAACGGCACCTTCTCCTTTGTCCCTCCATACTGTGGACGCAGCTGGACAAATGGAGCCTAGGAAGCTGATTCTGGGCCGTGGCGTAGTGAAGTTTTAAATCCTGTGCACCGTTTGGAAGATCTGTTGTACTGTACTTCAGAACAAAGCTAATCCCTTAATTCAGAATAATTTGTGATTTTCTCTCCTCTTTCATTTCTTTTTTTTTTTGGGAAAAATTTGAGGGAAATTATCAAAATCATAATTAGTCCTCAATAAACGATCCCAGTTGATAATTCATATAATAACAATAAAACAAAAGGGAAAAGCTTTTATTAAGAGCAGATTACAGATGAACAGGTTGAATGCCCGTATTTAACTCCAGGTCCTCATTTCACGGGATGTCAGGGGGTCTCCCCTGAAGGACAGTAGAGCTGGGGGCCTGTGGACGTGTCGTCACTGGGATGACACCGCTGGTATATCAATGCCCCCCCCAGCTGAGGTCTTTTCTGCTACCCTCCTTCCCCCCTACAGAAGATGATGTCCCTTTTCATTAACACACGCCGGTAGTTACATTTGTGACGTTACAAATTGCAACTTTTGGCAACAATCACACACACTTTCCTTTACACTGTTGAGGATGTGAGTATTTAGAGGATTCCACAGGTAATCCCACAAAGACAAAGTCAACCTCAGGTATGAAGTTATTTTCAAAATTACATTTATTCAGCCTCCTAATTTAAAATCTTCAGCATGTTTCAGGGAGTTGAGGCCATTCATGTGTAGCAGAGCCCTGGAAATGACATGAGTCCTCCCTACACCCCCATTAATGCTGTATTTAAGTGGATTAAGGCACATTGCAGTGTTAGACCAGCATAATTTACAGTGTGCTCGACGCTCTTTACTATGTGCTATGGAACAAAAAACAAACGTGTTTTAAAACTTTTATTAAAAGCCTAGGATTACAGCAAAGTAATACTGAGCGCATTAAATCCGTGTTAAAAAACTCCGCAGTTCCTCCACGTTCACGTTTATATACACTATATTTATATTTATATATTTATAGGTGTCATTTAAAGGCGGCGTCGTGAACGCGCGTACGTGGACGAGCGCAGCGCGTTTCTGCTCCTAACAAAAAAAAAAGGAATTTGGCCGGAGGAGGCTGGACGGGGCTGGACGGGGTACTGCGGGGCTGGACGGGGTAGTTCGGGGTACTGCGGGGCTGGACGGGGTACTGCGGGGCTGGACGGGGTACTGCGGGGTACTGCGGGGCTGGACGGGGTAGTTCGGGGCTGGACGGGGTAGTTCGGGGCTGGACGGGGTAGTTCGGGGTACTGCGGGGCTGGACGGGGTAGTTCGGGGTACTGCGGGGTACTGCGGGGCTGGACGGGGTACTGCGGGGTAGTTCGGGGCTGGACGGGGTAGTTCGGGGTAGTTCGGGGTACTGCGGGGCTGGACGGGGCTGGACACCGGGGACAGGCGCCTCACACCCCCCTCCCCACACACCCCCGGACGGACACTTTGTATCCCGAGTTCTCCTTCGAGGCTCCGAATGGCAACATGAAGACGGAGACCTGAGTCGCTTCACTCCCGGCTGGAGGAAAAATGCAAGAAGTTTCAGCAGCCGGTAAGGAGCCTGGGGGTCTCTGCTCGGAGTCCCTGGTTAAACCTTCTCATGGAGAGCAGGGAGAATTCCGCAGTGTGGCTTTGTCGCTTCTTCAATCATTATGTTTGTGTGGCATTTCGTATAATCTTACTCTCAGTGTGAGTGTCTTGCGGTGGCCCTGAGTTAGGAGGTGGACAGACAGACAGACAGACGGGGGGACATGATGTCAGAAGGTGGACTTGGGCAGTGAATTCCAAGGCAGGCTGAACCTCAGTGATCTTCTCACTAAATCATACCCTCAGCAGCTGTCAACAGCACCTCGGCTTCTCTGGCTCCGACCCAGATGCTGGAGCCAGCCTGGTGTCCCACTGAATGAACTTCTGGATCTGACCCAAATCAACTGACCCAACTAAGCTCAGAGATCTCTCTTTTTTTAAGGCAGACTCGGATGCGACTTGGCCCATTTTAACGAGGCGAAAGCTCAACTTGGAATAGATATAACTGACTTTTTGAAATAAATTCCAAGGTTACTCCCCAGGGGTAGCTCGGTTTGAACAAACCACAGACAAACAATGACGTAAGAACGAGCATACACATCATTTATGGTCCTGGTCCATCTTTTTCATATTTCTTGTGTTTGGTACCAAGGGCCACGGTGACTTGGATGGCAGTGGTGACACGTTCAGGCTGCGTGTGTGAGACGCGCCTTTGCATGCGTGTGTGTGATGCAGGTCCCTAAGCTTCACGTTCTTTCTCTGGGGAACGACTCAAGTTCATATAGATAGCTGAAGAGAGATAAATATTTCAACTGGTTTATAACCAGTATGAAGCCGTAAACGCTGCGAGTTAACAGCTCTCAGCAGGTGCCCTCCTGCCCAGGTTTTATGGTCCCCAAGGACCGTGTCACTGCTCACGATGGCTTCAAAGTGACAATGACTGCAAGGTACGGGGGAATACTCAGCACCTTCATTAAGGCAGTTTGGCTGCTGGCCGTTTTCAGCATTAAAGATGCCAACCAGACCCTTCATTAAGGCAGTTTGGCTGCTGGCCGTTTTCACCATTAAAGATGCCAATCAGACCCTTCATTAAGGCAGTTTGGCTGCTGGCCGTTTTCACCATTAAAGATG
>JAACJT020000086.1:10794037-10820444 GCA_009936485.2 Gymnarchus niloticus | reverse complement strand
GATGCCAATCAGACCCTTCATTAAGGCAGTTTGGCTGCTGGCCGTTTTCACCATTAAAGATGCCAATCAGACCCTTCCTCACGATCATGACCACAGTCGCCAATTCCAGCATTTCTTTATTCCAAGTCTTGCCATTATTTTTTCTGCATGATTAATTTTCTTTGGAATCTGAATCCTATGATTGAAAAACAGGAAAATCTAATGCCACATTTTATTGGCCCTTTAAAATAGTCTCTGAAAATAAGACTTCACTTTCATGGCTGTGGTGATTTTACATTTAATGTCTGAAGAGGTGTTGACCTGGCCAGCACTATGTGAGATTCTGTCCTGTCTGCACATGTCATCAGCTGACCTCCATTTTACTCCCTAAACCTTAAATGCTGCCATCAGCCTCACCGGAGTCGGCCTAGATGGTCTTCTGACAGCTCAGGAAATAGCAGTGCCAGTCTGCCTCTGTAAGCGGTCCAAGCTTTTTGCCAAGATGGGCGTTCCCCAGTGAAGATGGGGCTGTAAAGTGGAGGCTGATGGAGATAAAATGCTGATTCTCTGCCATCAAGCCTGGCAGGAATGAGGCCAGAATGGCATACATTTCACCGTTTTACCGTTACGATCAAGATCCTTTACTAGGAGGTGCTGTTTAACCTCATAACATAAAGTGAGGTAAAAATTGCGAAAAGCCATCTGTATACAAGAACATGATTATGAAAATGCATAAAAACAGGGGAAGACAGTCGTACTGTCCTGCATCATATTTACGGTGTCTCCCCACGCAGTCCTGTTGACAACGGTCTCCGGCTCTGCAGTTTGTCAAACAAAGAAGCAAAAAGCCGGACTTGATTGAATATCGTGGTACAGCTCAGTAGTCATGTGACGGTTATGATGTCCACCAGACCTACCGCTGTGGCTCATGTTCTTGGGGCCCATCTTTCATCATGGAGGTCACGTGACCCTAAGACGTTACTCATCTCCCACTCCTATTTCGGCCTAGACATCCTGTTCCTTGAACGTACTCCCTGGCCTTGTTTGGGGAAGCAGGGCAGCTGCTGGATGAAATACTGCTCTCTCTAGGCCGTGGGCCCTGGGATCAACTGTGCAACCTTATGTGGAGGTGAACGTGTTCAGGATGGGTCCCACACTGAGGACCTGGTTGAGAAACAAGATGGGACGCTCAGAGCAAGCTGTGGGCTTCTGTGTAGGAGCTCTCTCCATGTATCCTGCTGCCCTAAAGTCTGGCCAACGCTCTCCCACCCTCTGCTTTTCTCCAAACCCCCGGGCCCCACATGGATCAGATGTCACATTTCCCAGGAGCCTTTGCACATGTTGTTTATAATATTTATTATTAACAAAAGTGCTTTGGTCTGGCTGTGTTTAACCAAACTTGTGTAAACGCCTCCTTTCCGAGTTAAATAAACAGTGAAAACAGTAGGAATGACCTGGTGGGTTGGGGGGCTGGTGGGGGGGGGGGCATCTTCAGTTTGTCACTTGACGTCAGACACAATGACCACATGGTGACTTGGCCTGTGACTTCAGATGGTGTTCAGGTTTTGCTGGTCTTGCTTTGCTGTCTGGTACCGGTCAGAGGAGGGCTCGGCCAAACCTGGCACCAGAGCACTACATGAAGGCACTGAGGGGAGAGTAGAAGGGTCTTGGTCAGTCGTATGCAGGCCTGCCTGTGCTCTGGGGGTGTCTCAGTCAGCCATATGTGAGCCTAGCTCTTTGAATAAGGTCAGCTGCTTGAATAAGGATGTGAACTGTACTAGACTTGTACAGTAAGAGCTTTTGAAATGGTGTGTGTGTATTCTATTAAACTGGGTACCCTCCAGGGTGTCCCCCCCCCCCCACGTTGTGTCCTAAGGCTGCCTGGGATAGGCTCCAGGCCCCCCATGATCCTGAATAGGATTAAGTGCTTGGGAAAATGGATGGATGAGCATTATTCTGTCACACCGCACGTCGGCACGGTGACCCCCCAGCACGATGCCTCCTGGCCCACCCACACACACCCGGTACTGGGTTTTGCACTCATCTCCTGCTGCCTGTGTTTCCTCTCTGGGTTTTTAACTTTCCACCCAGAGCGTCTCTGCTGGACCGTTACCGGGGGGGCGGGGCCATTTTTACAATAAGACACCAAGACGCTTGACAGTTGAAGCATGTTCTGCTGGATTTTTTTTTTCCAGCAATTTCTTTTAGAACAGAGGAAGCATTGTGCTACCCAGCAGCCAGCTTCCTCTGGGCCGGGGTAAGTACAGAAACTGTGGTGCTGGTGGCAGAACAGATCAGCGGGGATGCGGCGAAATCTGGGCCTCGTGGACGCAATCGTGACAGCAATGAGCGAACTGGACAGTGAGACCCCTGGTCACCCCTGCCTGTCCGTGTGTTTTTTTACGGTTAGTTCTGGCTTTGCCAAAGCAGCTGAAGCTTGAAAAGCCGTATGCTGTATTCTATAATCGATAGATGCGGCAGTGTTTTAACACATCCCCGCTATCGCTTGCGGCGTCCCTCATTGTCACAGACTGCGTCTGCCAGTTGCTGTGTCACTGCACACAGTGTCACATATTAGTGGCTTCTAAGGGGAGTCGTACGGCGTGTGACCAGTCCTCGCAGAGAGGCGTAGAGTCCCTCTGTCTCCGAGGTTACGCTCGTCGCACCCGTATTCTGCTGTTCTTTTGGTTCAGCTTTTGCTTTCTCTGCATGCAGGTGGCTGTTTTACTTCTGTTAATCAGACTTTGTCGTGCGGAGACAGAAAGTGGCCTCAGTCTGCTTCCTTGGAGCAATTGGGGTTACAGGCCATGCTCCAGGGCCTAATGGTGATCGCTTACGGCAGTGGGACTTGAAATCACACCCTGTCAGACATGGTCACACTGAGCTACACTCTGCCCCGGCTTGGGCTACTAAGTGAAAAGTGCAGATGCGCGGTTCTGCTGAAATAGTGTTACATCCCCTGGCTTAGATGAAAATACCCACATGTCTCTCCTGTAGTTTAACTGGTGCCCCGTTTGACCTTTTCAGTGAGGTGTCTCGTAGTGTACCCTCAGAAAAGAGAACGGGTTGAGCGTCGGGTCAGACTCCAAAGTGCTGGAACTTTCTCTCACACTGAACTGTGTGCGTGCATGGGTCCGGTAACAAAGCAGAACAGAATAAGGATTACAGGGTCGGTTTGCAAAACAGGTTAAAAAAAAATCCAGGTCAGTTTTAGCATTGGGTAAAATAATGTTTTATGAGAAATGGGGAGAAAAGCAGCCAAGAATAGATGCTTTGTTATTTTATGGTGTAAACGCCAGGATTTTTATAACGATATGGTGTAATTAATTTTGCAGATTTTCCACTAGATGGCGATATAGGGTAGGAAGAATAGAAATATCTGGCTGCCTTTGCGTTCCCGGATTGATAAGCGTTTTGCTGTACTCTGGTACAGTAAATCACCACAGTTTATGTGGAGCTCCATTTTAAGAGAACCCATAAATTCAGAATGGACTTTAAGGGCTCCGACTGTTGTTTTTCCAACTGGAAAAGAACATTCTATATGCAGGGTGTGAGTGAAGGGTCTTGAGATGAATATGGTGTGCAATGTATGTAGCGATTATGTTCTCTGGGCTGTTAAGCAGAAGCAGATTTTAAGTGTCCCCTAGCTGGACTGCAGGGGGAATCATGTGACATGGCCAGCAGTGTAGTACAAACAGCTACCACAGTATAGTGGAGCACACGCATGGGCTGCAGACGTCATGTGACTAGCTGGTACTGTACTCTGGGCTCAGTCTGTCTCCTTACACATGGTGAGAATGTACTCTGAGCTCAGTCTGTCTCCTTACACATGGTGAGAATGTACTCTGAGCTCAGTCTGTCTCCTTACACATGGTGAGAATGTACTCTGAGCTCAGTCTGTGTGCCTTAGTGTATGGTGAGAATGTACTCTGGGCTCGCTCTGTGCGCCTTTGTGCATGGTGAGAATGTACTCTGGGCTCGCTCTGTGTGCCTTTGTGTATGGTGAGAATGTACTCTGGGCTCGCTCTGTGTGCCTTTGTGTATGGTGAGAATGTACTCTGGGCTCGCTCTGTCTGCTCTAACACAGTGAAAAGATTCCATATGGTTTCCTATATAAGGCACTGTGTTGATTAGGCAGGCTGTGTTTTGTTGGCAGATCTGTTTCTTTTGATAGTGTTTATGGCTATAGTAAGTAAGTGTTTTCTGTTCTAATTGTTACTTATTTAGGCTTCTTTCGGGCATCGAAGGTCCCTTTTCATTAACCGAACTGCAGTCCCTGCTTTGCTCTGCTCTGCTACATCCTATAAGCTGCATGACCTCCCATTCCTCTGCCGTTTACACCTTTAAGAAGCAGTAATTCACTAGCAGGCCATTCATATTTGCATAAACACTGCTTAAGGGAAAATCTAATAAAAAGCAGTTAAAAATAAGCTCTCTCCTGTGTGTGAGACAGACAGACGCGTCTAGCACGTTGTTCTAACAGCCAGCTGGACGTCATTATTTCAGGTCCATGGACACAGGGGACTTCTTCTCGATCTCCTGCTTACCCACCCTATTCCCACACATCCAGATGTCTCTAAATACAGGTCTGCCTGCCGGAGGCTGCCTATCCAACAAGCAGAACGCGTTCACGGCAGCCTAACTTAATAACAGGCCGTCAGCTCCTCGCCATCAAGTCACGTTAAATGCGAGGGAGGAGCAGGTTCGGACGGATGCCAGAATAATAAACAGCAGATCCGGTGGGCAGCCCTTAGACGCGCCACGCCGTGCTCTGTGACGAGTGTCACCACTTGTCGTCTGCGGCTGCGTGATCGCGGCGTCCTTGTGCATTTCCTGTTGTTTGCACAACTGCCGGCGTTGTTACCCCCCGCACATAGACTTTTGCTTCACATATCAGTCATTTCTTTTTTTTTTCTTTTAAATTTGAAGTCCACGTCCCAGCAGGTAATCCACTGTCATACTGATCACAGCACAAGCAGGAATGCGTCCTTTCAAATGGAAACCAGCACAAAACAAAGAGTCTTATTTGCATTAGGTGCCATTACCCTGCTGTCAGCTTTGGGTCACTCTACACACTCTTTCTCCTGTCTATTGTCTGCCTCTTCAGGCATCTTTATTGTTCTGATGATGGAGTCCATCCACCTTGGCACCGGATGTTATCCTCGACTTCAAACTCAGCTAGAGAATGTCAGAAATAAGACATGTTTCTGCTCTTGGGTGGGAGGAGCTTAGGAGAGGTGTGGCCTGCCTGTTTACAGTGCCACCTCCCGCTAGTGTGCATACGATCCCTTGCTGATGAACTCTGGAGCTTCGCCTAAAGAAGCCCTGCTTTTCATACTCGATTTCTTTATCACAGTTATCCTGTTGCCAGGTTTGGATCGCAGGGGCCGCCCCATACAGAGCCAGCCGCCAATCAAGATGTCGAATGCTTCTCCTGTGTCCCTCGTGTCCTTCCTCCTCTCTATCACCCTCAGTCTGTCGTGTCCTCCCTCCTCTCTCTCCCTCCATCTCTGGCCATTTCTCTTTCCGTCTGTTTGCCCCCCTCTGCCTCCGCCTTACCGTTTTTCTTGCCCTGTTATAATCCATCTCGAGCTGAGTAATTACAGACCATCTGGGCCACCATGGGTATTCAGGATGGGAAACCTGCCTCAGCTGACCGCATCTATGCTGTTTATTACTGCTTGTTGCTGTTCAGCTTTGATAAGCAGAGACCCCACAGTGGGCGGTCTTTAAGCTCGTTTTGTAATCGTACTGCCCACTCTCCAGTGTGCGCTTGTCTACATCAATGTTGCCAACCCCATGGTTGGTTTTCACTTGTCCACCTCTGTGCCTTTTGGTGTTTAGAGAAACCGTCCTGAAGCAGTTTTGACGCGGATTAGCTTTAGCATGCTTCTCAGGTATTGTGCTGTTCTCAGGTGAAGTTTGCTTCTCTGATAACCGCAATCTGTGCGGTGTAGGCCAACCCCATACACAGCTACACCCCTCGTGGCTTCGCCTCATTTTCACCGGTCTCCATGGTGACCGGGCTAATAACCGGCGTACTAATTGTGTGAAGTTTAGTCACCGAGTCTCAGCACTTGAACAAGTCCATGGATCTACTCAGGAAGCCATGCATCCGTTCCACCCTCCCCTGGCAGCCGTGTCTACCGGGTCGGCCCAGTTAGCGGCGTGGACCTGGCTACGAGGACTCGGCCCTTCACTCCGGAGCTCTGTCAACACGCATCCGTCCCTCCCTCGTCGAGGGAGCACTGGGGCGTTTCGTTGTCTTTGTCTGTTTCATGAGAGGCCGCCTCGGGCTCAGGCTGACCTCAGGGTAGTCCTCCACCTTGACACCCTCTAGAGTTACGGTTCCTCTTGGCGTTGATTGTTACTTTAAAAGCCTGACATCAGCGAAAGTGGCTCAGTCCTACGTGTTGCACAGCAGCCGTTTATGTGCTGCTTGTTGGCATCTTCAATTCTCTAGTAAAGCAGGGATTTCAGCTCCTCCCTATTTCCTTTCCTCTGTACACACGCCGCACATTTTCTGTTTCCTGACCTTGAGTGTGCGTTTAAGCCCTCGTTCGTTGTGTTGTACACGCTCCTCTTGCACCTGACAGAATGTTCAGCTAAATCCATCCGGCCAGCCACCCTTCTCTTGTCCTTAACAGTGTAGCCTGCACGGGTCTGTGGGGGGCCAGGCTTATATCCTTCGAGTAAGATAGCGCGGGGCGGGGGGTACACCCTGCATGCCAGGCCATTGTAGAGCACACTCACAAACACACAATAACACTCTGAGAAATTCACACCTCTTTACGAGTGTGCAAACGTTTGGGGACTCCGGTGGTCGGGGGGATAGCCCCGCAGACACGGAAGGATCAGCTCTGCAGTCCACATCCACTGCCTGAATCTGTGTAAATGCTGTCACTGTGCCCCTGGGTTGGCCTGTACCACCGCCACGTGCTGCTGTCAGCTAATTGAGGCTCACGTTGAGGTTCTGTGCATGTTAATGTGTGCAGGAACCCCAGGGTTTAGGCCAGCCTGCCCAGATTTGGATTTGCTACCATATGTCCCAAACGGAGATTATAATTTCAGGGATTATCTGGCTGACATTTTTACCCCTTTGTGGTGAGGCTGTTTGGCCTAAGCTCCTGAAGTTAAGTACCTTGTTCAAGCTGCCCTGCCAGGCCACCCAGCCCTCGAACCGGCGTCCTGCAGTAAGTCACAGAGCTGCTCTTTTAGGATTTGACTGTGGCCCTCACCGGATCGGGCTTCTCGATCTGAATGTTCTCGCAGCCTGGTCCTCTGTGGCCTGGCCAAGATGTGTGTCTGTCTGGAGCCTTTCACACGTCAGCCGAGACCCCGTGTCAGCTGCCTAACACTCGACGTTGTGTTTTTTTTATCACCCGCTGCCGTCAGCAGCCTCGTTTTATCGCCGGCGAAAATATTTTCCCTTTTTCTTACTATCTTCAGTTTTTCCTCTGAGTCACATTTTGTAAAATAAGCCTCAGTACGGGCTGGTAGATCCCACAAGCAACGGCAAACAAAACGCAAATAATCATCAGGATAATGTGATGTATTCTCACTGCCACTGTGAAGTCCTGTTTTTTTGTGGTTACCGTTTAAAAAGGCCATAAATGCGACTGCAGGATTCCCCTTTGAGTCTCGCTGGATTCTTACTACTCCTTGAATGACGTGAGCTGTATTCCGATGATATGACTCACAGTTTGTTCTCTCCTCTGTTGCTTTGTGTGCTGAGTTGAGTCTGGAGAAGCAGGGGTTACTTTTCCGGAAATGAAAAGGGAAGGGCTGAACGTTCTTCTTACATCGTTTGTATCTTAACCATTTTCTGTCTTCCAGTTTGGACGGTACGGTCTGTTTGAACGTACGACCGGTGTTAATTGTTTAATTCACAAACAGTTGGTGAGTAATAAAAAAGAAAAATATGTGAATACAGTATGAATCTTCTGTTCTTTGGGAAGCTTTTCCTTGGAAGTATGGCTACAAAACTTTTATCTTGATGTTCCAATTTTATGAGGTTTGTGGAGACTGAGCATTTCACCAGAACATGGTCCTTCTGAAGGGGTGCTGTCAAACGCGGTCAATGAGCCTCCCTGAGTGCGTCTGTCAAGGAGGCTGTCAAGGCGTTTATGACTGAAGGTGTTTCTGTGTACGCTATCAGTGTTTTGGGTCCTGATGGAATCGTGTATCTGAGTGTGTGTGTGTGTGTGTGTGTGTGTGTGTGTGTGTGTGTGTGTGTGCACTCGCTCACGTGCAGGCTGGTGTTGGTGGCCCTCTGCGAGTGACATGGGTGACGATGCCTGTTTCTCTTCATCATCGTGACCTACGTGACCTGACCGGTTCATTGCCATGTCAGAAGCACACGGGACTATGCCCCCTTTGTCTCCCCCACGTCGTTTGTTTGTTGGTTAGTTAAGTAATTAGCCGATACGCAGACCGCCTTGTACAACCACGCGGATCACACACAGGCCCCCGGAGCAGTTCTGGTTGCGTGTTCACACGTCCCACATACATGTCTAACAGCACCACACGGTGGATGGTGCTGGGCTACAGACGTCCCCACATGCGTCAGTCGGCCCCGTGATCCCGAGAGCCGCACCCAGACCTGCGGCGGGTCTAGGGGAGCCTCGGGGGGTCTCACGGCTGCCCGGCGTGGAAGCAGTGGGAAATAAGCTGAAGGAGCTACAGGTTTGTGATGGGGAGGGAGTAGCTTGGGGGAGTGGGGGTGCCTGTGATGGTGGAGGCTGGATGCTGATGGCTAAATAGATTTCATTTCTTCCGCTCCACTTACCTCAAATAACCCTACAGTCAATTATGTTGTCTGTCTGAGTCGCAGCCCCGAAACCTGTAATCAGTTTCGTGTGTGTGTGTGTGTGTGTGTGTTAAGACTGTATGTGCTGTGAGTGGAGCCAGATAGAAGCATCCGCTGACTTTATAAGGTCATGGCTCACTTTATCCTGGCCCTGTGGGTTTCTGCTGGAGCTGCTGTTTAATAACCCAGAAAGGCATTGGGTCTAAAGGCGATCGCAGTGGATCCACTTAATTTGGGGGGTTCTCACAATGAAAAGGGGCCGTGGACGGTGTGTTTTAGTGGGGAGGTGTGGTAGGGTGCAGTGGTGGGTGATTATGTTTGGGGTGGCCGATCTCAGCCAGGAACACGGCAGTCGAGGTGAGGAACGTTGTGTCCCTGAGAAGCCCTTAATTTAGTCAAAGTCACATGTTGTTACACATCAACCGTGGGGGGTTTGAGACAGGTCCTGCTGCCCTGTGATGAATTTCAGCTGTAATACAGCAACAGCAAGAGTGGGCTGACAGATAAACGGAAATTTGAAACTTGATGAAGGCTTCAGCTGTGAGGTGGGTTGATGTGTAGTGGAGAAAGCATGATCTGTGATGGACTACAGCTTTAAAAATGCTGAAATGCATACCTGTCTTCCGTTTATTTTGTTTTGGTTTAGTGCTGATATTGGATCGATCGGCTCACTCGCACCCCCCCCCCCCCAGCCGGTGTTCTGCTTGTCCCACTGTGAATCGGGGGGTCTAATCGTATGAGAATATGAAGCGGGATGTAGACAGCCAGGGCGCATCATCTCAGTGGTGCCTGTCACTCTGCTATGGGGGGGGGGGTCAAACACATTGTGTCAGTTCAGACCTTGTGAGAACGATTAGGATCAAAAGTTAAAAAAAAAGAGAACCTTTCACCCTTTCTAGAGAAAAGTCTTTTTGGCGTTTAAACAGAGAATGTCAGGGAAGTTGGCATCTCTGTCTCATGACCCCCGCTCTCCCTCTCCCCCCCTCCCTCTTTTCACTCTCTCCCCCACCGTCATTTGTTGCCTTGACAACCGTGCCGAGGCATTATGCTGCCTGAAAACCCCTTCTCCCTCTTTCACGCTGTTGCTGTCTGCCATTGTGAGAGAGGCACGGCGGACCGCCTCAGAGGCTGAAAGAAGACGAGCACGTTTGGCTTTGGGCAGTGGGGGGGGGGGAGGAGGAGGAGGAGGAGGAAGAAGAGGAGGGGGAGGCGGCTGGGGGCATTCGAGCAGCGTGACTCAGTGAGCGTCTGCTGGATCCTGCTCCTCTCCGTCTACCATACCGGTGCGACTGCCTCCGGACTGAAGAGTGTGTGATTGTCTGTCTGCCCATGCGTCTGTGTGTGTGTGTGTGTGTGTGTGTGCGCACGGGCACATTTCCTCTGCCGTGATGAATTTGCCGTGAGAGACACTGAGCGGCTCGGGGGAGAACAAGAACAACGGACTCGTGTGGCTGTCCAGGCAGCGCCGGGTGCCTGTCGGTGAGCCGGTGAGTAAGTGTGTGTGTGTCGGTGAGCCGGCTGCTCCAACTCGACCGACATCCTCGTCTGGGGGTTACGTGGGACTACAATATGTGGTGACTGAGTCTGCTGGTGTCCACAGTTTGTTAAGAGACTTACCTTGGAGTTATTTTTCATGCAATGATGATAATGATTATTATTATTTTAAATATGCAGTATGGAGAGTAGTTATGTTACAGAACAGAACAGAAATGTCTCCTCTGCCTTTCCGTCCGATGTGTCTTAGGGTAGCACTGATTGATTTGAGATGACAGCTGTTTTTCTAAACTGTGTTACCTGCTATCGTCTGTGTCATTTCTCTGAGATAAACTGCTGTATTCCTGTCAACAGAGTGTTTGAAAATGAGGGTGTCACTTCCGACAGCCAGACCAGGACGTGAGCAGAGATGTTGATTAATTTAAGTAGCAGCCGATCCAGTCATAAGTGTTTTTCTTTTTTTTTTTGAACAATTTAAGAGCAGCTCCATCGCGAGCCCAGCAGAGCTGAGCTCATGAACGATAGCCCAGCGTGTGTGTAAATGGTGGAAACGTTCCGTTTTCGTCATGGTGGGAGCGTGATGGACGTCCACTTTGCGGCGATTTTCATTATTTGAGGTTTATTTACGCAAGTTGAACCCTCCCACTCCTATGGGGGTCTAAATACCGAGTTGTAGTGTTTCCATGGCGACCCGGACCAGCCGCAGAAGGGCTTTGGTCTTTGGCATTCATGTTCCCCCGGTCTAATAACTGACCTTTTCACCCTGGGGTGAGGGTGCTCTGGGAGGGGACTGGCATGGGGTGTTCGGCCCGACTGGCGTTGGGTTTCCCCTCTCGTCGGCACCGCCTCTCTATGATTTGATTAGATTACAAAGACACATGGATTTTGTGGCATGTATACTTTGCAATTCAATAAGTACTGTAGCTGATTTGCATGAGTAAAGCTGGTGGTGGCTGCTGAAAGTTTTTAAAATGTACATACATTCCTCATGCTTCTGGATGATCCAGTTATTTCCAGGCGTAATCGATTGCCCTTCCTCTGCATTTTGCTCTGGACTTCTTATTACGTTCAGCTCTAATAGAACCAGGTCTCAGGTGACTGCGGGCTCCCCTTCTGTGGTGTTTAAGCTCCAGTTTCTAGGGGCCACAGATTCCTGAGGTTTGGCACCCGTCAAATTCAGCCTGATTTCAGGTGCCCCGTTTTGCCCTGCGGGCCAGGCTATCAATCACGTGCCGTTCATCTTACCTGCTCCACCTGATCTTTCACTTCACCAAAGAAGCCGTGAGGTGTGTATTTTTTCTTTTTTTTGCCTTTTAAGAAGGTTTCATATCACATGCTGCTGGTCTCTGTCCCCAGCGTGCCTCCCAGGCAGAGGTAAGCTGTCATGGACACATTGTGTGGCCCTGCCTCATTTTAATGTGTCGATACATTAAAATAGCTACTCTCAAAGATTAACTACGTGCTGATTTGTATTGGTTTCTGTTTGTTATCAGTCTTTCATATTTCTGGATTTACTCTGATGGCGTTCGTCAGTGTTGAGCGATACAGTTGCTTACGGGGGACGGCGGTGAAGTACTCTGACAGTCAAGACTGGCCCTTCAGTGTGCAGTGAACATGGAGGCTGCAGTGGCCCCTCGCCAGAGGCTTGGCTGGAGAGTCGTTGTCATGTTCACCAGCCCGGTGATGGCAGCCAAACGTCCCCCACAGATGTGTGACAGAAGTAGTATGAAAGCTCGTCACCGAACCCCAACTTGTCATTAGCAGGACGAAGACGTGATCTAGGAGGGCGGAGCACTTGCTGTGTTATCGTCCCAGAGTCCGTCTTTTCGGAAAACAGTAGTAGGTTTTTCTTTTTTCCTGCAGGGTGAGTGTTTCTGGAGCTTAGGTGATGTAATGATGTAATAGCAACGTAGCCTGTGATGTCAGCTTGTACAAACTTTACATTCTCCTTTCAGCACTGGTGCTGTTGAGCTGCATAGAGCTTCCGTGAGTCCATATAAGGATACGCGAACTTCTTCGTTTCCCCAGAGATCTTCAAAGGCACGTCTTGTAAACCGCCGGTGCAGATTTTCACATGTCGTTTCCATCACGGCCCACCGTAGCCAAAAGATGACCTGAGGCACCGAAACATGATATTGAAAAGAGAAATAACAGACGAGAAGAGCACGGCCTGTTCGGGCAAGCTCCGTACGTCTGAGCGAGTCTCCAAGCCAAAAGTCCATCTTGCCTCGCCGTTCTTAAAGCGTCTTGGGGGGGGGGGGGGTCTCCTCCGCTGCGTTTTAGGGGGTCTCTTTTGTCATCCGCAGTGTCCCTGCGTGCTGCCGTCACCCTCTGTGTGTTTAACTCGCTAAGGTTGCTGTGTTGGACGGTCCAGAAATGATACCGGACTCCTGTTGTTGGCTGAAATAGCAAGCCGGCCTTGAGTTGTTGGTGTGTTTGAATGCCATCTTCAGAAATGACCAGTTTATTTGTACCTGCCGACACGTCTGTCACTAATCCTGGGGACGGAACTGTGTGCACCAGCAGTACAGACATGCAGATTGTATCCTGTGCCAAAGTTCAACAGTCAAAAGTGTTTAATCGCACTGATGGTTGCTGGTATTAAAGTGTTACTCGTTTTCTCCAAGTCCCTCTGCCCGCTGAGCAGAGATCAGCCCATAGGTGACAAGTGATTAAAGCCATCTTGGAAATGCCTTTGAAAATGAATCGCAAAATCTAAAGTGTGGCCTGTGGCTGTCGTCTTTATCCAGAGTTGGGCTGACATGCTGGTACCAGAACATCAGCTGGGAATATTTAGTTTCATCACCACTTCTCCCCAGTCAGGGCTGAGAATGTGAGTGAATGTGTCCGTATTGAAAAGTCCTATTTCCGCAGTACAGAACCGCCACCTTATTACTTAAATGACAGTACGATCAGTTGAGAAAGCATAAGGGTCGTTCCTTGGCTGAGTCCTTTCACTTTCAGTTAATGTTAAATTATGCCTGCACAGACTTAAGATCAGATCTGCTCTCATCCTCTGTACTTTCAAAAGTGACCTCCCGTGTAGTCACTACAGCCCATCCTTTACTGGTCTAAATGTTCGGTTGTGCTCTTTCCACTCGGAGCCCAGAGATTTGAAGCCACTCCACTGTCCTCTGTATTTGCTCTAAATATATTTGGGGGGGGGGGGTGCTGTAATGGAGGTGTCCGAGGACTCCTTGTAACTGTGACGCCCTTGTTAGCATGTCCTTGTCCTGCTTCTATAAGCTGCCTTGGCAGCCATTAAACACGGAGCTTCCTGTGGGCGACTGACTGAGCCGAGCATCCCCCCCGCGTCAGCATCTGATTTCTACACACCGCCGGAGATGGCCGTTGCATGCGGCCTGTGCGTTTCTCTGACGTGCCCCCCCCCCGTGAATAATGGCCTTAACCTTTTCACAGACTCATCCCAGCGCTGAAATTTCCACTGTTTAAGGCTCAGGGTCCTGTTTAGCTAATGGGGTAACTGTGACTTCAGAAAATAATGCCATACCCTCTGGCTTTGGGGGGTGTCTTTTTTTACTTGGGATTAAATGGTGTCAGTCATCACTTCATCGATGTGGGCTGTTCCCATAACCCCCCCGCCATGTTGGAGATGAACCACTTGAGCCGAAAAGCAGAGGTGCTGTCTGTAGTACTTTCGGTTACTTGAGGTGACACCTGACTGGGGCGAGGAGACCCGGAATCCAAGGCAAAATCGTGTTCGGTAAAGCTCCACCCACCGCGGAGGAAACCGGTCTCTGAGGGGCTCTTATGCTGTCACCATGGGGGTGGATGCGTCCCGTTTCCTGCCCCATCCCATCCTGTGAGCATGGCCAGGGGCTGCAGTGGTTGGCCCAGATCTGCCCTTCTCTGGCTATCGTAGGCCAAGGGCCCAGCGCTGCCATCTGTTCGGGTCCTAGCTTCATCAGCCTCGTCTCCGAGGGTGGCATGAAATGACAGATATTCATACTAAATCACATGGCCTCCTGTGTTCTGGCTCTGCCTTTCTCTCCTGTCCTAGATGGAGTTAAAGGTCAGTGAGTCACACGGAACACACCATGCGACACACTTCAGACACACTGAATAGCTGACCTCTTCTTGTCCGATCCGGTCTTCGAAGATTAACTGGAGCGTTCTGGGCTCTCATCTCCCCATATCGCTGTATAATTATTCTACCTTTATGGCACGTCTTAAAAACATCGATGCCAGGGCTGCTGTCACAGAAAAATAGTACCTTATGCAGACATTCCCAATAAACCCTCAGCCTTCGAGGCAGAGGACGTCCCTGGCGATCTGTTTGAGGTACGGTAACACAGGGGTGTTTTGTTTGAAATGAGTGGTGTTGATGTCACGCAGTAGCTAGTTATTATGTGTGGCAGACAGCTCAGCATGCTGTCAGACTACATTTCTGACTGATGGTCCACTGCAGCAGAATTTCTACCGTGTGTAAGCTTTGATACACCGGGCGCGAGGATCTGTGTGAAAGCAGGTAATAGCCGTGAGTCAGCAGCCACCTTCTCGGATCTGTGATGGTGGGGTGCCCGCTGATGAGGGCAGCACTCCTGCCTTGGCCACATGTAGGAGGGGCAGAGGGTCACCAAAGGCTTCTCTAGCTGTCTGCTTTACGAGATCGCTTTCCTGCAAATGTTCTCCGTTTCCTGCCTGATCCATGGAGTCCGTATTTCGCTGTTATCAGCGTCAACGCAGGAAGCCTTGGCAGAGGTGCCACATCTGACTGAACGGCAGCCTTCCTGAAGTCTGTAGATGTGCAGATGAATGGGTTAATGTCATGTATTTGTTAAGATACCTCTTGTACCCATTTATTCTGTGCTTTTTTTATACGGTTATACATCAAACCCATCAGGTGCAGTCTCAGTTCTTTAAAGCGAGATAATGTGAGTGGAAGGAATTGAGAAGGAGTCCCTTGTGTTTGAGGTTACACACCGACCTTGAGTCACTGATTTGTGACCAGGAGTCGTTATTTTCTATCTATACACCGTTTTCATGTGTAGTTGTAGGTCCCAGCCATACTCTAAACTGTCCACTGCTGAAACCCTTCACGTTGGCAAAAGGTTCCCCTGAAAGCTGTTCAGGTAGCCAGGCACGTCCTGCTGTTATGACTGGGGCTGGACCAAGGTGTAATTAAACCTTTAATTAAGACTTCAGCAGCAGGCAGGGCATGGCTGCACTGCCAGAGACGATCGGTGGGGTTCCTCTGGCTGACTAACAGCTGGTGTGGTGGTGGAGGATGGGCCTGTCGTTTGGGAGTTCTTATTTTCTTTTTTGTTATTTTTCATGGTGCCCACCCTGGACAAGTTGAGTGCAGCACAAAGCAGAGCGTATCCAATGTGTCAGACAAGTGTCCTGTGATACCAGCAGTGCCCCGCTGCTGTGACTCACGGTGCTGTGACTCACGGTGCTGTGACTCGCTCGGTCTCTCAGGCCGTCACGTTACTGCCACTTTGTCGCCACCAGGGCCTCCAGCTCATGTGAGGAGGAAGAGGAAAAAGACGGGCCTATTTTTAGCAGCCTTCATCCCACGTTCTGAACGCCACCCTCTTGCCGACTGTTTGTCGTACTCGTCTAGTCTTCAGTGTCTACGCAGAAGTGCTCTTTGTAATTTGAGCCTGATAATCAGTTTGGGAGACGGTGAAACGCCCATTCTTCGTGTGTGAAGGAGATTTGGCCTGAGAGTGAGAGAGCGTCCCGGCTGATGCTCCTTGGCCACATAAACATTAGTTTTCACTCTGGATGCAGCCCCCCCCCCATTCTACCAGGCTTCTACATGATTATCTTTGGTGATTCTGTTTTGCTTGGCTCCATTTCTGAGTTGGCTAGCACTGTAGATTAACCCAATAAACACCATGACACTCCTTTTGTAAATACACAGCAGACCTGCGCAGATTAACCCCGTGATGGCTTTTCACCTTGCTGTCAGCGTGAGCAGGTGTTAAACGTTCAGCGCCTTTGGGGTATTTTTCCACCGCTGCCCCCCCTTTAATCTCTACTCCTCTTGTCTTCCAGGGCTTTATCAGATCTGGTTTTTTTCACTGGCTTTTTTCACTTTTGTGCTGTAGACACGCAAAAACAAAGACACATACACTTCCTGTCGATGGATCTTAACTAGATTCACCAGCTGTATCCATCAATTGAAGTTCCACAAAGTCATGAGTTTGTGACTGTGGTGACGTCTTCATAGTTGCCTTCTGTGTGACGGATTTGATTTCACCTGTCCTTCGGTTCTCGACACGTCGCAGAGCAAATGAGACAAATCGGACTGGCTGGATCTGCACTGGTGTGAGCCTGTCAGGCACTAAGGGTCCTCCGGCTGCCGAGACGAGGCCTCCGTCCTCCCTGTAGTAATCCATCCAGTGCTGATTGGGTCTTTAATGGCCTGTGAAGTTATGTGTTCCCGAGGTGTGCGTGCGTAATTAATCAGACGCAGCCGTCCTCCCGCACACGCGGCCGCAAAGATTAATTAGATCAAGGTCACAAGTACAATTATGCCTGGAAGTGCGCTGGCGGTTCATTTTTAAATTAATTGAGTCATGAAAGCACTTAAATTAAAAACAACAGGCTAATTAAAGAAATCTGGATTCATCGGGATCAAAACTAATCGTTAACCGAGCTGAACGGAGCAGATTGCCGTCATGATAAATCCACGTCACATTAAAGGACCGGTCGGCAGGTTGAGTCCGTAAATGTGTTCCGTTTCTTGTGCTTTTCTTTTTCTGTCCTCACAGTGCCGCTCGACCCCAGCGACGCCTGTTACTCTGTCCAAAAGCCCACCGAACGCTCCGTGCCGCGGTAACGGATCCAGAAGCAGTGTGCTGTGCTCGTGTTGCCCTGATGTATGCAGTATATATTCAGCTCAGTGACCTGGCTGATGCATGACTTTATCCGGCTTTTACTGGTGAATAAACAGTATAAAACTGAACATCACCTGTGGTATCACTGCCTTGGTACCAGTTTTATAGAAAATGCGTAGAATTAGACTTGTATTCTAGCGCACCCAAGTTTAATAAGGATTGTGTACGTCAACGTCATCTTAATGGTTACCCCTTCAATTGAAGTTTTCATGCACAATAGAAGTGGTTAGGTTTATATGGAGATTTGGTGTCATGAAGAACGTCGTGGTCTACAGCAGTCTGGCCTGGGGGGTTTAAATTGTACACCTCTCCGTCTGAACAGCTGTTCCCATGGACAGGTGTTGGGGGGGTGTGACTCTGGCTATTCTTGGCCTGGTGCAGCAGATCACGTGCAAAAAAACACATTACCGTCACACCGCCTGGAGTTCCCTCCTGCGGCCAAAGCTCTGCTGCCTGCACTCCAGGGCCTTCAGACGCACTCTGCTGCACCCCGAGAGGCTACTAACTCGAGTGGACACCGCAGGCCCATCTCCTCCTACGGGCCCGTGGGTACCTTGGGGGCCTTCGGTGACCTTGTTGCCGGGAAACATCTTTACTGTTAAAGGAACAGTGCTGGATACCATTATGTGCTGATGTTCTACAGCGTGGCCCTGAATGGCTAAGTGATGCGGAAAAAATGGACCATACCATCATTCTTGGAGGGGGATTCCACTAGCCTGTTGTGTGAATTCTTATGCTAGTTGGGATGAAGTCCAGTCAAGGCCAGTTATGATAAATAAAGGAACTTTCAAGTAGGACAAAGTTTGGGTCCCGAGCCTCGTCCCTTTGCAGATACCTAGGCTTCGTCTTGTCTGGGACGCTGTAATTTTATCCTGCTATCTGCTGCTCGCTGGCCGTGTCTTACCCTCTCACCTTGAAATCGTCCTCTGTTCTTGCTGATCTTGGAGTTCACGTCAGATGTTTTGCTTTGACTCGGTGGCCGTGTTCCTTGAACAGAAACCGCTGACAGCTGGCAGTTGATTTTGGAGGCTTCTGTTGGCTGTCATGTAATAATTAATCTTTGGCTGATGACTGGTTATCTTTATCGTTCTGGCGAGAATAAATTACTATGTGATACAGTTGCCTTCTGGTAATGATTTTTAGTTGACTCAATAATTCCAGCATGCTATCACAGCCATAAATCTCCTGAAAGAGTGTCTGCCCCGCGGGGGGGTCGGTGTATCTCTGTTACACCTGTGCACTCGATGCCGCTCACATTCGTGGCCGACCGATTTGAACGCGGCTGTATTCACGTTGCCACGTAAAGAGGAGCGCGTGCGTGAGAGTGACACGTATGAAGTGGCCTTAATGCATAAGGGCCCTGTGTGAGTGGCCGTCACACTCCGGTGTCTTTGGCAATTGGCCACTCTTGAATGCTTTATGCCGGCTTAATTTTTAGGTTAACTCATAAAATTTAACTCAAGCCATAATAGCCTAGCGTACACTCTATCAAAATTGCTTTTCTTCAACATTAGTGTGCGCTGTGCTCATTGTGCTCGGGCCTTTGTGTGGGTGGAGTTTGGGTGGAGTTTACACACTCTCCCTGTGGTGAAAAAGGCCCCCTCCTGGTACTCTGGGGTATGGCAATGCACCAAACTGAATTTCTGTCTCTAAAATTACATGTGATATGGATTGTTTTGTGAGTGTGTCTTGTGCTGGCATTTTGTTTGGGTTGTCCTGGGATTGGCTCCAGGTGATGGATTGATGTGCAGAAACCAGAAACAATACATATTCTCTTTACGATTACTTGAGTATGAATTCTTTTATACCTTCATAGCATGCTATTTATACCCTGTCACAAGAGACGTCATAAATATCAGACAAAAAGGTATAAAGCTTGTGTTCACACACAACTCATTCATATGCAAATACGTGTGGCGTGCTTAAGTTCTCGCTACCAGCGTCATCATTCCACTGAGTGTTGTAATAAGATATCTCCCTTTTTGTTTTTCCTGTAGTATTGTGCTCTACCCAACTCCACACTTCCAAGCCTTAATGTGTGCTGTGTGCGATCCTGTTTTATGTTAATCAGCCATGTCTGTAAGGCAAGGTAAGACTTCTGGTGTGCTCATCGAGGCACCAAAGGTGAGGGTAAAACCGCAGAGGGACAGAGGGGCCGCATGCGAGACAGCGCCCAGGGCATGGTGCTGATTGGCACCTCGAGGGTCTGACGCGAGGAGCAGCACAGACAAGGGGCTCTCACTGTTTCATGCATTTCAGAGTCCCTCCAAGGTCTGTGCTGCTGAAATTGACGGAGGATAAGTGTACAGCGTATTGTCCCAAGTGTCACGTGATGCATAACCAAGAGCCCTCGCGATCGATCTGAGGGTGGATATGGAAATGGGGTCCTTCGCTCACAGCACCGTGCCGGCAGGCCAGTCACATGACCCACAGGGAGATGTTCTCTCATTTTGATGTTCCTGTCAGCCTCAGGCATTGTCGTGGAGCTCTGTGAAAGGGCGCCGTCGTAAACCCTCACATGTTGGATGGCTGATGTGACCCCCCCCTTCCCAAGATAGGCAAATCTGATCTTGAGGTCGATCCCTTCGTTCTGAAGAGCACTTTACCTGCACGCTGTTTATTGCATGTGGAGTCAGTTGGTCTGTGCCAAGCGATCTGACAGGGCAGCGTCGCTGACAGAAAAGGGAAGATGTTAAATTAACATATGAAAGCGCAGCAGTCAAAGCTCACACATCAGCAGTGTGTGAATGCATGCATTTGTTCTTCTCTATTGGCTGTCACAGTTCCATGCGATGTTGACATGTTGGGCCAGGTGGTTGGTGTTAAACATTGTAGGGTGTATCTGTTGAATCCCATGGTCCTTTCAACCCTCTCCGGATTCTGGTAAATGCATGAGTACCCCTCAGGAGATTTAGTGCTAGGACTGATGGGAAGACTGGAGTAATGTTAGGATTCTTCCATGGAAACATGGCAGAATGCTCATCTTTTTCATGAGGTTGAATGTATTTCCACAGGACGACCTAGCAGTCTAGTGATCACAGAGACTCACGTCATCCCATCTTATCGGGCGTAAATAATGCGCAGCCGTTGAGCGTAGAGGCTGGGCTGAGTGCCTCGGTCTGCCCAAACTGTCACGAGCTGCGGCGTGCGTCCGTCACAGGTGTGGAGAGCAGGTTTGGCAGGTCCTGTTTTGCACAAAACTCAGTGCGGTTCAGGAGTTTCCCCAAGTCCTACACAAAGGCAGGATCCGGGTGGAGGGAGCAGCAGTGGAGCGTTTCCTTGTCAATCGAGTGGTGTGGTGGAGCTGAAAGGGTAAAGAAAACTACGCAGTTTGTGCTGAGAGTCGAGGTGACCTCTCGATGGTGGTAAGGCTGCTCTCCGCCTCATTTTTAAACACACCACAGGAGCCTTAGCCATTTTTGAGGCTTTTCCATGGGAGGATGTTGAATGAATCTCATTAACATGTAATATGCTGAAATCCCCATCCCTGGTGAAATCTAACTAATACTAGGGCAGTAGGACTACAATAAACATCTGAAACACAATGTTGTTGCCATTTGCTGTATAGAAGACTTTGTTCATAGGATTTTGGTTGGTATTTCTCTTAAGGCAAATTTTTGTTTGGGGGTTACCATGGCTATCAAAGATACACCAGGCCAAGCATTGCTGTCATGTGCGGTGATTCACCTTTTGTTATTCTCTGAGTCAGAGAGGATGGCAGGTGAAAGCATCCAGCTCTCAGAGTTGTTGAGGTGTCACCCTCCAGACGCACCATTTGAATGAAGTGAGCACCTCAGGAGTTTGGTAAGGTCTGTTAGTAATGGTTTCACTTGTGGTGTCACGGTGACTAACTGTGTTCTTCGTATTACCTCCTCAGACTGTTATTCTTACTGTTGTACTATAAATTTCCTGAGGAAAGGTTATTTCAGAAACTTCATCAAAACTGACTCGGAAGCTCAATTCAGTCTGCGTAGTTTAATGGATCAGTTTAAATTTCTCTGTCTGCAAATGACAAACTTCTGTAAGGCAGGATGTCATTACGATACTCTCTCCTAGTTTGTGGAAGAGAGCCACATTCATCAATAATGTAAAAGGTCATCCAGCTGTGACCTTTGAGAAATTTTGTTGTAACTGTAATTTGAGAACAAAGTGAACTGGATTTGTTGAATTAATATGTGAGCCCTTTCCACAAGCACTAGGACTGAAATGTAGGTCACTTAGTTCCACTGAAATAATCATTTCAGAACATCGTGTTGTGGGCTGATTGGTTCTGTCATTTGCTGCCTTTGTAAAAGCCTACTATTAGCATATCTTGTTGGATTTCAATATTTTGACTACTTTTTGACAGTCAAAGAAATAAGCTAACGTGTTTTTGTAATCTGCGTGTTTTGTGAATACGTCCACCCCATTATAATTTGACAGGTATTTTATTTATTTGTTAATTTCCTGTTGTAATAGGTGATGATATTTGGGGTCTCATTTGTAAAGCTTGCGTACACACACAAAATGCCTGAAATGTGCGTAAGCAATTTTTCACGCAAAATTCGGGATTTTTAAAAGAAAATGTTACATGAGAACTTGAGTATAGTAAAGACAATAGCCGTTATAAAGCGGCGAAATGCAGGTAAGGCAGTTAAATACCCGAACGCATGCTAATAATTCATATCACCGAGCCGTGTTTGCGTTAAAGTTTGGTGGTGGTAGTTGTTTATTACACAGGTTAATATTTATTAGTAATAAATAAAGTGACTGCACACTGGCAATCAACATCATAAACTTAAAAATGTTTTGTGACAAAAAGTACATCAAGAACCAGGCATACATACTGTACGTGTTTCCTAAAAGACTAAGATGTGTCTTGCTAAATGCTTAGTGTGAAGTGCGTCTAGGTTTAGCATCCCGGCAGCTCGTTTAAAAGATACAGGTCACAGTAAAACAAAACCTCTAAATCAGCATGTAATTACCCTGGAAACGGCTCACCTAACTTGCCTTAGGATTTTCTTCCGCTTTCAGGTATTATGTGTTCTTTGGAGCTGACGAAATTTTCTGCAGAAGCCATGTCTTGCCATTCAGCACATTTTTTGTTTGTCATACACGTGTTTACAGCCTCAGATATAAGATTTTATCGTGTCTCTGCCTCACGCCGTTCAACATTTCTCTTTGTTTTTTTTCCCCTCTGTAGTTGACGTTGCCAGACTAACCAGAAAAGCTTGATTTGCATATTATATGAACAGGAAGCTCATTAGCATCGACCATGTATGGTTATTTGTGGGCGGCAGCCAGGCAGGCGCTTGTTCACGTACGCACATTTTGTGGTTTACGAAGGGAAGACCGCATAAACACTGGCGTGCCCC
This sequence comes from Gymnarchus niloticus, assembly GCA_009936485.2. Classification (NCBI taxonomy): domain Eukaryota; kingdom Metazoa; phylum Chordata; class Actinopteri; order Osteoglossiformes; family Gymnarchidae; genus Gymnarchus; species Gymnarchus niloticus. The sequence continues at coordinate 10,797,939 of JAACJT020000086.1, read as the reverse complement.
AGGTTTTATTGATGGGACTCATTTCTGCGTGTTTTCGATTGTTTTTTTTTTATTTTGTTTTTTTTTTTTTGTGTGTGTTTTGCGTACACGTTTCACAGTAGAATTCACACAAAGTTTTATAAATCAGACCCATGGTCTCCCACTTACAGACATCATCTATGCCAGTGTGGAAGTCTTTTGGTTTTTAATATTTCAACCTTGAGAAATGCATTTTTTTAATTAACAATTGAATTCCAATGTTTTATTTGATGATAATTTCCATTCAGGGATTAATAAAATGTCTATGTATCTATCTAACACGCACTGTATAATCTATAGACTGAGTATACAGTGGCAGAAACAGCAAGTTAAATGCACGTTTTCACACAGACATGTCCATGCAAAAGTGATGGATGCATTGTGTATGTTTCACAAAGCGAGAGGGACAAATGTCTCCCTCCTCAGTCTGTGTCCCACGAAATGCGATTTACTTGCCACCCTTGCGGTGTGTTGTTTCTTCGGGGGGGGGCAGGTGCCGCAGTGTCTCTAAATAGACGGAGCAGAGTATTGGATGTTTGTGTAATCGGAAAAGCTCTTCGGAAATCATTAGCGCAGCTCACTTCCCCGGCCTTACTCGGGTATTGATTCCCATTGTTTGTGTCCTCTCGCTGTCCTCCAGAGTCCCCGGAAAGTGGTAGAGGTCACTCAAAGTGCTACCTCTTCCAGGGTCTGTAATCTCTCCTCAGACATGGAGTGTAATATTCTTCAGGGCTCGGTTTTATAGACATTTATCGGTAACATCAGGTTAAAGGTTAAAATGGTGAGACACCCCAATAAAAAGGGCCGAAAAAAAATAAGAAAGGCAAGTAATTGCTGACTCCACCTTTGTTAGTCGTAAAAAGCCAGGCATCAGTGAGTCTCCAAGTGGCTGTCTGCCCGCCCCTGCGTGGTTTTAACCTGCGGTGTGTTTGTTTGGCAGATATCCCTCCTCCACCGGTGCGGTTGCAGTGCGGCCCGACAGACCCAGGCCTCCCACAGCTGCGGGCCGGCGGCCTCCTCGTCCCCAGGCCATGCCTCAGCGATCCGACGGGGAAACAGCACTTCGAACCCGCAGCCGCACCCAGGAGGCCCATCTCACAGAAGCCTCAAGGTAATGCCGCCCCGCCCACCGGCTGTGACTCAGCGGCTACGCCTTCCTGTAAGGAAGCCATCCTTCGGCAGTGTCTGTGGAGTCCCGCGTCTTTCCTGTATGTCCCCCGTCCATAAGCGTAGCGGGTGTTAGTGACTTTCCAGCGGCTGTGTCGGCTACCTTGTGCGACCACGCGTGTTAAAGCGTTTCACTTGTTACGTGTGCTTCATTTTAAAATTCATTTTGTGGTCTTTTAAACACCTCGTGACACCAAGTAATGTGGGCATGCTGTCTTTCAGAAGCAGAACTACAGGCATGCAAATGGAAATGACTGTTTTTGAAATCATTTGAACGTTGCAGTTTTCTGCCTCTTGGGAAGTAAAGTGTGTGTAAACTGCATAGCAAAGCCTGTTGTCCTAAGTGCTGTTGGTGAGAGATCAGGAATTAATTCTCACCGAAGGCCTGTTACAGTATCTTTTCCAGTATGCTTGCTGATATACACCATTAGAGATTTTTCTCAGTCATATAACTGATAGATTGTCTACATTTATAGTCAGATATAAATACACATATTCATAAAAACAGTGAGTCCAGAAGTCTGGGACCACTACAGAAAATTCATCTGTTCCACATACTTTTCTAACTGAATGCAAAAATGCTCATTACAAATGATATGATCAGAATAACAATTTGAGTGAAAAGTTGAGTCTTTGGGGGGAAAAAAATGCTATGAATTTCAGAATTTCTCTCCCAATTTGCTTCATGACAGCCTACACTTGGACTGGCTTGGACTCCAAAAGATTGTGTAAAACCCGATGATCCATGTCATCCCCGCATGACCTGAGAATGTTCCAGAGAGCAGATTGTGGTGGTGCTGAATGCTTGGCTTTCTCAGTCTTCAAGTGGCCCCATAAATGTTTGATGGGGTTGAGGTCAATTGACTGTGGAGGAAAGTCCACGATCTTCTTTGGTCTTCAAGGAGTTTTTGCAAATCTTTGAGGTGTGTTTGGGGTTATTATCCTGCTGTAGGAGAATCCTTCTCCACAAAGATCCAAACCAGAGGGTAAAGCCAATCTCTGTGAACCGAGTGGGACTTCTCCTTTTTCAGGGTGTAATCGATTTGGTGAAGGTGACCAAAACACCCCCAGACTTGAACATTCTCCCCCACAGTGTTTTACTGTTGTTTTGATACTCTGTGGTATGAATCTCTCTTCTGTTTATCTCTATTCATAAACCCTTCTGTTATTGTCAAAAATCTCAAGCTTGGATTCATTGGTAAATAATACTTCTCCTTCTGACCCACTGTGAAAGGACGAAATGTCTTAGCTCTTCCTAAAACTTTGTTTATTTCCAGGATTGAAAGAACCCACTGTGAGTACGTGTGTGTATACAGCATGTGTGCATAGACCACAGAAAAATATTTGAATGTAATTAGTAAATACCTTTCCTCAGCGACATTCAGTCATAGCTGTTTATTTAGATCACTTGTTCAAATAAATACATTTAAATAAATTTACTGTACTGCCTTCGATTCTTATGGCCCAAGAGGAAGGAAGTTCTGAGGGAGGAAAAAAAAACTGAGAACGCGCTGGCAGCTTCTGTGTGACTATTTTCAAACTGACGTTAAACTGAGCACAGCACCATGTGAAAAGCTGGGTACGCATCTACTGCTGAGGAGCATGCATGCAGTGTGAGTTTGCTCACCAGAACCCAGAATACTTCGTGCTCTTCTTTGACTTAACCTGTTTTTTTCATCTCTGAAAACCACAGTGAGTGACTTGCGTCCTGTTCAGAACCAGGAAGCGCCGATGTCTTTCTTGTGTTATCACATGTGATGCTCAGTTGTTCCTTGCTACAAAAATTAAACAAGTGACATATTTTTACTTTAAACTGACAGAACGGTGACCACGATGGATACCCGCTCTTCAGAACCGTGACGTGTTCGCGTCACTCAGCATCTGCGGTCATGCCGTGTCGTGTGAGAGGCTCATTCGCGTTCCTTCTCCTGTCCTGCAGTTCCCCCTAAACCGTCTCACCTTCTCGGCCCGGGAAGGGATAAGACCCCCAAGCGGATTCCTCCGGCCCCTTCGAGACCCCTGCCTGCCACCCCCCCACCGAAACCCGGCAAGACTTCCAGCGGCGGGGGGAAGCCGGAGGACGGGGAGGCAGTGAAGAGCGTGGGTCTGCTGATTGAGAAGTTTGAAAATTCACGGTGAGGCAGATTAATAATTCATCATCCTTCTTTTTTCCATATCTAATATTAATGTCACTCCATGTGACTGAATTAGCTGCATTGCGTCTGCTTGTTGTGTGAATTTTTTAAATCATACAGCGTAAAAATCATGCATAGCGTTTATTTTCGCTGGGGGAGAAAGGAAACATCTTGCTGTATCTGATGTTTCTGGTTATGATGATGCAGAGTTTACCAAGAAATGTCAGCAAAAGTGGCATCAGCGTCTAGTGTTTGAAGATCACCTCAGTGATGCTGCTGTGTGACCATCACCGTCTGGCCAGCTAGCATTATGGCTGGACTGTGACTTTGTGACATGGCTCTGCTTTTCCTGCTCTGCTGTATTTATTCAGATGTTAAGCTCTAGTTCCCTCATTTGGGATTTTCACTTGACATTAGGCTGTAACCTAGAACATGACGTTCTCTGTTGTCCTTGTGTATGATGGTGTCTGCCCAGGCCGTCCGTGTTACTCCAGGCTCTTCCCCGGGTGTCTGCCCAGGCCGTCCGTGTTACTCCAGGCTCTTCCCCGGGTGTCTGCCCAGGCCGTCCGTGTTACTCCAGGC
>JAACJT020000086.1:10741590-10784370 GCA_009936485.2 Gymnarchus niloticus | reverse complement strand
ACCGAAGACGACGAGAGGACGTGGAGAGGGGGAGCGCAGCAACGAGCCCACACCCGGCGCGGCGGCCCGCCCGGCGGGGGGGGGGGGGGGGGGGGGGGGGGGGGGGGGGGGGGGGTCAGGTTTGCGTGATACACCTCAGTCAGCCGTGTCACCAGGCAGTTTTTTGGCCACCTGTTCAACAGAGGACCCAGCTCTCACCCTTTTCCTCAGTTTCCATTCACAGTTTTGTTCACATTGTGATCAGAGCACTAATACTCAGACATCAGTGTAATACCACTCACAAAACTGGCTGTATCAAACCCAGGACACACACGAGAAACTTTAGTTTGAAGATGCCAGCACCGAGGCTGTGCTTTTTGAAAGCAAGCACAGTAATTTAAACCCATTAAAAATGCACAACTACTAAGATGGTCAAGACAGAAAACTCTTAACAGTTCTGGCATTTATTTCAAGTTAAGGATCAGCTTGAGTCGTTAACGAGTTCCAGGTCGAAATTGCTACACGACTTACAGTCACTGTGTGTTAGAGAAACACACTCCTGCCCTGTCCCTCAGCAGGGTACCGCAATCTCAGTCATCCCACCAATTAAGTGAATAGTAAACACGTAAACATCACAGCAATCATGAGTATCTGAGTCTGAATTGAAGACTGAGAACCCAAAATCACATGGTAAAGTGGAAACAAAAGTCTTGTGGAAAAGATTCTCTAATGACAAGTGGTGAGAGGATGGATTGATGGATGGACGGACGGACTGACGGACCCCATATCAAACCGAAATACACCCTGAAGACACAACGCAGCCAGGATCTGAAAACTTCCATTAAGCTAAAAAAAAAAAGCCAGCAGCATTTTTCTCCCATCTGCGCTTCTCGAAGCTAAGCTCCTCCCTGACCATCGACTTCTTGGTGGATTTACTCACAAAAAAAAGTGTTGTCAGTTAAACCCGACCTTCCAGGCCCCCCTACCTCTTGCTGGGGTGTATCTTAAGTCGGATACCTCCGAAGAACAGGCACACACACTACAACTGACCAAATCAACAGTCAGGAGGATTAACACTTACAGGCGAATGCTGGCAAACAGCTGGATAGCGCAGGTCAAACAGAGATTTATCTTTCATACAAACGTGGTTAATAAGCGAAAACTTGCTCTGTGGTTCTTTGACTGGTCGTCAACATACACAGTCAGTGTCACCGAGGTCTGTTGCTGACACCGAGGAAAGAGACTGGATTTGTCACAATTAAAACAGGAAGGTAACTACTGTCACACCCTCACAGGAGGAACTGAGTGACTGGCAAATGGATCAAAAAAATCTCAGATATGCAAGATGCTTTTTATATACCACCCAAGTATACTCACGGCCAGCATCACAGTTGGTTACAAGTTTTTTTGAAAAACATACACCAAGTTCCAATTACACAGGAAAGAAAAGTAAGTTGCTGAAGTTGAAATAATAAAGGATTTTTCTCCTAACAAAAAAATACTTCTAATGTGCATAAACATAAATAAATTAAAGTCAGGAGTACTAGAGAGAACAGTGCTAACCTATTATTTATGATTAAGTATGATGATATTAAGAATGTTTATGATGCCTGAGTCAACGTTTTAAACGTTCCTCACGTTATTTGATTTGATGAAAATAAATCTCTCATTTAACAAGAATAACAGCAAAGGGGAGACAGGCAATCTGTGTGAGGCAGCATAAACTGGGTGTTTTTATATCTCTCTCCCTACAAATGGCATACAAGTTAAACCTGAAGGCTGAGCAAAACTGTTTCGCTCGAATGCTCTTCCACAGTACAGGGAGAGGGCCTTTATCCACCACTTGAGAAATAGATTGTCCAGAAGATGCAAACCCAGGATGTAATTTAGCCTCCGTGACCAATGTTGGCTCTGGATAAGGCCTGAAGGCCACAGAAGAGCCTGGGTCTCAAGTGATTTGTCATGCCCACAGAGAGGAGGGCTGACCTGTGCTCTAATTAACCTCCCGGGTAAAGAGTGAATGTGTGATTTCACAAGTTCTATCGTAATTGAATGAGTGTTTTAGAAACAAATTATACAAAGTCCTTTTATGGTCTTGTTGGGGGGGGGGGGGGTGTTGTATCGGTGGCTCACGGCGAGGAGTGGGGGTAGGGTTTGGCTGCTCTCTTCTAAACACCGAGTTTCCATCCGTCACCTCGCCTGCAAGCGCCTGCATTTTCACTTTATGCTAATGCATCGTTACGAAGACCCTGAGGGCAAACCAGCAAGCCGGCCCATTTGTTTACTCTGGCGCGGGGGATGGGGTGGGGAGGCATTGCTCTGAGCTGATGCGGGAGGACGAATGATGGCTTCCATGTTACGGACCCATCCGATATGTACTGCGGTCCGATGACGGGGAAAAAAGAAACAAAACCAAAATCAAAATGCATGAAAACACAGAGCTAGAAACAAGCCGACTTCCCAAGACAAAGTATGCTGACATAATCAGATCACCCAGTCATAATATTACCCATTCCCATGTAAATGAAACAATATGATAATACATCAAATTTTACCGTGTGCAGAGCAGCGTTTCCGGGAACACAATGCCACTGACAACACTGAAATGTAAAGTGACAAGCTAAATATCAAATCGGGGGGGCCTAAGATAGGGCATCAGTTTTCCTGCTATCTCTACCCCCCTTCCTGGTACGAAGAATCTTCCAACGCCCAGTAATATTCATGACAGGCCGTGTAAATGGAGCAGTCAAAACCTATTTTCAGGTCGTTTTTCCAAACAGTTTTAATGAGATTTATTTTCGGTCTCACTCCCATTAATTTAATTGCCGATATCAACATTTCACCTTTCAATCTGCCGAAGTTACGCTCTTCCGTTCACACTGTCTCCTGTTCCGGAGTGACCCAGGCTGAGGGGGGAAGGGCAGCGACGACATGACATAAAACAGCAGAAGACCACGTCTGAGAAAAGAGGGAACAGCATCTCATCACACCTGGGGCATCAACCTTTGACCCATAACCTCTGACCCACCAGCTGCAGTTACAGTGGAAAACTAGTCTCGCTACTCAACAGACTTATAAGCTTGGGGAAAATGGCCTTTAAGAACTAACAAAAAAAAAAACTTACAGTAAATATCTGTACATTGGACTCCATAAAGACAAAATTGGGGACTGAAAACATGAACACTGCCTGAAAGCATCTATCTATACTCCTCAGCCAAAACTGAGGAGTCCGTCCTTCATGCAGCATATCAAATGTGTCGGCTTGCGCTCTATGCCGAGAGATAAAGCACTACTTAAAAGGTAGCAAACCAGGACAAGAGGCAGTCAGTTACATAAAATTTCATTTTTTCCCCCACATTATACACTGTACTGGAGAGGCTCGACATACACAATAAAGCACTGGAAAACTGGAACCAGTAAACACCGGCAAATCCTAGTGTAACAAGGTCACTTTGCTCTCACAATTGGGGTTTGTACAAAATATAGTGAACCCAATGTTGCCTTAGGAGAAGCAAAGTATCAGAGGCAACAGGCAAACATATGTTGTGTTTTAATCAGTGCTTTTTACTTACACAGCAAACAGGAAGTACTCACATACAGGAAACGGGCAGCAATGGGGATCTGAGAAATGAAGCATCAAAAACACCAGTATTGGCAACATGAAGGAAAATAAACAGGAATGGGTCCGCCTGAGCCTTATGTCGACAGTGGGTCAATGGAAATGGAGGTTTCCATAGGGAGACAGGATCCATGTGTGGTACGTGTCCGATTCTCTGGAGGCTACCTCCAATGACAACCACCAGTCACTCACACTCCTGCTTTGAGTGACCGAACAAACCAGGGTGTCTTCGGTGCTCATTTTACCCAGAGAGTGTACATGCAACAACACCAAACTTCACCGAGTAACAAATTTTATACGATCGTATTTGAACTGATTCAAATATTAGTAACAACACTATAAGATGGATGTGATTCACCCCTGCAGAAGGACTAAAGAATCTGCACAGAGAAAGGTGACTGCCTTTCGGTTGCACTAAACCACTGGGACAAGGTGTGGCGCCCACCTGGTTCCCAAAGATTAAGAGGCCATGAAAAAGGCCCTTTATTGGTACCTGCACCATGTAATAAAGATGTTATGTTTCGTTTGCGTACTTAATCGCAAATTTAGTTTCGATTTAAAGCTCCAAGCACATAAAGCCCGGATTCGTGGTCATAGAGGAGCGCACAAACACGGTCAGACCAGGTTTACCTCTATAAGTCTTCCTAAAGCAAGTCAGATGCACACTGGCGCTTCCATCTGCGGCAAATGGGACAGCTTACTTCATTACATCATGGTTCAAATTATTTGTATGTCGTAATTAAGACGGTCTTGTAGAACTTCTTAAACAAAAACATGGTCCTCAGGCTGCTTGAACGTATATACCTGTGAGACCGCAATGAAACAACCTTTGAAAAACAATATGTGGCTGTATCTCAGGTTAAACGAACTACATATCGAAACTGTTCCACAGCATAGGTTTACGGACATAATGTGCAACATACTATATAAATAATTACTTCAATAGGGATTCTATATGCAAATATTGCAGACGCTGCGTTACAAAAAGTTAAAATTATTATTATATATATATATATAGCTACACAAAGAGAAACCCTCACCCATCAGACTTAATGGAAGTTGAAATGCATTTCAGTTTGGAGATCAGAAAGAGAACCTGACGCCAATTTGCGGCGTTTTCTTGCAGTCCATCTATCCGCGTAACTCTCGGGTAGTCATAAACATGTGGGTGTTTTTTTTTGTACATTAAAACTCTAAAAATTCATAAAGAAGTTGGTTACGAACCGGCTTAATCCTGCCTGACGTGGACTCACGTTGCCACCGACCCAGGTAGAGGTTTCGCCTAAGTGCCGCAATCGCTTTTGGGAATAAACTACGTCAACAACATGACCAACGAAAATGTAACACCATTTACAACTACAGATGTCCCTGTTTTGGACTTGTCAGTCTTTCCTAGGTGACCATGGACTTCAACCACATGAATTTTTAACAACCGTGTGAACAGAATCCAACAAGGTAGTGGGCTAACTGTAACTGACAAAAATTTACTTTTTGTTAGGCAGGTCTGTCAGCCAAACCCGGAGACATGAACATTTAATTAAACAACACAAGGGTCTGAAAATATATGGCATTCTTTAAAGTTAGAATCATAGTGATCATTTTTTCTTTGGAATGGCAGGAAGCAGGAAAACATCAAGTCTTGTTTTGTTCCAAGAAAATGGAAAAGGATTGACCACTAGGACCAAAGAATCACAACAACAGTAGTCATCATTGGTCCCAATTTCTGTATATATTGTTACAGAAATATAGTTCTATTTTTCTCATTTTTGTCTCACTACCTTGGAAGCTAAACACCCCACCACATGAATAACAAAGATTCTGATGTGCAAAGGCTAGCTGCCCCTGTTAGTTCTACATGTTCAGTCTTTTGGCTTTCGTCTGACTTTCAGTCAAATCCACATTGTTCATTTTAACCTGGTGGTATCTTTTACACAATGGGACACACTATAAACTGCTGAATTCATTTAAACAGTGCCATCCATCAATCCTTCCACTCATCCATCAATTCTGCTAATATCTATAAATAACCTATAACTGCTGATCCACTACAGGGTTACAGCAAACCTGGAGCCTATACATCAGGGCACATCACAGATGCCACCCAGCAAACAAGGAACGTTACAGGTATGTTACAGGAACATTAAGAACGTAATGAGAATGTTACTGGACATTGTGGGAACATTCCCTGTTTGCTGGGCAGTCCTTCTCAGGGAAACAACAGTACCCATAATTGGGGTGGGGGGGGGGGGTCTCCTCCAGCATATTTCCTTCAGATGGATCTGCTCTGACATCTAAATCCCCACAAACCTGTATTAAGCACGTCAGTTTCACAACAGATGATCCTGTAATATTAAGCACAAATTTAATGGGTCCCAGTTGAGTTGTAATAATGTCAGATCTTCCCAAAGTCACTTATCACATGTTCTGTTGTTCCTCTCATCCCCAAAAGATTTAATTCAACTTGTCAGATAAGACAAGCAAAGAAAACTTCCACTGAAAGACCCAGAAATTAATTTCCCTAAACTTTATAGGGTATTTGAACCAGAAACCTCCATGCTCAATGATGATGATATGTTTATTGACCGAGTTTGAATATTTGGGATTTTTTTGGCTTTCACCTATCCCATCTTTTTCTCCAGGAAAGCAAAGTCCAAGTTAAGAGCATATAGTCAGCCATTTGTCCAACACCCTAGAGCAGGTCTTGGCTTTAAGGGGCTTGCTCAAGGGTCCAGTGCTTTACCAGCCACAGGATTTGAACCAATGGCCTGCAGAATGCAATGATGTAGCAATGTCCTTAACCTGCAGGCCCTTTCAGTTATATTCAATGTCCATGCTCTAAAAGGGTTCTCTTTCTGAGAATCGACCCAGTTCCAGTCCACTTCTTTAACCATTATAGCACCTTCATGGCCTGGATTTATGGTATTCTATGTTATGATTGCACACAAACAATCATAACTATTTGTGTTTCACTTCATTGCCCCACATCACTGGATTGCCACCTAGAATAATGGACCATTATTGGACTGTAAACACAAGGTTTCTCCATGAGGTTTCCAGGCCTATAACAGACCATGACTGGGCTGTAAACAGAAGGCTTCTCCATGAGGTTTCCAAGCCTCACATGATTTCCTCCTTTCAGTGGCCAAGGTAACACCCAAGAGGTATGGCTTATGCGTTTTGTGACCTGCCATGTCTGCAGACTCTGTCATGTGACCAGCCTCTAACCCCACCCCCAAACAAATGCAGAATGACACATTTATAAGGCCTCTTTACAGACAGTATACTATCAACTGTGGTCATGTCAGAAAAGTCCCATCCTGAATGCGGAGCAGTCTCAGCTCACCAGCCTGATTCATAGATTATGGCTCTTGTGACACTCTGTGTACAGTCGACAATCTTGTCTGATAGGCATCGACGCAAATTATTTATGGGTCATGGCGATGCTGCAGTGACAGCTCAAAAAACCCAGAGATATCAGTGGACTCCAAAAGAGATCTCAATCCCAGACTTTCCAAATGCACAATAGATGCAGTGCATGGGGGAGGGGGGATCACTCACCCTGATATCTCTAACACGACGACTCGAAGATAGCTGCTGCATTCGATATCAATCAACCCATGATGGAACCTCAAATAAGATGGCTGGTGCATTACAATGAGTTTAATAATGAATCTCAACGCAATGAACGATTTTAAACTTCAAATGGAGAAGTGGCGTAACAAAACTTAAAGCTGCACTGCTTAGAAAATGATTTTTCAACAATATTCTCAGTGACTGTAATTTAGGTACAATTACACCCAGTTGATATTATTATTGTTATTATTATTATGATTATTATTATTAGGCACGATCAGGTTGATGTCGCCTGCTGATGATAACCATATATACGGTGTTCCTCCAGAATGTTCTGTCTTCTCTTATGGAATACTGATTCCCTAATGTCATGTTGCCCTTATACCGATAATTTCAAATTCCGGTCTGCAGCCTTCTGTTTTAATTCATTATTGATCATTTTTTTTATTATTATCATTAACTCTTGTTCTGATCTCAAATTGAAAATGTAGACGTGTAGGTCACAGTCTGAAGCTGAAAAACAAGCGAAGGTTCTAATCCTGCTCATTACCATAATTAATGACCAAGAGTTCAATTGCAGAAATCTGTCTAGTGCCAAACAGTCAATAAATTGAATCACTGCAGTTACATTAAAGTGTGCCTCTTCGAAACGAGTAACTGACACACAAAACTCCCTTTGAATATAAGAAATGTTTGACCATGTTCCAATCCCACAACAGTGTCCTTTAGTGCTCTTGAATCAGCGCTAAAATTAACATAGTTTTCTTGGCAGCCCCTGCTGAGGTCGGACGCTCCGATCTCAGCTTTCCTTGGTTGACACCAAAGCACTATTTGGTGCGTCTTGCCCGTCCTTCTACAGCAGACTTTTCAGACAGATTCTTATTGTCGCTCTTTGCTAAACTTGATCTAATACAGCTAAATCCGTTTTTTAAGGCCAACCACCCGGAGCTGTGTATAACCCCGCAGGTGAGGTTTTGTCGTCACATTCTACAAGCTCAGCACAACGTCAGTGAACTCAAAATTTGACACGCTTCCAGATTTATCTAAACTCCTCAGCCACCTCGTTACACTGCTGAGACCCATGATGGAGACGCGGAGGCATCTGTCGCATTGAAATGTTACAGCTGCTATCATCATAAAACCTCTTATAATGCCCATACTGTGAAATCCTGCTTACTGAGGGAGTTACTTGGTATTTATCTATGTTGGGTATCAGTCATCAGCCTATTATTCCAGGGAATCAACTGAGTGAGTCTTTTGCTACACATTCTGTGCCTGCTAAACCACACGGTTGCCTATAAGAAGCACAGTTAATCAGTTTCATAAGAACATTCCATGCAGGTCCTGTATTGTTTATATAAAGTGGTGGCTTCAGAACTGAACCTTGTGGTACACCGCTGATTACAATGCTCAGCTGTTACGTCTCTGTGAATGAGACATGGCTTCTTGTTAGCTGTCCATTATCATATCAGTAAAAATTGGCCACAGGTGACTGAAGGGGTTCGTTACGTAACCTCGTCTCCGCAGGACATTCGTGCTCTGTCTCCACAGCTTACAGAGAGAAATGTGCAGGATCCATTTCGGAAACCCTGAATAAATAATATTGTGTTTTATAACTAGGAATTGTTTTTGCTGGATACTTTAAACAAACAAATAACTAAATAAATTTGACAAATTACTTGCCAAAATATCAATCTCCTATATGCACTGTTGGCTACTACTTGAAATGCTGTTTAAACTGAATTGTGGACCGCATATTTTTAACTCCGATCAAAGGAAATCCAACTGGTCTGCAGATACAAGGAGCCATTCTGTCACCGACCTCTCTCTTTCCATCTCTAACAAGGTCTGGAACAGAACAGATAGAAGCTTATGAATAATAATTCTCAGCTCCTTTACAACACGTTTTCTTGTCTCCCGGCCAAAGACACCTCCTACGTCGTCTAAACAAGGCAAACTCTAAGACAGGCACGGAGCCAGAGCTCCGTCTTTCGGTGTCGGTTCATCAAAGCGACAGTGTCACTTAATGGGGGCGGCAAATGGGGGGAGGGGGTATGAAAATCCTTCTCTATTTCCTTGACAAGAAGGTCGAGATCAAAATTCTCCCTTGTGCTCTACTCAAAACCTTTCACTGTGCTGAAGTTCCCTAGCTGACCAGAAGGATGCCATGCTTACATCGTGCCGGTTTTCCCTATTTTCACAAGCATTGCCCCGCTGCGCTCGCCAAGAGCCATATGAATTAGTCTGCATCAAAGTAGAACACCTCCTCACAGTTAAAAGACAGAATCCTTGACCTGCAGACCTGCAGGTTCCAGCTGGAGCTACCCCAAAGCGCTCGGTGACACCACAAACATTTGCTCAGACACGTCAAAGACTCCTCAGTTCTGTAAATGAGCCCTAAGCTCTTCAAGGCGGGGGGGGGGGTTCTTCACTTGCAGGTCACGCAACAGTCTGAGAAGGTGTCTGGTAAATAATTGACTTGACGAAACGGTAAGCCTTTAGTAAAGTTCATGCCTAGAATTTATGGGATAGACTCTTTTTATGGTCATGTGAGACTAGCGCTGTGACAGCGCAGCGTGTTTTTACACATAATCGAATGCTCCCTCCGCTACGTCAGAAATGCTTATGACTTAAGTGGAGAAAAAAAAAAGTGAATCAACATCACATACACCATGGCATTTGTAATTCACGGCGATCCAGGGCCTCTCTCTGGAGAGATAGGGCCTCTGGCATGAATAGGAATGTGAAGGCACCGGTTCGAGTGAAAATCTTCAGAAAAGTGAAAGACGAAAGCCACAAATACAGAGCTGGGACTGGATTTGAACCCGCGACCCCGGGGCATTGAGCCAACATTGATCTTTGAGGAAAAAAATTGTTACGGCTCCTTTTTATTGTAACTGACCGTGTGAGAGAGAATTATAAAGAAGAGCGCACTTTAGCATAAGCGGTGCCAAGACTGGCTCCTCAGAGGGTCTGACCCAGGTGAGGTCCATTCACTGACAAGCCGACAAGATCCCTGCCTCAGAAATAATCATTATTTATTCCCAACTGCACGCATCCTACTCATGTCCCAATTACACGAAGTGCATCAAAGAGCTTAGAGAATACTTCTGATTGCTTCCCCAGCAATGCTTTGACAGAGGACCAGATTTTATTGCATATAGAAAGAGAACCACAACATGGTTTTTATGTAACCAATGTGCTCTGTTCTGGTTGTTCTAGGTACCTCACAAGGGGCAAGCGTGAAAAAACGGCGCTGTCTATTCCATCACTAAACAGGAGATGGCTCTAAAAATGCCCAACCATTTGTTTTTTTGGGGTATGGATGAACGGGTTGTGACGGATACATTGAGTCTTTCTGGGGCTTGTCTTTTGCAGCCAGGGCAGGCTAACTGATGTTTACCCACCAGATGAACGGTGAGTGTTGGTTGGTAGCTCCTTCTCCTCATTCTGCCTCTCAGTCGGGCTGCACGGCTGAAATGGTCCCATGTTTTATATACATACATAAATGCATACATAAGTAACAAAAATGTATTTATAATTAGTGCTATATTGTTGTGTTGTTGGAAGGCTGGCTTTTGAGGATTCTTCATGCCTGTGTCCCCATTGGTCTCTCCCTCATAGTTATGCTGCCATATATAGTCATGCTGGGGCCGTTGCTATTTTGTTTGCTATATTATTTCCCATTATTCCGCCGCCTTGAATCGCTGCTCTGCTCACACACATTCTCTTTCCCCCGTGCCCCCCTTTTTTGGGGTGCTTCCCTCGGAGTTTCGGATTCAAGAGATCCCCGTATCGTCTGCAGGCCTACCACGCCCTCCCTCCACTTCAGCTGTCCAGTCTCATCGGCTTGCTGCATTCTGAGCCACCGAACCTGCTCTGATCACTGGACTGCAACCTCCAGTACCCTGTTGTCCTCCTGACTGTTACAGGATTTGTTCTTATTTGTATTAATTAATTTCTCCTGCCCGGTGCCGGCCAGAGGAGGATGGGCTTCCCCCTTCAGTCTGGTTCCTCCCAAGGTTTCTTCCTTCTGAGGGAGTTTTTCCTTGCCACTGTCAACTTTGGCCCAGGACTCTGTAAAGTGCTTTGTGACAGTGCTTTTTGTTAAAAGCGCTATATAAATAAAATTGAATTGAATATCATTCCCCAATCCCACCCCTCACTAGACAATCAATGAGAATGTCCCTGCTTTGTAAATGACACCGCACCTACAAACAGTGTTTTTCTCCCTGACTCTCTCCATGGATGGATGACCAACATTTGACTGATGGATGACCAATGAATGACTGCAGATGACTAACGGATGACCGAAGGATGACTGATGGATGACTACAGATGACCAATGGATGATCAATTGATTACTGTAGATGATTGACGGATGACTGTAGATGACTGATAAATGCCCAAAGGATAACTGACGGATGACCAAAGGTAGACTGCAGATGACACACAGATGGTGATGTTTAAAGCAAGTGTTGCTCAGATGGGAAGCGGCAGCATCATGTAGCAGGCATTTCTATTTTTATTATTTAATGCTATGTCTTCTCTAGAACTATTACTGCTACCACATCTAAAATTAATATCAGTGTTAATACATTTTTAGTGATATTCTGATAATGATACTCTTTCATTACTTTTTACCCATATATCCAAATGTTCTGCTTGACGTTTAAGATTTCTCTGCTGAGATATTGGGGGAAATGACCTTACATTTTCTTAAAAGAGCACCAGCAAAGTTCACTAACATTTTGCAAGTGTGAAGGGAAGATGTTATAAAAGTTATAATGTTTTATGTCATACTCACCCTTTATGTCATATCGCTACTGTAACGACTACTTATAAAATCGATATGAATATAACATTTAAAAGCGAAATGCAAATCATGGTGAACAGCAAACCACAAAGTCCCCTTGTTTATTCCGTAAGTTCGTCCTCCTCTGGAAAGCCATGGAAGGAGATATTTTAACATCCCTCTTCTGGCATAATATTGGTCTTGTTCACTGAACAAACAGGGCAGAGTTTGGCTAACGTCTTTGCGATTCAGCTCACACCATTCCTCCATAATGTTAGACCTACACACGTTGCCATTGGAGACAATAGTGGCGCCCCCACGAGATGGGAGTGTGAATGGCACTGTTTTAAAAAACACGTACCGTTTTTCTAAGGTAATTCTAATGTCACTATCGATCTGTGGCTCCTTCCACCGCTGTGTATGGTTTATGAGTTGGGAAATGTGGCTCTGTTAAAGGTTCAGTTCAACCCAGTCTGGCTTGATTATTCCCTCCTCCAGAGCAACATATGGCTGGCCTTAAAAAATGAAGCTCAGAAGCCATTTAACAGGAAAGGGACAAAAAGTTTTATCTGTGCCAAACAGGAACACATAGGACCCCAATGGCAACAGGTATTCTGTATTCTGTAAACATCGACAAAACATTCGTTTTTGATAGGGAAAATTATGAAAAACACCTTAACTGGATGTCAGTTCTCTCCTCCCCTTGTCTCCTTGTCCACTAGGTCAAAGTTCATGAAGGAGATGAGTGGAGGAAACTAGAAAAGGAGAAATAAATGGGTGAATTGGGACATCCTACAGAAACGTGCAGATTCTTTATATGGAAACGGTGCAAACTCAGGTGCAAGTATCCTTCATGAATGTCATTTGCAGGTGTAATCCTCTTCTGTGAAGAAGCCGCGAAGGATATGCTTGTGTGGGAGATACCTGAAGGAAAGTTCGGTTTCCTACACTCGTCTACTAGGGTATTGGGACACCCTTCAACATCTGGAATTTAGAAGCAGTCTGGTGCTATAGGACAGGAAACAAGTGAAGGAAACGTAATAAGAGAATTAAAATCCAGCCCTGCAAAAAAGAAAAGAGCAGAGACTTTAGGTATGGAAGATTCCGCGTGTGACAGGGTAATCAAGCAATTTGACTTTCATCCATGTAACTCTGGTCTGGAAAACCTTTTTAACTGGCTGGGGGTGGGGGGGGAGTCACCAATTGGGATGCAGAGACAAAGTGGCCTCATTACGAGGATTTGTGCCAGCTGTCACTAGGAATGTAACGCACTGTCACTCATACCTGAGAATGACAGGAATGGCTGGTGGACAGATGAGGAGTTGATCCGCCGGTGCTGGGCGCATCAGTCCCTGTTGAACTCTGGCTGACTGTCACATGTGCACACCTTGGATCGGAACTCCCCGGCAGCGTGGAGTTTGATGAGGTCCAGCAGGCACAGCAGAGCCTGCTTTCATCTCCACCCGACGCTCATCAGTCAGTCAGTGACATTTCATTTCAAGCAGACCAAAGACAGTTAAAAAGAACATGGCCTTATGTCATTGGACAGGCCATCGTCCAATAAGAGCGGCCTTCTTTCATTACGGCTAGCTGAGACCGTTCAGCCTGATCAGCATGGCCAGCAGGGGGTGGGGCAGTTTTAGGACTTTCTTCACCAAGTGGGTCCCACGACAGATATCATTACATATTTTAGCAATTCTGCTTCGATAAATATTATTTAGAAGTTTAACAATGATATCTAATTACTTTATAATAATATTGATGAATTACACATCAATATTAATCATATTTAAAAATTATAATAGCAATTTTCCCTCCTCTATAGAGAAAATATTACACATATCTATTATATATACATATGGTATTCATAATACACACCTATTAATTAAAGATAAAAATGAGAATTCCCAGAATTCTCACATGAAACAGAAGTGGTGAGTGCAGTGCTTCTGAATCAATTCAATTTGCTTTTATCTGGCTGACAGAGAACACAGTTAGGCAACAGCACATTCGACACTCTTGATGCGCCAACGGGGGCATTACCGGCAAATCCCCCCCCCAATAAAAGCAGTACGACGCAGATATGAAGCCTGCCGGTTGAAGGATGGAACCTAGTAAAATCACAGCCAGGGTTTGGAAGCTGAATTCATTACAACACTTGAGTTTAATCTGCGGAGAGCATAAGGGGGTAATGATGGTAATCGTCGTCATCATCATCATAGCAATACCTGTAATCATAATAGTAGTAATCACAAAACTCATAATAATCCCATCCAGAGTGGATCCCAGGCTTGTACCCTGTGCTGTAGGCCCATATTGACCCCATCTATGAGAAATGGTTAGGAGTGGGATGGATGGATAGATGGCTTAATGGATGGATGGATGGCATTTGATAGTAATCAGTTGTGAGCCCATGCTCAGGAAGGGGTGTCACAGTGGTCACATGGAGCAGGGGCTGCAGGAGAGACAGCTGAGAAACACTGGGTCTCCTTTACGTTAACAGCATGCAGACATCACACCCAGTTCTCGCCCGTCCAATGAGCCGCCTCCTGCGTTGTTTCCTGGGTGGCCTGTCACGTTTGTCCCAAGATGGCAGCCTTTCATTTTAGTTCCTGCTTTCCTTGAACCCATCTCCATCCCAAAATACAATCCCTGTTCCCAATTCCACCTGGTCCTCACCACAGAAGGGGTTGTAAAGACACTGGGATGACGCTCATTACGGTGAAAATCAAAGCCAGCAGCCTGTCCCAGCTGGGGGCGTGGGGGAGGATGTCGATCGGGAAGCTGATGTCGCAGACTGCAGCATGCAAGGAAGCTCAGGGATGCAGCCCAGGCCACCGAGGCCCATCGACACGTCACGTCACGTCTACCACTCATTACCACGTTTCATACCTGTAAATTACACTGGTGCACGGCTTTGGTAGCTGCGAATGGAAGGATGTTTCTATGCCGAACTGATTTACACAGTGGTGCTGACATCTTCCAAAGCCCCCATCCTTCAGCGGTTTCGCAATGGAACCTTCAGTCACAAGGTCGTCAGCCGGCACCCTGGGAGCATGATGCCCCCGCAGCATGCCTCACTCAGCACAGAATTTGTCAGGAAAGGATCCGCCTCGCAACTGGGAACGTAACGGAAGGGAAACGGAAAGGCCTCGCAACTGGTTCAGTTGTGGACCCGTAATGTTGTAATTGAGCGAGACATAACACCATAGGTTTTCCATCCTTTATAACGATGATAAGGCCTGGAGGGGAGGAGTTCCACCATTTCTACAGCAGGCTCTGATGCTTGATGCCTCTCAGGGGCATTTCAGGACAGTGGGATGAGCTCCAGGCTCACTGAAGAAGTGACATGGATGGATGGATGGACTGACAGACAGGTAAATGGACAGATTAACGTTGGAGGGATAGATAGACGGGTGGACGGATGAATGGATGATAGATGGATGACTGTATTCCAGTTATATCTGTAAGACCCTGGGTCACATACCCAATTCTTGTTGCCCGTCCCATGTTTTGGTTTCCTTGGAATTCCCCATGTACTGATTATCGACCATGCTGGGACCTTGACCATGCAGAGAGAAGGCTGAACATACGGTCATAGGGCACCAAGATTCACGGTCCATTAAAGACCCAACTACACGCATTCAGCCCTAGGAGATGCCCTGGCTGCTGTATTCAGCATGAAACTTCCGTGTCAGACTTGACTGTTCAGACAGTTAAGGCATAAAACCATAAGCTGTGTAGCTCAATTACAAAACCATCTAATCTGAGCGATTAAATTATAATAGCTTTTATTGATATGTAGTAGAGATGGCATCTGTGTTCACGACGGCCCAGAATAATCTGGTCTCGGTCCCATTCACAGCCACACTATCCCTCTGCTTGGCAGCTTGGCTTATGAAACTTTGTACGCTCTCTCTTATCTGTCGTCGGTGAATTGTGGTGGCCAGCATCATATGTAAGGAGGCCGCGCATGCCGCATGCCATGCAAGTGGCGACACAGGGGCGGGTGTCAGATTAAATTGTTTAAATTTCATTTACAGCGGTGTTTTCAGGCGTAATGAGCCTACGAGTGTGTGATGCAAGAATCTGAGGGGACACGGTTTAGCAGGTGGGCTCGCTGCCGTTTTTTCGCTTTTATTTCTCGTTTTTCGTGAAAGCTAGGTTTTGGAAAAAATGGCGGGTGCTGCCGGATTCCAGCTGGAGACAATGCCACAGCCTCTCACCACGTGGAGGCGAGATGGCAGAGGTAGCGGGGAGGAAATTGCTGCAAAGCTTACTAGGCTGAACTCAGGCCCCCTCCTGTGAACATACAGGACTGATTGCGAGGCAGGAGGTCGTTTATACGCAGAACAAACAATAGGGGGCAGCAAGAGGTACATCTGTGCCAGTGGGGGTTCTAGACCATTTCAAGTATGGGGGCCAGTATAGGGCCAGTTATTCTGTTAAAGGGGCACATATGAAAAACAATGTGCTGCCACCAATTAAATTACAGAAATAAAATAAACTCTCATTCAGTGGGGCTAGTTGGAAGTCCAGGACTACGTTTGGGAGCATTGCCTCCCTGGCCACCCCCTTGAACTTGCTAATAATCACATCCCGCCCCACAGCCAATTCTGCTTAAGATCACATCCCACCCCAAAGTCTATCCCACTAGTGATCACATCCCGTCCCATAGCCTATCCCACTAATAATCAGGTCCTCTCTTTTTATTATGTCCCTTCCTTTAGCAGTAGCCCCACCACTTCCAGCCCCTCAGCAGCCTTTCCCTCACTAACCAGCCTATTCATGCTGAGAAAAAACTAGCGTCTCGCTGTTAATGTCTGTTCTGCGGATATTGGTTATAAACCCTTGCTGGACCGCAGGTTCGGAGCTACGTCGCAAGTCCTCCGGATTCCGTTGTATTAACACCTCGCAAACTCTGGGCAACAAATACCTACGTTATTTTTAACCACAGCGGACCGGTCAAAACACCTGGATCATGGACACAGCTACGGCGCCCCGCCGTCCCCCAGATCCTCGACAAAACAATGCCAGCACCGGAACTGTTGAACCACGTACTGTTACCCAATGGTTGGAAGAATGAAACAAACGGATCTGCCAAGGAGCACGCTGAGCAAGAACGGGGAAGTGGGGACGCCGCTGGTTCTCCAACAGCGTTAGAGAAACAACAGCAAAGAAACAATCGATAGCGGGATGAATAAATCATGGCGGGTTAGCGTGCGCCGCGTCGCTAGTGAAATGTCAGCAGCGGTGTGGAGCCTCCCATCCGAAAGCTGGCGGAAACAGCGAAGTCACAACGCGGCAAAGCTGGAAGCCGTCGGCGGCAAGCTGCTACAAACATTGGAAATTTCAATTGTAATCAGAAGCACTAAGTTTCTGAGACGTCAAAAGGGAGGCCATTTCTAATGGGAAACATGAAAAATCAGGAACGCCAATTCAGTGTGTGTGTGTGTGTGTGTGTGTGTGTGTGTGTGTGTGTGTGTGTGTGTGTGTGGGGTTGGTTGGTTGGTTGGTTGGTGTAGTATGCTATTTTCGAGTGCCCTTGTAAAACTGCCTCGTTGTGGGTCGAGTTTGTAAATAATATGGAGGTACAGTGAACTGGTCTGCGGGGGATGGAAGACTCACAAACCAAGAGCAGGAAGAAAATTCGGGAGGCAGGAAGACTGACAAGAAAAGGACCAAGATCGCAGCCCCTCTGTGCACCACAGACGGTCTGTCGATGGTGAAAAATTCTGTTTGTTGTGTTTTTTTAGCGCAGCAAAAAAAAACAGAGGGGAGAGTGGTCCCTGTGAAAAGCTTTGATGGGGGGTGGGCTGGCCGTATCGCTGTAAAAACTGCTAACGCCTCAGGGTGCAAATGCAACACCTGCATGTCCCCCTTGGGGTTTGGACAGGAGGACTGTGGTATAGTGGACCAGTTGTAGGACAATAGCTGCCCCCATGACCTCGAATAGTCAGTGTAGTCTTTCTGTTCTCTCCTGAAGCCAGTGCTTTTAATACCCACTTTGTGGGGGGGGCAGTAGCCTGTACATTTAGCAGATGTGTTTGTCTGATGTACAACGAGGCAGATACATCACAACATAATCATTATCTGCAATCATTCTTGTTTAAAATCTGTGATTGGTGGGCACCTGCCCGGCCTTTAGTTGAGCTAAGATCATGACTGGGTGGGCCAGAGAGCATAGCAGATGGTGTAATGTCTACTATACTGTCCCCACCCGTGCTCCACCCTCAAGCTCCTACTGTATGTGAATGAACCACCTATCTGCCAGTCCGCTTACACCTGACCCCTCCCTTTAAATGGTGGGCTGCTTCCGGACAACGTCCCTTCGTTTCTGGCATCGGTGAGTGCACAGCTGCCTCCTGCTGTGGAGACACTTTAGCAAAACAGACAGTAGGTGTCGCAGCAGTTAAGGAACTCGTCTCCTGACCTGGAGGTAGGCTGCTTAACTCCCAGCAGGCAAACCAACACAATGAAAAAATACTCACCCTTAAATGCAGCTGTGTGGACAAATCCATGCACAGAGAGCCAATATCCAGGAAGGTCACCTTGGATATGATCCTTTGCTGAGCAACTGCCACAAAGGTAGTCGAAGCCCACAATGAGAATGCTTCGCTCTGTCTGCCTCTGACTCCAACTGGCGCAAAGCAATGACATCGCCAGCAGATTGATGAATAATAAAACAAGGACCCATCATCTCCGCACTGAAAAACTTGTCCCTCGCATGCGAATGAGCCTGTCCCCGTGAGTCAGAGGCGAGTTCTTTAAAGGCCGAGGACTAGGCCCGTGGAACGTAATGGACAGAAAGCAGGAACAGCAACAGGCGCCTGCACTTCTAAGATCAACGTCTCAGAAGAGGGGTGAGTAATACAGACTGCAGGGGGCGCTGAGGCTAAGGAGCCATATTCTGAACCTAAAAGGTAAGCAGATTTGATTCCTGGTACGGGAACAATGACTGTAGCCTTAAAATATTTCAAATGCTAAATAACATATAGGTGGAATAATGTGAAAATTCAAAACTGGGACTCTTCCAAAAAAATGAAAAAGGAATGGCAGGGTCACTCAGAGAAGGTCCGATCGAGCCGCATCACGCGGCAGGCCCGCTTCTGAATCGGCCGCAGCCGTCGTCGCCCTGAGTGACGTTCTCTAAGTGGCAGCCGGAATGACTCATCCATATTTATGAGGTCAAATCGCTTGAAACTCAATCAGAGTGGAGCCGCCTGATTGGTCCCCTTGTTTATTTCTGCTGCACGCGGGCCCTATAAATATTCAGCCAAGCGCGACCGACGTGCGAGCCTTTTGTTTCAGCCGCAGATGTAACATCTTAAGCATGTCAACAATGTACTGATATAAAGAGTTAAAAGAAATGAGATGTGCGTCTTCTTTATTGTCTAATGAAACTGCGAGGAGTTTCAGAGCTGCGTTTTAATCCAGCTATAATCCTCTGTATAAAAAAATTAATTATACTCAAAGAGGGAGCACAAAAACAAGAGAGGCTTTGAAGATAGAGAGCCCTAAATGTCATCCGCCAGCTTTGAAGTCCCCATCTGCCTTTGTCTCTCCCCCATAATGCAAGAGCCCGGTGGAGCGGGCAGCTGCAGTATTCGAGGGACGTTCTCCCCTCTCGCCCCTGAAGCCATTGGGGATCTGTATCTGGGACCGGGAGAAGTGGCGCCTCTGATTGGCTGCCCACACTGGTCTTGTACCACCTCCTCGAGCTGGGACCAGTGCTTTTGGGGAAAAAAAACACAGGTCCCAGTAGGGGAGAACGCAGCTGGGGACCTGGTGTACCAGGGCAAAATTTGCAGATGCAGGGCACATTGCGAATGACATCCTAGCGCATTTGTGTCAAGATCTTCTGAGAGAAGCTTCCACGTGGCGAGACCCGCATGTCATCATGGGTGGGATATCTTGCCCAAGTCTGTTCAAAATGGGCTCCTGTCCCAAATGAAACATTCCAAAGCTGATGCTGTTTAACCAAATTTGTCGCCAGTACTGTGGTCGATGGACAGGCCTCATCCAATATGGCTGCCAGCCTCACATGCGTTTCTAATCATCTCATACCTGCAGGTATAGCTTCCCCTCTCCCATTTGATCTCTGGCCCTTGCATCCTGTCACTATGGTAACCAGCAATTGGGACCCAGCTAGGGAACACCCCCTCCTAGCAGCCCCGCTAGCTTTCTTCTCTGCAGCCGTGCAGAGCATCACCACACCCAGCTCCCAGACCGTTTTAGTTCCGTCGGTCTGAAAAAAGGCCCAGAGTCCATTGCTCCCTGAATGGTAAGCAGAACCTTAGGGGAATGAAAAAGACGATGCTATCATTCATGGCCGAACACTCGCTTATAACTGGGATGTTACTGGTGCATCTGATGGAGGGGCAGTAGAAGGAACTGAAACATCCACAAGTAAAAATACAGAGCTGACGGGTCAAATTGAACCTGTTAAGCAATAAAACAGAGGTGCAGTTCAGTCTGTTTTTATTTTCATGGAGAAATTAGCAAACAAATGACTATGCGAAGGTTGTCAGTGAAGAATACATTTTCTCTGAGCGGTGCGGAGAGGTAATGTTCTGACTTTCGGTTTACTTGGTTGGGATTGTTTTGTCTTAGTTGTTCAGACTGGATCAGGCACAGACCTTCAGGGCAGGTCGAAGCTCTTGTTTCTAAGTGCGAAGGACAGATTTCACGGCAAGTGCTTCCTGAGGCTGTCAATTTATTCTCATATAGCGCCGGTCCCTTCATAGCCACCCCAAAGCGCTTAACAGAAGCAGCATCGTGAACGAAGGTTACAACAACTAATGTTATACAACGATGCAAATGGGAGGGGGAATAAGGCAGGCGTAGGAGCAGAGAGAATATCTCCTGTGGCAGTTAGAGCAGATAAAAAAAAAAACCAAAAAAAAAAAAAAACCTCCGGGGGTTTCAAGGCCAACTGGCTGGCCAACCTAGCTTGCTAACCTTATATAAGGCAGAAATATGTGAGTTACACTTACATTTATGAGTGGAATTCAGTCCTGCTGATCTGTAGTTCTACATACCTTCTCCTGTCTGTGATGTCAGTTTACTGTAAGTTAACAGATCTAAAAATTTTGATTTAAACAGAGCAAAAAATTTTAAAACAGACAAGAGAAGGTATGATTATTAGACCCCGAGTATAAATACCGGAGGTGTTAAAACAGACTTTAAAAATGGCTGCCTTGTTTTAGAGACTGTTGTTAATTAGACACCAAACTTAATGTTATCAAGCCGAGAAGGAGCCAAGCAGTGGCGTTCCCAACGCGCACCTGCGCCTGGAGTGATATAAGCTCATCCGTGCTTTTCTCTCTCATGTCAAAAACAACTCCCCCCACCCCCACAAACAACCCCCCCCCCCCCCCCCCCCAGTCATCAAGTGTGTTTTATTAGAAGTTTGTCATGATTTACCTAGCATTTACTGACAAGAACATTAGAAATACATCCCATAGTTGTACTGACCCCGACATCAATCACGGACTGTATTTAATACAATTTAAAACCAGATAAGTGTCATCTGAGCTGTGTGGTCTAACAATATTTCCTCCATACATTATAAAGAGACAGACGTTAAAAATATCGAGCAACAAATGTGTTTTTATCTTCGTGAAAACAAAACAGCATTACTGTACACCCGACACCCACTTAGTGTAACAGCACATATCGCCAAATACACCAAGTTCATGTCCGTCGTTTTGAAATAATAAATCATTTTTAAAATACGTCTGATAGCCTAAATAGTGGGTAACAAACTGTTTTCAGAATCATGATGTATTTTTACATCTTTGTTCATTGTGTATCTGTATTTTGTTAAAATACAGTGTCCTATGATATATTGTCACAACAGAGCAGGGACCCATGGGACTTGGGAGCTTGGCAGTGGCATCAGTCTAGTCTGCATTATTTCTCTTTATTATGGAAGTCCGAAACCCAAAGTAGGGCCAGAAAAGAAAAATGATGTAGGGCGGGTCGTGAACACTCCAAACGATTACTGGGAAGGGGAATAAAGAGGGCAGTAATATTTAATAAATGAATCCTTTCTCATTTTACAAGGGAAATGATTACATTCGCACTGGATTGCATTAATAGAGATGGAAAGTAGTTTTTACATATAGTTTTGGATAACCCAGCTTTTTGTTAATTTCAAGTCTAAATTTTCCTCAGGAGTAATGCAGCTGGTAGTCATGGAAAGAGTGTCATGGTCAAGTGAACACTAAGAGGGTGAGATGATGACTTACTGTTGATCAGTTAGCTACCAACGAAACTGTGTATGTGTGTTCAGTGCTTTTCTTCTGTACAGTGATTATGCTTTTGATAACAGAGCGATGCTAAAACGCGTGTGTTTGTTTTGAATGTTTTCCTTTGACAGACAGTTACTGTGAACAACTGATGAAGGATTCGGAATTCCTCCAAGCTGACGAGCGGATGGACACAGAGCTGGTGGATAAGCTGGTGTTACAGCTCAATAGAATCTACCCTCAGATACTCAGCGACAAGGAGGCACAGAGGGTGAGAAGCAGGAGTTAAGTCCTCCTAAGAACATTATTTATAGCTGAATCAGTTATGAGGACAGTTTATGAGCAGGAAAAGCACAACGTCTGTTTGTCAGTTAATTTCGTAGCACTTTCTGATGGAGGGGCTCTTTTACTGTTATGGTGGATTTTCTTTCCTCGTCTTTATCACTAAAATGAATACAACAGAATAGCGGTCACCAGATAATTTTTGTGAAAATGTAATGCTAAATTATTCTGCGAAATATTTAAGTTTCTTATTAGATTGTAGCTAACAGTGTTTTAAGACAGTGCTTCATGGATAACCTCGGAATTTCCACAGTTCCGTAACCTAGGCGTACCCACAGCTTTCCGATTGGTTGGATTGCTTTCCCACCTGCAAGGAAAAGGAGAGGAGGCCTGTCATGAGTTCTACAGGGCGTTGCATATCCATGCCGAGGATGTGTACTTCAGTCTGCCCACGCGCATCAGCCGCAGGGGTGAGGGCCTCCAATTACCCTCTGCTTTCGGGGTACCATGTGACCACTGGGCCATGCTCGCCACCTGGTGTCTAGTCAGCGTACTGCACAGACACAGACATCGTGAGATTGAGTTCATAGGAGTTTAGCTGTGAATGGGCACAGGCTGTTTACGTGATGACTCAAGTTTTCGTTTTTGAGTGCTTTACTCTGAGTTTGCTGAAGGAGACGATTAACTTGTTAGCTGCGTGGTTTGCCCAGTATAATGAAACTATAATGTGAAGCTACAAAAGTATTTTAGGATCTGCAAATGAATTTTAGATTTTTAAATGTTGCTAATGACCAAGCTGATGTGTGACTGGGGTGTATTGATGACATTTGAGACTGTAATTAAGCTTTCCTTACCATAATTTCTACCATGTTAACAATCAGTTTAGTGTGTTTTGTTTAAAGATAACTTAAAAAAAATAAAAAAAAATCAGTAGTTCCCTGATGGTGTTGAAAATTTGATCAGCTCTATTTAACGAGTTTCTATGTCTACTTAAATGCAATTTAATTTCAGGAAAGCCTGATTTTGTTTTTTGTTTAATAACTGCACTGTGGCTAGATTACAGCACAGTTATTAAACAGTTTGAGCCTTAATAGTGACTGATTTACTGTTTATTTTGCTGTGTGTGTGTGTGTGTGTGTGTGTGTGTTTGCAGTGCAACTAACACTTTGCTGCTTTCATTTCTAGAAACTACAGACCCAAAATGGACTAACACTGGCGCTGACCTAAGGGAGAAATTTGTTCTAAATGACAGGGGTAAATCATTTAATACATTACTAATGAAGTTCGCTCCTACAAAACATTCTTTTGTTTCTTCGGTGAAAGCAGTGTATCCACAAAAGGTTGTTCCCTACGTACTGAGGTTTCAGCTTTGTGTTTAGGAACACAAACGTCAGTGTTCAGGATGAAATGCACTGTTTGTCCGGGATTAGATTCCATTTGGAATGTTTTCTATAGGACAGATTCTGTTTTTTGATGGTATAATGGCAGTTTTTTGTTAATCAGTCACTACTGGAATTTCAGCCATTTTGTTTTTGAATTTTTTGGGATTTCCTGTTTTTTTTTTTTTTTTCTTTTTTTTCTCACGGCTCATTTCCTGCAATTGTACAGACTTTCTTTAAGCCCCAGGGGATGTGGTGCAGACACAAACACCTCTGGCTTTGGGATGTATACTGTACCTGCATGGCTAACCCTGAAACAGGAAGTCATCCAGCTAAGAACATAAATGATGTCATGGTACCTGGTATGAGAAGTACAGCCTTGTACCAGAGCATTAATCTCAGTGTCATCATGCGGTGTACACGGTTATGAGTTTTGGTCTGCGGGTCTTGTATCATATTAGGGCAGATATTGTCAGTCAGTGATCTGACCAGGACACAGAGATGAGGTGAATGGTGTTGATGTGATGTTACTGGTCATCTTTGGCAGGTCCCTGGTTTTACCTCAGCTGTTTCACCGTTGCCGTCGGAGCAGCATTCCTGTATTACCATAGCGGTGAGTTCTGCTTTTCACATCTCAAATTTGCAGAGTCTTGAAAGACAATAGAGGGCAAATTTTATTTCACAAATTGCCAGATTAATGGATCTTAACAGTGAGTAACCTGTCCCATAAAGTAAGGCCCCCAAAATCACATCAGTGAGGTTCTTAATAAGTCGGGAAGTCATCGGAGCGTCTGCCCAGGATTGGGTCTTCTTTCTGACCCATCCTTTCATCCATAGAGGGCAAAGGTCTGGGTCAAGATGCCCGGAAGGTGCTAGGGTTCACGACACTCGGACTTGGGGCACACGCCAAAGAGGTGCTGATATCGTACATAGATGACTGCAGGAGAAAGCAGTAGACCCTGCATCTTCACCAACCTCTACTACCAACGTCAGAGAAGAACATGCAAAAAAAAAAAAAGCAACAAGAGATAGCAGGTCGTCAGATTCTTTTTAACGATGCATGTTGCATATGGTTTGGTCTTCCGGAATCTTTAAAATGTTTTTTAAGTGGATACTTGTTTATTGGCAAGCATGGCTCTCCTGTACTCTTCATAAGAGTGAAACACTTGTCTGTTCCGTTTTTAAATCTTCTTCCAGAGTTCTCCAGCCTTCAGTTTTAGACCTGACTTTGATGATGAATCTTACTTTAATGTGATGGATTGCCATTGCATTTCAAAATATCAGTTTCGTACTGCGGGTTTTTTTTTTTTTTTTTAAATCTTAAGACTCAAACCCTTTTAAGGAAGTTCAGTTTATCTCCTGTATGTTACATCATTTGTATAGAAACTGTGGTTGTGAACACTAATTCTTTCCGTGCCACCTTAAAGTGCCTTACTATCTTATTGTAAAAACTATAGAAGAATGTCTACTCAATAGCTGTTACATGTAACACTGTATTTTCTCAAGTAGCTGCTGTAACCAGCCTCTTTTCCCGAAGAGCCGCACATTCGCTTTAGGAAGAATTTGAATATTTTAACAAATATTATCTTGCACCGCAAACATTGGTAGTTATTTAAAATAAAATGCTTTGTTGCAGGCATACAGCACTGCATTCTGATTTTTGTTCATGTGGTTATCAGCGAATCACGTCTGACAAACGGAGTCATGATGCGGGTGTAAGAGATCAGGTTCAGGGCCCAGCAGACCCTCTTTGCAAAGCATTAGCTAAAAATCAGGCCACATAGAATTCTATTTTCCGTTGTAAGACACCAAGACACAGAAATAAACGTCCCATGTGACCTTTAAGCATTCGTCCCTGTGTTCAGCAATCCAATATCATCACTGAATGTTTTGTAAGCAAACGAAACGAAAATCTGTGAGTGCTGCCATAATGCAGACTCACCGAAAGATGTAAAAAGCACCGTGCGTGTATTTAAGGACGGGGCAGGAGAGACGCGTGAATGAGTTGAGAGGTGATCAAAGGGAACTGCTGGGCTTTATGAACGTAATCGAACTTGTGGGATTACTGGGGATAGTCAGTGATGGGGAAACTCAAGGTTTCGTCTGACTGAGCAGCACCTGGTTACGGCACGTGGTCAATTCTGTTATCCCAAGATTGAATAAAAGTATTGGATTACAACCTTTTAAGGCAGAGAGTCAGTCTATACAATAGACTGGACTTTTGATGCACGTTACATATGTCTAAGACGTACAGTAACCACATGGCAGAACAAAACATCCAGAGTATTGTACTTTATTATATTGCTTGTAAAAATAATCAATTACAAATAAAAGCAAACTGGACTAAAAATGATTTGGAGTACAGTAGAAGATGTTTACATGAAGCTGCTTAACTGATATTTAAACGTACTGATAGTATTTATCCACTAAGGGCCCGATTCTCCTGGGGACCTAAGTCAAGAAAGGGTGTAGCCTAGTGTGTTTTACACTTGAGTACACGCTACCAGCTTGCTTAAGCGTGCGTGAACTCCACTGCAACATTTTTTCTCAGCAATATATTTTTAAACAATTTCCACATTACAATGTTTTTCAATAAATGCTACATTTTTTCATTCTATCGGCATGTTTACTGGGTTAGTTTCATTATGCGGCCGTTTATTCTGACATCTTCATTGTGTCTTCAGAAAGTTTCAAGCTCGCCCTGGCTGTATCCTACTTAAAGCTACACCACACTGCCGTCACTTTCTGTGGATTTAACATTCGGTTTACGTTGCCAGTGAAAAGTCCATGTTTTACTTTTAGCCTCCCCCACCGTGGGTGTCCCCCCTCTTCCGAGCCCCCCCCCCCCCTTCATTCTGAAGTGTGTCCACTTCACCTTACAGGAGAATACACACAACGGCAGAACGTGTAAAAGTTACTCAGAAAAGAAGACTTAAGTGCCTGACTGGAGAATTGGGCCCGTATGTAACTTGATAGCCTGCTGAATGAATTCAGGTTAAGCATCATGTTCAAGTGTATTACTTAGAAGCCCCTCCAAGGACTGGTAGAGGTATCCTTTAATGAGTGAAGACCACCACAGGAGCACTGGTCCTCTTTGGAATGTACAAGATAGTTCAAGTGGATTTGTTTCATTTTGTTCTTCCCTGCAAAGTCATCTCATAAAAATTTGGAGGAATTGGTGGACCTGTGAGAAGACGATGCTTTGCTATGCACAATATCCGGCTCTTAGAGTGTGATTTAATTATGTTGTAGCATATTACCTTCTGGCGTGTCTGTCTGTTTACTAAACAGAATACACACAGGCCACGCTGTAACCACTGAGCTTTCATGCATCACTTTATCTCAACTGAATTTCTGGCATCGACTGATAAGTGTGACTGTTAAGTTTCAGTGTTGCATAAGCACCGTTAGGGGGCGTAGTGGAGAATTTCGGGCCTGTATTATCGCTACACCGGTGTGTGTGACTTTTCTGTTTTTGCATTACCGCACCCTAAGAGCAGCATCTGCCCTTATCTAGGCCCATAGATAGTGTTACACACCCTGGGCTTCACCCCGGCAAAAACAAACTCATGAAGCTGCTAGGTAAAGCAGCAAACAGAGGCATTTCACAATAAACTTGACCCTGATGGTCTGCCACTGGCTGTTTCCCTGATAGACCACAAGGTTTAAAATAGACACAGATGCAGATTTTGAAGGCTGTGACTGTGAGTGGCAAAGGCAGGTGCCTAATGATCAAATCAGCCAAGATTACAAATGACTTTAAAACATTACAGCACCCCCACTGGCTTTTAGCTCTTCATACATAATAACGACAGTAAACATTCAATCCATGTTCTGTTGAAGAACTCATGGCAGAGATCACCTTTGCGAGCAGCGACTGTTTGGGTCATATTTACACTTAAAAGAACGACGGCCAGGTGTAGCACAGCCAGGAAGTGTTTTTGGAGGAGCACAGAAATGCCACTGGAGCTTATTACTTTTGTCATCTCGTAGCAGGATCACTAGCGAACCACCTACTTAAGCAATTTCATTTTTTATGCATCCTGTATTATGTTTTTTTTCCCCCTTAGATTCTGAAATCTTTTGAGGTTTTGATATTTTTAGAAGCTGCTGAAACAGAATAGCTTAAAATAGAGACATACGGTGAGTTTGTGTGCCTCTTGACGTAATACTCTGCTTAGTTGCCTGATTGTCTTACATAGATAATAAAGTGATTTTCGCTTTTTCCATTTTTACTTTTATGAAGTCCCACCGCATTTATCGCCACTGATTTAATAATCCTTAATCTACTTGTGAATTATTAACAAGTCAGTAGACAGCTATTAAGGAGCTCATAAACCTCACAATGATCTAGTTCCACAAGCAGTGGTAAGGATGAAGTTGTTTACCAGCTGAGCCATGAGTGACATATTGGAATTTTGACTAATACTGAGGTACCACAAGGGGGAGCACTTCATCAGCCCTGCTGTGTCTGAAGTGGTAGTCAGTTCAAAGCTGAAAGCCTGTGTTGTCTGTGTCTTGTGGCCTAGCCTCCCCTGTTATAACTCTGACTGTCCATGCAGGCAGGACCTCTGGACTCTGGATCCAAAGCGAACACCTCAGCTCTTCCCACCAGTCAAAGTGAGGCACGGTTACAGAGGGCGGTTGGGTCAGATCCCCACTGTGCCCCTGTCGTTTCTGGGCAGGCGAGGAGGCTGAAACCTGGCCTGTGTTACACTGGCTGCGTTAGACAGCTGGGCCGTCCTCCCTCACGTCACTCTACAGCTACCTCAGACTTGTGAAAATGACGCCCTCTGAAAGTGCATTATGTCACTCAATGAAAACAGACGCACATCACTGCTCTTCACTTAGCCCAGGGCCCCCAAGTCAGAACTAGATGATTGTTACTGGCCCTTCAATTTTACTGGCCCTTTAATTTTTCTGGTTGATTTTTACTGGCCCTTTGATTGGTTCTTGCCAAATCACTAAAAGAAAAATCATTTTGTTTACGATTTTTGTAGGCCATCATCAGAAGCAGAGACTCCTGTTTGTTCTGTGATGTCATACTTGGCAACCAACTATGATGAGCCACCTGAAATGTAAAAATATACTGAAGCTGATATAAGTTATGCTTTTTTAAGCTTCTGGAGAAAAAAATATCTACGGTCCCGCAATAGGTGTAATTTCCGTAATCTAACCTAGCTTATTCTGAGCACTGAGGGGACATCAGAGAAGAGCTGGGATAACTGGCCATTCCAGACTGGGAGAGAACAGGAAGGAATGTGAAGAAAACACAGCTCTACAAATACAAAAAAAAAACCACAAAAACGACCTTGGACCGGAAAAGTGCTTGGAAGATGCGTGGATGGATGAAATGGAAGAACGTGTGCGTATTTATCTAGGTGATACGGTCCTAAGAAAGCTACTTTAAACAAGTTAATGTCCTACAGTAACAATGGCACACGATCACAATCACTGGCGACAGACGAGGACAGACATTTGGATATGTAAGGCATCTCACTGGCTTTGGGGTGTAGCACTCTCTATAAATGTCCTTCATAGTAATAATGGTGAGCACTGGTCAGTCTGAGGTCTCTTGGGGACACGGCGACTCTCCGTCTCTCGGTGGACAAGCAGTAGCACTTCCTCTGATTTATACTGGAAACCTCGTCCATCCATAGCCGTCACCCCCCCACCACCCCCAGGATGGTTCATGATGTGGATCTGAAAAGAGGAAGGGCAGTTAGACAGCTGCGCTATGGTCACGCACACTGAAACAGGAGTACAGACACCAGGGGCGACTGAACCCGGGTAGTACCGGAAGATGAACCTGGAAGATTACTAGCCACATTTTATGCACTGGGTTCTGTTTGCTTTACGAGAAGCGGCAAGCCGGTCTAACGTAACCCTACCAACGTGAAACTTCTTTAACCTTAGTGACCTCACGGGTGCCCAGTCACCATATGGCCTGTCACCCCAGCTGAGGGGCCTCAGGCAGACAGGCAGCCACACGGACCGATGCTACCTGCTGCCTATGACGTTTTCTGGAACTTACGAAAGCAGCGGAGTTCACAGACGCTCTGGGAGAAGCTATGAAAAATAGAGCAGTGTGTGGAAATGCGTGGCACTGCACCTGTGCGGTCTGGCGGTATCCGGTGTCCCTTGGGCCAGTCAGGAGCTGTTGCTGGGCCTCTGAACCCCGAAGGCCGTGATGAAGACGTTGACCACCACGATGACGAAGACCAGGCCCGTGGCAATGTTCTCAAGAACGTTCAGCCTGAAGTGCTTGCTTGCGTCATTCAGGTCCCATTTCACTGCAGGGGTGACACCAGCTGGCTATTTTACATTCAGGGTATGTAAGGGCAGGCTTTGAAAAGATGAGAGTGTTTGTCTGGAGGGCAGGGAGCCTCCATGTAGGCCACGTGGTCCACTGATTCCAGAGGAAAGGCTGAAGTAAACCACCTCAGCGTTGAGACACCGTCCCTCGAATTCCCAATGCTGAACCTGTCACTGTCACAATCTGGAAGTGTGACAGGACATGCAGAGTGGAGTTGCTGCTGCAGGATGTTGCTTATCAGTGTGGCACACTCTCTCCTAAGCCCACTGAGTAAAATTCACATCGAACATTCACTGGCGGAAACCGAAGATTTCTGGTATCTTGCAGTAGAAAAGAGGCGCCTTAACGAGCACGCAGGCACTGTCTGCCTGCCAACGAGGCTCAAGGTGAGCGTTGCTCAGTGTGTCCAGTCTGCACTTCACGCTCACTGCGTCTGCAGGAGCTGTAGGCCGTCTAATTTCATGCAAGGCGCCAGGTCTAGTCGCTGAGGTTTACGGAGGCGCTCAGGTCTGGCAGGAAATCACAAAGCTTTCATTGTTATCCGCGGAGAGCCAGCTTAAGTTCGCTCGAACCACTCTGGCTTTTTGCAGTACTGCCCAGGGAACTGTAATCAAGGTAATTCATTCCCCCATGTATGTATGGGGGCTGCTCCTTCCTTTTCAGCACCCAATATACCCTGGTAACAAAAGCCTGGAGGGGAGGGGTGTGGACCGTAGGTAGACCACCCACAGCCTTGGGAGGCACGTCAGGTGACCGGCTTAGCCTTACCCAGGCGGTCCACCCATTCTCAACAATGTGATGCGTTCTGCTTTGTCCCACCCCCAGTAAAGAGGCCCCAGGGGTCGTACAGCCTGTCGTCTCCTGCCATCCCCCAGATCTCCCGTCCTGCCCCGACACGTCAGACTCATCTCCATCTTTTCCGTAAAGCCAGCTCTCCTGTTTGCCGCTGATCTTTGTGTCACCCTGGTCCTAAGCCCATCCTGCCTCCACTTAACCCTGAAGAGACAAACGCTGCCAATGAAGCCGCCTGTCACTGCCAAGTTATTACGTCATCAGCTTCTGTTTGCCATCCAGACAGATCATGTGCCTTCAAAGAGAAAAGTCCCTCCTCAGCCTCTCTCATGTACCCTAAATGGGTAAATATTTAATATCCATACAGTCATGTGGAAGGACTACTGATATCTTTTTATGACTCCTACTTGACCGTGTTTATTCAGCTGTTACTGTGTTTGAATATCTAGTCCTTTGATAGTCTCCACGAAGTTGCACGTAGATTGCCGCATGTTGTGGACGGCTAGCAGCGTGACTCACGATCAAATCCGACCGAGTTGTGCAGCCAAAAGATCACTCAGTTACTCTATCTCCAAATAAAGCCACCGTTTAAACGGTTCCCACAGAAAATTACAAACCGCAAGCAGCATTCCTCACCGACGAAGATGAGGATGATTCCCACGACCACCTGCAGTAGCAGCGAGATGCTGACTAGCACGATGAGGGGGATGTAGAAGGTGAAGTCGGGCCCCTGCTCCAGCACGGCCTTCAGCTGCGAGGCGTTGGCCATCAGCAGGGCCACGTCCAGCATGCTCTCCGCCGCACTCTTCTTGTTGGCGTAGTGGTTCATGTTGAGCGGGCCGTGGCTGCGCTGCCGGCGGCCTGGATGCAGCATCTGGGCGACAGGATGTGTGTGGTGACACTCAGGAAAGCAGGACAGCCATCACCATCAGGATTCGCACAGATAGAGAGGGAAACATGTTGCATGTAACATGTATCTGTCATTGGTTCACGTTTACCTCCTGAATTCCATTCATCCATCCATCCATCCATCCATCCATCCACCTGTCTCCATGTCTCCATATTGTCATATGTATAAGATACTGAGGATTACTGAAGAATTCAGTTGTTTTGTCCAACCAAAATCAAAACCACATATAGACATCATCACTGGTAAAAGCTACAATGTTCAGTTTCTTTTATAATGAAATGTTCTTTTCTTTCCTTGAGCTTTTCTGAGTTCTTCCTCAGGTCCTGCTCACGTTCATCGCCTGTACCTCACACACGTTGATAATCCCTCAGTTCTCTGTTCACCCTTTCACGGTTTGTTTGAGTACCACCGGATCTGCAAACCCTCAGTACAACTATGTCTACGTGGACACAATCTGGCAGGCTAAGCTTGAGCCGGGTGAGGTGGTGGGGGGGGGCAAGTATTTCACTCGGTTACGTATCGAGTAGCCAAAACTTCCACCTACCACCTCCACCCACCGGCCATTTCCTCCATATCTCCCTTCCCTCCTGTGATATTGTTTCCTGGAGAGAGCTACTCTGAGCTGGTCAGATTGCTTCTGAAAGCCCGTCTGATAGAGAGGCAAGGGCAGGTTTCACTTCAAACGCCTGAGCTGTGTGTGGCACACTGTAATTTCAGACCAAGCGCAGCACCACATAATCGCGCCTTCAGAGAGATGCTGGGACGACGTCCCGGAGCCTTTGAAATTCATGAACTCAGAAGAGAAGGAGGAACATTTAGGATGTGAAGGAGAAATCTGCAAGCTGCTTAGGGCACTTCTGCACCGCCGGGTGAAAAACAAAAACCATCACTCTTTGTGGTTATTCCTAGAGTTCATTAGCTAAATTAGTTCAAACGACAAGGGGTTTTATTAACATCCTCGGCATTCAGGTGCATCGCAAACACAGCTGTGAAAATTGCTTAAAGCGGGAACCTGTGAAAAATGTCAGTGACATTCCACAGGTCCCTCTGTCAGTTTCAAAAGGCTCGATGTCTTTTTTTTTCTGGGTGCAGTGCAGATGGCTTCCAAACAACGGGCTCATTGTGCACACCGCTACGCTAAACCCCTCCCAAAACTGACCTGCTGTGTTCCCAAAGGAAGAGTCTCGAGGACCCCCGATCCGGCCCGTGACGAGGAGCTGTAACAATAGGCTCCTCCTACAGCTGGCAGCGCTGCACCGCCTCCCATGACAACCAACAAACATTAGCATTGGGTGTCCGCACCGCATCCGCCGCTATCCGGGTTTGGGTGTCACATGACTCCCGCTGATGCTGGTTTATATTAATAAAACTGCACCTTAATGGTGGAGCCAGAAATGAGAACCTTTTATAACTGCAACACCTAAAAATAAAAAGATGATAATTAGAGGCCATTGTCTGCTGGTATTCGAGGACTGGTGCCCCTTCTGACATCTCTGTGTCTCCGGCTGAAATGAGACGGTCCTCTCACAAGGTAAAGCCCAGAAACCACAGGAGATGGTACCAAAGCTATGCCGGATATCATTTATCAGGCAAATCCTGCACTACAGTATTAAATTCAAGCAATTGTCTGCACGAATTAAAACAGTGCAAATGCATTCCCTGGCTGGGCTGATGTCATTCATGACCTACCTAGTGTCTGATGTCATGCTCTAATTACTCTGCCTGCAAATAAACAGGCGTTTATATATACACCTGATTTAAGGACACGCTCAGTGTTTCTTGCAAGACAGTATTAATGGCCAAACAGTTACTGTGGTGGAGCCCAAAGTTAATGACATGGACTATGATCTCATGTTAAGAGATGTGGAGCGTAATCATGCCAGCTAAAGGGGCGTGGCTCTCACATGTGCTGGGTGAGGGGACGCACTGCCACGACAAGACCTCCAGCGCTCGCCCAGGTCTGTCACAGCTGCCCCCCGGCACCACAGCTGGCCAACCTCTGTGACCTGCCCCAGTACCAGCCCGAGCTCAAGCTACTCACCTGACTATAACTATTAACATTCAGAAATAAATGGAAGATATTTAATATAACAAAAAAAAGGAAATCATTTGATTTAATACAGAAGCTGTTCCGGCTAATGATTTGTATTTGGCCAATTTAATATGAATCATCCATCCATCCATCTTCTAGCCACTTATCCTGGTCAGCTTCGAGGGGGCCTTAAGCCTACCACTGCAGCCCTGGACAGGATACACTCAAAAACAAAAATGGTTCACAGTTTCCCAGGTTTTGTGGCCTACCTCAGCACTAAATCCACCCCGTTCCCACTTCCTGCATTATGAATGCCCCAACTCATTTAAGCCTGGCATTCAAAGAGGTGTGGACCTCAGTCCTCTCAAGTAACACGCCAGCGTGGGAATCTAATGTCAGAATGGGTCTGTAGAACTCAGCCACAGTGTGGCGGGTTCCACCAAAGATACTTCATCCTGCTGTCGCCTGTACGTATGAAGGTTTGTATTCAGCCATGGTGGCTTGTCCTTCTGTTCTAAAACCTTGATCTTCCATTTCTTAAAGCGGCTTATGGTTGATTAGGTGCTAGGCTATGTTTTGGATAATCCCCAGAGCCCGTTCTTCCTTTCCTCCATCACTGGCTGCCAGACAAGCCCAAAGAATAACAGATCCCTGCTTTGCTGGATTCTCTTCTTTTCTTCAAACGCTTCTCCTTTTTTCTCCAGATGTACCGTTGGTGACTGTGACCAAAATGTTCAAATTTTGTTCCCACAAAAGTCTAGAACATCAGCTGCAGAAAGCCGCTGGCTTCTCTGGCTGTGCTGCCTGCTTCTGTGATGAGATCACAGGTAAGGATTCCTTCTCCTGACTTCCATGCAGGTTATGATTGTGCTGGCCACACTGCAAAATGTGCTGCTCACCACTAGTCCAGTGTCAGCGAAACCTTCCTGCTGGTTCTCTGCTCTCATATGGGGGTTTTGCTTGGGTCCCTGACAAATTGATGAGAAGTTCTATCTAAGATTTTTCCTGCCGTTGACTTCAACACCTCCCTTTACCTTCCAGTTGTTGTCACAGGATATACCTCCTATGACCGTAAACACTAGATCTCCAGACATTTAAACTGAGCCAAATTAGACATCTGACGGATCTTGTCCAGAGTGTACCCCTGCCTTGTGTCCTACGCAGCCTGCCGTAATGTCCAGGCCACTCCCTGATCCTGAGGATGAATGGCTGGATGCCTGCATTAGACATTAGTATTAGCAGCGTGCAGTCTAATAGTGCCGGACCCTCAGCTCTACCCCAGGAGGCCGTATCTCATGCCTTCTTACGTGGATGACCTCCCAAAATGATAACATGCCAACGTGCAGGGTACACAAGGCCAGCATGTCCTTCCGGAAGCATTGGGAAGAAAGTAAACATTTTTTCTTGGCTTCTCGATAACGGGCTCTCAATCCAGGAGAACATTCACCTGAGAAGCACTTAATGGGAAGCAGCTATTAGAATCAATGGCTGCTTCTTTAAAAAAAAAAAAAAAAAAAAAAAACTACTTCATGCAGCGAACAGCTCAATGTACTGGATGTGAACTTCTCTGA
This sequence comes from Gymnarchus niloticus, assembly GCA_009936485.2. Lineage (NCBI taxonomy): Eukaryota > Metazoa > Chordata > Actinopteri > Osteoglossiformes > Gymnarchidae > Gymnarchus > Gymnarchus niloticus. The sequence goes on along the minus strand of JAACJT020000086.1, from coordinate 10,748,869 downwards.
GGAAGTTATGGTATTACAGCAGTCTACTCTGTACTGACATGGCAACATTATTTGAGAAACTGTCAACAAAGCAAAACTTGCAACAAAGCAAATTTAATCTGATTAAAATGAAACTGAAATGAAGCATTGTGCACGTTTCCCCAAAAAAGTATTTTCTCACTCATTATAAGGGCAAACTATCCATCTATCAGCACTTACCTAGTCCAGGGTCAGAGTAATACTGGAGCATTTCCCTGGACACATGGGGCATGAGGCAGGGGCCCCCCGAGCAGGATGTCAGTCCAGCGCAGTGCAAACACACACACCGCAGTGACAAAGACGTTCAATCCACCGAAACACCTGTGTCACACTAGTCACCGGACATGGGTTACAGGGCCAATGAACATGTGAAGCACAGCATTTAGCATCTGATAAGCACCTTCGGTCAGGTTATAGGGCCTGAGGACTAACATTACAGATTTTATCAGTCTTCAGTTTATAACTCAAACTGACCTTCAAAAGTATGAAACTTAAACAGTACCAATAAAAATGAATTGGCATCATCCTTAGCTATACAAAATGTCACAGCTTCAGTCATTTCATCATCATTTGCTTTTTTGGTCATATGGAGTGCAGCTTGCAAATGATCCAGCTATGCTTTGCTAGGCTATGCTATGCTAGGGTGAACTAGGTTATTCTAGGCCGTGCTAGACTAGACTAGGTTATTCTAGGCTATGCTAGGCTAGACTAGGCTACGTTAGGCTATTTCAGATTATGCTACGCTATGTTAGATTACGGTAGGCTATGTTAGGTTATGCTAGGCTATGCTAGGCCATGCTAGGCTAGAATAGGTTATGCAAGGCTATGTTAGGTTATGCTAGGCTAGACTAGGTTATGCTAGGCTATGTTAGGCTATGCTAGGTTGAGTCATTTGTCTGATTGACTTGAGGTTCACATCAGCTTCTACGATCTCATCAGTGTGTGCCACTGCTGAATTCTGTATCATCCTGAACAATACAAGATGGCATAGCTCTGAAAGACTGGGTCCACTGGAAGGTGCAGAGAAGAACCAAGGCGTTGAGCACATTCCAACCCACACCTGGGTCTCTGACACTACACAGACGCTGCCTCCATGTTATGTTTTCCCCACAGTATCGTAAGTATGATTGTTACTCTAACTGCTTTGCAAATTTGGCATCCCATCAAGAAATAGAAAATCAGGGAGGCCTGAACTACTTAAATTCGAGGGTTTGGTAGGAAGCTCCCATTAGGGATATCAATTAGCCAACTGAGAGCTAAGCAGGAGGTCTGGGAGTGTGACGAGATGGTGATCGATGGAGCAGCCAAGTCTGTCCAGGTTAGCCTGGTTACGCCGATGCTGACATTCACTTCCCAATTGGAGGCCAGCTCTGCAGAGAGTCTTATATACAACACTGGAGTTTGGATTGAAACGTGCATAATGTGACTTTTAATGCCCAGGGCCATTATGACTGAGGATCTCAGGAGCCTTCAAGGTTCCCCACAGGCTCCATCTAAGTGGACTGGAGATGAAAATCTCCTTATGGCTTTTATCTGTAGCAGTGCAGGACGTCTAATTAAGGTCTCGTCAATAGACTGCTTCACGTCGTATCACTTTGAAAAATGCATGAATCATTTATTTACAATTTGGAACGACTTTGTGGCATTCTCTCTGAAGTCATTTGATGAAGAACAAAGCCATGCACTGTCAGTTTCATTTTTCCTCCATTCTGTGTGTGTGGAGTTTGCATGTTCTCACCGTGACGTGCCACTTTCCTCTGGAAACTCTGGGTTCCTGCCGCAGTCCAGAGACAAGCAGTCAGGCTACTTGGTGTCTCTAAATTGCCTGTACCATATGATCGCTTGTGTGTGTCTGCATTCTGTATTGGTTCTACGCCAGCCTTCTGCCCTGTACTGCTTGGCACAGACTGCAGGTTCTCCTGTGACGCTGACCAGACTAAGTGGTCAGAAGATGAGTGGATGCTCAAGGTATATCTGGGAGTGCCTACAGCACACTTTCTATATTTCATACTCATTCTTTTGGTCCTTTAATTCCCGTTTATTAGCACCGATCGGGAAAATCCACCCCAATCCCATTCTACTGCAGTGCAATGACAACAAAGCTTTCTAATTCTAATGAAGTCTTTCAAGCCTATTCACTTTACTGGGAACAATAAGTAATTGATAAGTAATGACCTTCTGTCTGAAAGTAAGACTGAAGTCTTCCAAGCAAAAGCTGAAGAAACTACAGAGTGCACCAAAGATGCAGCCTTGGTCATTAATTAACTCCAGAAATTACAGGCTAAGCCAACTCCTGGCAAATGTCATATGGCAACAAAGTCCATGGAAAATGAATAGGAATTACCCTGTAGGCAGAGCCAGGAGCAAAGGATTAAAGCAACATTAGAGAAGACAAAAAAACTGCTGGACAGGATACTGAGGGGTGTCTACATGAAAGCAACAGTGAAAAGGCCGACGTTTCAAATACAAACCTGAAAATCTCACTGTGAAAGAAAGGGAATCTCCACAGTCAACGACAATTCAGAATAAAGGTGATCGTACTTCCCAAAAAAAAAAACAACAAACAAATAGGTTTTGAACACAATCAGCATTTTTAACTACACATAGACTCACACTGAAGATTACATTAAATCGGCTGGTCTCATAAGCAGATAAGCAGAGAAAGTCATAGCTGAGAAACAGGAAGGATTTCACACAGGAAGGAATGGCATTCATGATAAGAAGCTGTGAAAATGTCCTCACTGACCAGAAATATTGCCCATATTCAGACCACTGGTTTAGTGTGTGACCCCTGGGGGGGCAGGAGCTTATCCAATTGCTCGGCACATAAAAGTACACACACTCACATAAAATTACACTCTACAGGAAATTGAGAGACAGCAATTATAGCCCAACTGGAGGAATCGGAGAACCCAAAAAAAAGCCTTCACGATGGAGGGAGGACATGCAGATCTCGGCATGGGTGAGACAGACAACAGCAGGTGGCGCTGTTCCGAGGGGCCACATCAGACAGCCCTCCCATCCTCCCCGCCTCACTAATTTAATGTCCCCTACTTTTTTATTTCCCTCAGGGACCACTTTAGATTGGTTTCTGCTATACTATGCAAACAACACAGAAAGCTTAAAGCCTGAAGCTGTATTAGTGAAGGACACATGCCTGACTATTTCATATTTCACTGTAGTCTGGCTACGTAGATTATCGTATTTCCGTACACACACACACACACAGACACACACATACATACATACATACATACACACACACACTCACAGACACACACACATACATACACACTCACAGACACACATACATACATACACACACACACTCACAGACACACACATACATACATACATACACACACACACTCACAGACACACACATACATACATACATACACACACACTCACAGACACACACATACATACACACACACATACATACATACACACACACATACATACACACACACACTCACAGACACACACATACATACACACACATACATACATACACACACACACTCACACACACATACACACACACATACATACACACACACACTCGCAGACACACACATACATACAGACACACACATAATTAAGAGAGCCCACGACCTTCAAGTCCGTACCAGCAGTACGTTATGGGCGTACGTCCTGTTCGAAATCCGTAAAGTGAAAGTTAAATTTCAGGTTATTAATGTGACGGCCCTTAATTATTCGGGTCGGTAAGAACTTCATAAATAATACACGTCTTCGAAGATGCTGTAGCTAACATAGGGATAGCGACAGCGTAGCGGAGCGTGAGCTGCATTCTTAGCGGCTACAGGAAAGAGCCTCGTGCCTCCCGGTGACGCTCGGTCTACATGTCAAGAGGAGCCGTCCATTCGGCTTGGCGCCATAACGGCCTGGCATCTCCGTGTCCGGTAGCCGATCAGAGCCGTCGATAAGCCGCCTCGGTGTCTCACCTCCGCCCCGCCGTTCATCTCCATGTCTTCCGAGGACGTCACCGGCATCGGTGTAGAAAAGAAGCTAATGGTGTTTAGCTAACAGAAACCCCACAGATGTTTCTTTTTCTTTTTATGTTGCTATGTGTTTCACAGGCGCGCTGCTATAGGAATGAAGGCACTTGGCTCCTCTTCCTCCATTTGGGGGCGGTAGGCGCTGCATTTTACACACTCGTCATCAGGAACTTCACATTTTTCGAGGTGCTACACCTTCGAGCCTCTGTGGTGGCATTAAGCGAATTTATATCATTAACACAGCTTTATTTTTCATTTCTATTCCATTCTGTATGTCATCCGTTCAACTTAAAAGAAGCAAAGTACAGTACTACCACATACATTTATTTTCTTATATACCTTTAAATATGGTCAGAAATATTATAAATATTGTTTTTGTCCTGTATTTATCAACACATGTAGGTATGTTACGAGCAATTGTGTTTTTAAACTATTAAAGTCGACATTTTTGTCAGACGTATAGCGCCGTCTATCGTACAGTAAAGGGACTGCGGCGGCTGCCCTCGCTAAGACTTCATAATAATAAGGTTTGCCAGTCATATCCTGTAACGTGTGTTTTTATTCGAGCCAGCTTCCTAAATACAGTTCACTGATTTACATGACACGGCTATTATCAACTTCAAAAATAGCAGGTCCGCAAGAAAGTAAGGTAAATTTAAAATGAGCTGAATTTTTCTATTTGTTTGACTTGATTTTCTCCCACTTCCCCCCGAAGCCTTGTAGTTTAAATGTGTAGACGGGAATAAATTAGTAACATAAAAATTCCATACTTTCTCTCTCAGCTATTTAATAATTTGGAAAGTTCTAATAATAAACCAAGCATAAATTGATTTAGTAGGGCAACTATGAAATAGTCTTTTTTAATAATACAAGCAATGTCCACAACAACTTCAAATCTGTCCATCCATCCATCCATCCATCCATCCTTTTCCACAGCTTTATCTGGTCCGGATCTTGGTGGCAGCAGTCTACGCAGAGTTCCCAGACCTGCCTCTCCCCAGCCATCTCCTCCAGTTCCTCCGTGGGAGCAGTGAAGCGTTCCCAGTCTAGTTGAGAGATGTAATCTCTCCAACATGTCCTGGGTCTGCCCCAGGGTCACCTCCCGGTTGGATGTACCTGAAGCGCCTCTCTTGGGCGATGTCCAGGAGACATCCTGAACAGATGCCAGAGAGCTGCCTCAGCTGTCTCCTTTCCACACGAAGGCTCTACTTTAAATGAGCTTCTCATGCTCTCTCATGGGCTGAGCCCAGACACCCCTGCGAGGGAAGTTCATTTCCGCCACTTGTATCCGTGATGTCATTCTTGCGGTTACTACCACCATACTGTAGGCGAGGGAACAGGAACGAATGACAGCTTCGCCCTTCCAGTCTGCTAACTCTTCAGCACGACAGACTGGTACAGTGTCCGCAAAGCTACTGATGCTGCCCCGGTCCGCCTGCCAATGTCCCGCTCCATTCGTCCCTCAGTGGTAAACAAGACCCCGAGATGCTTAAACTCCTCCACTTAAATGAGACAGAAAGTCATTCCCAACCTGGAAAGGGCAATCCACCCTATTCCAAATCTGTCAAATTGTTTTAAACCCGGCATACTTTAAACGTGAAACTCAATAATTAAATCATTGCCATAGCGCTGATATTCAAAAATATGTTAGATATTAAATGTTTAATGACACCCTTTTTCAATAACGGTCCTATTCTTAACACTTTCACAAAGTTCTGTTTAGTGATCCAGTTCTGAGTACGAAACTCTCCTAAACTTCTGCCTGACTCCTAACCCGCTTGCCTTATGTATAAGGCCTGTACTTTATTGACACTCTTTATTGACACTGTTCTTCATGTCCTTCCTGTTTCTTAGACGTGGATTTATAGGGGTATATAAATTCACTGCAAGAAAAAAGAAAGAAAATTGCCTGTGTCACAGCAGAGAAGTGTCTGGGACTTCACCAAGAACTCTTAGCTTCCATCCGAGACGTGACCGACCTTCAACGTTGAAATGTGGCAGCTGTTGTTAAAAGCAACGTTGATAAAACGCCGAAACAACGTCATGACATTAATTTGATTTTCAAAATCAAAACAAAATTCAACCTTGGTCCATGAGGCTGATTCACCAACAACTAAACATTGAAATGCTGGCTGGGATGTACAGGCAGGACATTCCTGTCTATTATGAGGCGTCCCTGGAAATTTGGATTTAACTGTAAGTACAGAGCAAACTAACACTGATACATCAATATATGAGACATTTACCCATAATTACCAGTTCACACAGCTTTAACAATCTATTGTATTTATCACTGTCTTTTGGGTTTTTGAAAACTGCATTGAAATATGTAATGAATAGTAGGTGTAATATTCTTGGAAGGATGGTAAGGCAAATCTTGTAAGTTTTAAAATATTTGTATTTCAGGTACAGACATAGGTCCCTTTTATTATTTGTTTTAAAATATTATATTCCCTTTGTTTTGTATTTGGTTCTGCCCCTGAAAAATATGCAGTCGCATTAAATAGTTTATAGAAGTAAGCTGCATTTTTTTTCAGTCAGCATGCAATAATAAAGAGACAACCATCAACGAACTTTGACCCATCCTACACTACTTATCCACGAAAGACGGTGTTGCTGCAAATAAAAAATGACAACACACAGAGAAAGCGAATCCCTCTTCGGGATACATGGCTTTGAAAATGGATGAATAGAACCAGGGTAACCATTATTCTTCATATGTTGAGCTTATTAAACATATATACAAATGTTACAGTCGAAAGATTATTTGAGGTAGCTATTGTATGACCCTTGTTAGAAGACATTCTATTCATGTTTTGTCTTTCTTTTGAAATTTTGGTTCCTCTACTAATAAAAGCTCATTGTACGATGACAGAAGTATTGAGAGAATTGCCATTTTTCTCATTTTGTGAAACATGAATGTGATCATGTGCTGTTATGGGATATTAATTATATCCATTTAATGAGTTGAATTTCTCAATCTAATACCATAGTTGCCTCGTTTTTCACTTTAAAATAATTTTTGCATGTAGTAATCTAAAATCGTGAAACTGAAGTAAGTAGGAGAGAGACAACCCTTAAATTGTGTTGAGCACTAACACAATTGACAGAGGGCATAAACCTGCGTGCTGGGCAGGGGATACGAGATTCAGCCTTCGGGACGGGGACGAACCTGCGTGCTGGGCAGGGGATACGGGATTCAGCCTTCGGGACGGGGAGGAACCTGCGTGCTGGGCAGG
>JAACJT020000086.1:10725051-10741490 GCA_009936485.2 Gymnarchus niloticus | reverse complement strand
GGAACCTGCGTGCTGGGCAGGGGATACGAGATTCAGCCTTCGGGATGGGGACGAACCTGCGTGCTGGGCAGGGGATAACGTGATTCCCCGCCCGGTATCATAAAGCGGGCGTTGCGGACAGAAAAATGCGGGCTGGCATTGGACGGTGTGGGATGTCGTTGCTAGGGGAGGAGAAACCGTGTGTGAAGCGGAATCCGTAATAGGAGCGACGGTCATTGATTGCTTCTTTTTACCGGAGTAGGGGCTCCGTGGTCTTTGTGTCACTTGTTTTAATGCGTAGACTGCCATGTATGATAATATATTATGGCATGTTAGACGCCGGCACGCCGATTCTGCGCTGCTCTTTCGGTTATGACGTTGGCTCCCTAGGCAACAAAAGGCATCGACGCGTTCGAGAAGCTCGGCGACTGTACGTTTATGGCATCGCTCATTATAAATTGCGTTATTTGGGTCGAGTGGACAGCGGGATCGATTCTCCCGATTTCCTTTTCCGAGCGCGCATCCGCATCCATCGGCAGTTAAGCAGCCTGCTCTTCAGCTGTTCGGGGGTCAGTTCACCGGCTCACACGCTGTAAGTACCCGGCCTCTTCATCCCATGCGGAGGGGAGTCCGGCTGACGCGGTCTGGTCATCCTAAGCCGTGCCGGGGGGTCTGGGGGTCGGTAGGGGTACCTGTCTTATTTACCTAGGAGTGCCTGCTCGGTCGGTACTGATCAGCGGGAGTCGTTACCACCGACCGTCGGTGATTCATCGGTGCGTTTACCTTGCGTGTGTCCAGATGGCTGGACTAAGGATGGGGATTATGAAGGGCAGGAGACCCCCCCCCGTGTGCGTCTTCGGGGCTCCCCTTATCTTCGTTTCCTTAACGTGAACGCGCACATGTCGCCGTGCAGGTCGGTCCAGTGATGTCCCGTGTGGCCGAACTGCGTCAGTAGGCGGACCTGCAGGTACTCCGAGGCGGCTGTCACCGGGGGGGGGCACGGCAATGCAACCCTGGCACGTCATTGATAAATACTGAAATTTTCAGGTTGAAATGGAGTCGGGGGGCCAATCCGGCACCGAGCCGCCCCGGGGACATGAAAAGGCGGCCGTCCGGCTTAGCGTCACCGTGGATGAGGCGACAGACGACAGCCGTGTCACCGGCACGGAGACTCCGGCGCTGCTGCGGGGGGGCAGCGACCCTACAGCCTACCCCCCATCCACCTACCGGAGGATCGCGCACCGCCGCTTCATAAGGAGGAATCTCTGCTTCTCGGACTCCGATGAGCAAGCCTTGGAAGGGCTGGACTGTGAGCAGAGGGGGAAGGGGACAGGCGTCCATCCCGGCACGGTGCCGGACAGGACGCCGGCGGCCGAGCCCTGCGTGAAGGGGGGCTCCGGCCCCCAGAAGGACACCACCGACGAGGACAGGGCGAATGTGGCGCCCAAGAGCTCCGGCAAGACCACCAGCGACGAGAACGAGGAGGAGGCCAAGATGAAGGCGGTGTCCACGTCCCCCGAGGGCCGATTCCTCAAGTTTGACATAGAGCTGGGCAGGGGGTCCTTCAAGACGGTCTACAAGGGCCTGGATACCGAGACGTGGCTGGAAGTGGCGTGGTGCGAGCTTCAGGTAAATCATTCAGCTTCAGCTTATGCTGTGACTCAATGTGCAGGCCCATTATTCATAATCATAATCATAATAATAAGCTCCGAATACACCAGACTCTCCTACACACCAGTCAGGGTGCAGCCACGCGTGTATCACTGCTTTACATGGCAGGGAATCAAGTCGGGGGGGTATTCTAGAATCTTATGGTGAAGAAGTCTGGAAAATGTCATTTTCATTGATGTGTTCCATCCGTCCATCCGTCCATGCATCCAGGGTGAAATGCCATATGAATTGTCTTCTTTTTATCACCTCATCAGTATTTCCACTCTTCAGACCTAGTTGTCATTCTTTATGTAGTTAAAGGTGCGTTTTTGGAATTCCGCGTTGATATCGAACCCGGGCTGCCATGTCAAATTTCACCAAATTTTGCACCTTCTCTTCACAAACATGGCACCTGTAGAACTCCAAAAGTCATGGCGACGTGGTGTGTCTTTACACTGAACCACCTCGTTCAAAAGAAGGGAGAATTAAAACAGTTTTCTTTAGAATCACAAGACAAATGTAGTTTTGAAGCAATATTTTTTTCTCTGGCAACAATAATCGATAACCTTAGACGAACAGTACCTAGAAACGAAATGTTGTTAATTTATCTCCAATTAATTACAGTCTGTCTATAATTACCTTTCATGTTAAATCAGATTAAATGGCACATTATTTCACATCATGATTCATTTTCCACTTTTGGACCAGGCACAGACCAGCATAAAATGATGCTAGTTGCACATCATTGCACTGGTAACCAGTATATATTGTCAGATACTGAGCTGGACAAGTGCAATGCCTATAAAAATAGCATGAAAACTGAATTCTGCCGTTGCCACATCGCTCACACTCAGTGCAGTGTGTACTGTTTTACAGTGTCATCACAGTCCATTGTTCCAGATAAATAACACATTTACCCTTTGAACTTGGTTGGAGTTGCCAGGGGAAGGTATAAATGCTGTCTGTCATTTACAGCTAACATCTGTCTAAAGATAGAAGTACAACACAAACACATTCATTTGGCTGTTTAAAAATATTCATATTTATTGCAGTTTTTCAAAAAGCACCTCTGTAATCTGTTATCTCTTCACCATCCAGTTCCTTAACTTCCATTTTGTTCTTGGTCTTTGGCCTGGGAAACCAGGAGGAGTGAACCATCTGGTATATATTTCTAGGGGAGAATCACAGATCTACCATCTGTACAGGGGGGTGCCTGTGTTTCGGGGGGAGTGCTTTTATATATTTTAAAAATAAGTATCTTGCCCACTAAAAATGTATGGTGTAGCTGTTTTGTGTTTTTTTTATAATTTTTGTGACTGTGTTTCCTGAGTTGGTCTTTTGACGGCATAATGGCATTATCGAAGGGGCGGGGCTATAGCTATTGAGAGGACGATTAGGGCAGCATGCAGAGAGGGTCGCTGGTGTGGGGGTCCCAGGACTGTAGCCCAAAGTCTATATTTATGCGTAGATGTTCTTCCGTCTAATTTTCACAGCCTTTGTATTTCACTTCTGAGCTCCGCTTCTGCCTCCATCCACCATCCATACCCTGCCTATATATTTTTTGCTTAAATCTGTTTCTAAGTTATAGCAGGGAAGCTGCTTCACAGTCTGTTTAGTTGTTGAATGTTTTTATCGGCTGCGTGTAAACTTTCAACTTTGTGCATTTATTGATGACTTTCTAAAAAAGTCCACATTGATCACAATTGTGCTTATTCAGCACAATAGTGGAACGTGAAACGCTAAACCAGCACTGAAATATTGCCAGACTCTGGGGACAGTTTTTTTTTTTTTTTGCAAATTGACATTTGATTAGGATTTGGACTTCGGTGACTCGCATTAGATGACTATGTTGAACTGGGCCTTTCTCTGATCCTGCCCCCATTCTGCTGTAATAGTAAGATGTGTTATGGACCTTTATTAGAGGCTGACTTGACGTAAATATGTATGTGAATGTACACATGGGGGTAGGAAATGGATTTTTAATGTGCCGCTCTTTCCATCTCTCTCACGTTCCTGTTCCCTGTGGCTGGATTTCTGGTGTGTGAGTTGGAGCCGTTCCCACTTGGCTTTGAGGTTAGGTTATTGTGGTCAGCTTACCATCCTGGTGGAGGTCCGTCTAGCTGAAAGCCTCACTGGGAAGATGTGCTGAAGCCTTATGCAGATAGAGGGGCCTGACGTGGCTCATGGCTCGTTGACAGAGTTAGGGCTCAGATATGGCCCTTCTGCTAGAACACGCTAAAAAGGGTAACGCTTGAGAGGCTAACGTGCAGCAGAAGAGCAGGCTTGAGGTAGCAGGCAGTTGAGGCCAGCCAGCCGGTGCCAGTGTTGAGATGTGCTACCGCTCCAGCTTTCCGACCTGTGTAGTTCTGCACGGTTTAACCATCCGAAGCGAAGAGATTCTGAGTCTGACTGTGACTCCCTTTCGTCCTGTAGATCTTCTTGTTGAAGGACAGGCCGTTGTTACGCATGGCTGTCCCAGAGCTCCGCCTCCTTTCATTTGACTTGTACCGACATGGTCCTGGAGGTTTCATCGCTAGCTTGTCTAGGTACAGCCCAACACCTCAGCAGAGGGTGATAATGAACAGAACTTGAATTCTGAATTTCCAGTGATCGTTTGGGACTCATACAATATTGAGGTCTCAGATGTCTTGGAAAATGTACAAAAACATTAAGAAAAGCTCTTAATAGAGTAAAATCTTAGGAAGAATAAGAATTTCACTCATCAGTCTTTGAGTGGCTCACTCAAAGATGTTAAAACTTCCTGAAAAAAGTAAATTTGCAGTTTTTTAGCCAATCCTACAACGCTAACTATAAATTCCTGTAATAGACTGCTTATAAATTCCTGTAATAGACTGCTTTGTGGATGGTGGTTGGTGGAGATAGGGTGGTGCTGTGGTGTTTCAAGGCTTGGGGTGTGTTGAGCCGTGGGCATCTCCTGCTATCCTGAAATAGTGCCTCCGCGTTCTCGGTAGCGCTTTAGAACAAATGTGCTAAGTCATGCAGGTGAGATTAACATTTCTCCTCGATGTGGAGAGTCCAGAACATGCAGCACTCAGAGGACGTGGCTAAATCGGGAGGCCTGCATTAAATTTGCGTTGTTTGCTACTGTCACACGGAGACAAGTGGTGACGAGGGTGGCCGGGGTGCCGTCTAGCTTGCTGTTTGGCTGTTGCATATTTTATGTAGCCAGCAATGCAGATAATTAGCAAAGCTCCATAGCGACCTGAGTTCTGCCCTCACCCACCATTTCCGTCACGGGCTGTGGTGTCAGTGTCACCTGAGATTTACTGCCTAAATGATGGACCTTTTGAAAATGTTGCCATACTGATTGTGCTTGGTAACCACCTTTGCTTTTCTGATCAGTGGCGGGCCTTTTGCAGAATGTACCCTTACGGCTATAATATGGTACCTGTAGCATCTCCTGAAGCTTCGGGGCAAGACAGAGTGCACCCAGGGGAGGGTGTCGGTCGGTCCGTTGCGTGCCAAAGGCGGTTCAGCTAAACGACTTGCCTTTGGTGCTTTGGAGGGCAACTGAGGCCCAATCGGAGTTGAGAAGAGCACGCAGACTCCGTGTTTTCTGTTTAAATCGCAGCCTTCAGATACGTGATTGCAGGGTTACCCCTAGAGCCATACTGCGGCGTGTCTGCATGTCTCCGATTTTCTATTTAAAGTTTCGCAGTGTCTGCTTGCTCTTCAAGCCGACTGTTTATCAGAATAACGTGCTGTTTTTTACATAGCCGAATGTACCTTGCTCTCATCCATACAGCAGCGCAGACAGCTGTAATGAGCAAATGTTTTTGTAGTATTTTTCATTCAGGGTTCTGCTCGGCGTCCCCTCGACTGCGGGCTATGGCACCTCTTTTGGCCGCCGCCCACTCAGTGAGCCGTTGCTGCAGCCTGGACCCTTGCAGAGGAGGAGGGCACTCCGAAAGTCCTTCTTCCACAGTGGCAAGGAGGGAAGGTCTGTGACTTTTCAGCCATTTTCGGTGCAGGTCTCCCAGTGGCATCACATGGCAGTTTTTGCCTCTGAGCTCTCTGCCGAGCACGATTCTAAAAAGCGCTGCGTGGCATGAGTCTGCTGAAAGGCACAGTGCCAGTCAGGATGCAGATCTTCCCATTGGCATCACCTTAACCTCTCGTTTTGTCGTTCTAAGCCTATAAAACAAATTCACTATCGGTACCTGAGCGTAGGAGCGGGCATTGCAGGTTTATAATGGATGTATTTTACAGTAAGCCTAGTCAGTGTCCTTTGTAGTAACCTACTGCCGAAAGATTGCATTCTACAGACGAAGAAAGTATTGTCCACAGAAGTTTCTTTTAGCCCAGTGCAGGTACACAGAGAGCCAGTAAGCGATACTGTGTTACGCTTTTCTCTGGGCTCAGCACGGCCGCTCTCTGGGTAAGGAATGTGCAGCAGTGGCCATTGCTTCCCTGATCGCCAGTAGATAACATTTAGCTACAACCCGCCAGCTGGTTCTTTTGTCTTCTTCATAAACGGTGCGATGTATTAGCCACTGATGTGAATTGTACCCAGGTATGTGGTTTCTTTCTGTCGGGTATCGTTGATGAGAACTTTCATCCCGTCCGGTGTGTGCCCTGACTGGTATTGGCTCCAGGCTCAATGAGATGTGCTGAGCCGTACCTGAGATGGACCCGGCCACGGCATCACTCAGCACGACACTATCTTTTGGCCCTGAAAGAGCGTGCAATGTTCTGGCACGCAGACTTCCTGGATACGGTCGATTGTTTTGATTTAAATTGGGAGATAACGTGGCATTTGCTTCCACACGTTTTCAAAACGCATCGGGAGTTGACTTGATGAATCTTTGACTGCTGAGCTCTATAGCTGATGAACAGGAACGTTTCAGAAGGGGCCTTTGCTGTGAGAGGGCCCTGTTTTGGCACGGATGGACATCCCAAGGGCCATTGAGCCCGCGGGGGATTTCACACGCATCTGAAGAGCCTACTGTACACTCAGCCTTACTACTCATTCACAAATTGATTCGCCGATTGATCCAGCCCCCGATGACTGCAGTCTCCCAGTCAATGGATTATGAATTGCATTAAATCGGTAATATTTTACTGCTCGTGAGACATCCCTTTTTAATTCAAAGAAATCTAGATAGCTTACATTTTTCTACATATTTGCACGCCTGTAAATATACCAGAGCATTACGTATTAAAACCAGCTGTGCAGACCTTCATGAGAAGAGAACTAGAAACCATTTGCTGTACATTAAGCACAGTGCTCTCTGCTTTTATGCATGTGTACCGTGGTACTTATTACGTATCATGCCTGTGAGTATATATTATCATTCATATGTAACGACCGTTTACTTTACGATATTCACTTCTCCGGCGTGGTTTCCTTAAATATGTAAATATGTCCAGAGGTGGCAGGGGACACTTTGAAGTTGGTCTTCAAGCACTCTGCGTTTGTTTAAGGATAATTTGCTATTTATGTGCGTAAACGGATGCAAGAGGGGAGAGGAGGGGCTGGACGTGTACAGGTCCCTAAAGTGAGAAGACAGAGGCCAGCCATGTATGTGGTACGCCGTGGATCTCTCTGGGGGCCGGGGTTCGCCGAGGGAGTCGCTCCTTTGTGTTTTGGCATAAAAACAGCTTTCGTAAAAGGCCTCCGAAATCTGGTCACGCCCGGCCGAACCCGAGGCTCCCCTGGGTCGGGACGGTGATTCGTTTCATGAAATGTGACATAGCACACAGTTAGGCATGGGCCGGTATGAGATTCTGACTGTCTGGTAACTTTAAGCAAAAATATCACGGTGTGGCAGAATCGCGATTACGGCACTAAAACGAAAAACAATTTCCATTGAACACAATCTTCTATTTTTAAATGACATATAGAAAATTTGGAACATTAATAAATGTGTATGTTAAGTTAAAATAATAAATCAAAAATAATAATAAAATAAATAATTGAATTGCTCTGAAAAAATTAAAACAAATGCAGTGGCTTAAGGGAGCCTAAACCTGCAGCTCAGCAAGCTCAGAACATAAATAGTTAAATTATTTTCTGTAAAGAAAAGTGAAACAAAATTAAAATTTAATTATAAGGTAATATAAGCAGAAAATTCGTACTTCTCTGCTCTTATTATTATTAGCTAGCTAGTTAGCCATGCTGTCTGTCTTGCTAGCTGTTTATTTCACCAAAGCTACACACGCTACCTCTCGTAGCTCGTTACAAATGTTCATTTCAAGACAGCGTCACCAGGAGTGATGGGTGCTGCCACCCCACATGTCAAGTCGTACCTGAAGTACGGCCTCCTCTGGCAGCCCCTCTTCGGATTTCCTTCCCCCTCCAATCCGTAGCCGTCTGAGTTTTTTCGGTACCCGAAAAACTGCCATACAGCCAACTTCGTCTCTTTCGAACGGGGGTTTACCTCCTTAGGCCATCATACACAGCTGACTGACTGCTCGCACTAAGCGGAGGGGTTCCTGCACTTTCTGTCTTTGACGAGTTTTAAAAAAACAGCTCATACCACAGGGACGGTATGATGGAAAATTGTAGTGGTTTTGAAACGGTGACTTTTTCAAATCGCGGTATACCTTGAAACTGGAAACCAGCCTATGCCTGATCGCTATGCCATATCTGACGGCCATAAGCCTGCCTTTTGGTGTACGCCCCCCGTCGTGTGCAAGTTTAGATTTAAAAATTGTCAAGTGTTAAGGCATGTGTCATGCCGCTCTGCTGCGAGTGTCAAGCACGGCGGTGCCGATCACCATGGCATGCTCCCCGGCCCGGCACTACTGCACTTCAGCTCCATCTCCCTCCGCCCACCTGACATCCATCATATTGCCAGAAAACATGCCCCAGTCAGACTGGCAGCACGCTTTCCCTCTAAAGCAGGCGTATTTGTGATGGTCTGCTATCATTGTGGTAATCCTCTGTTGGGTCCCGGCAGAGGACCAAGTTTGTTATCGGGGTCCTCGGATTAAAAAGTTTAAGAAGCCCTGCTCTTAGGTCATTTTCGGAGATGCTGCCTAGGCCATCACGCATTATCTTCTGACAGTCATAAAGGGTGAGCAGAGTTGTTTCTGGGCAGTACCGCGGGTCCAAACTCAGTCCAGCCCTTTAGTGCTGGCTGCCATGCGGGATAAACTCGAAATCAGCTCAAGATGCTAGAGGGTGTCTTCTGGGTGTCTTCCTGGTTACTGGAGAATTTGGAATGCCCTCTGACGTTTGGACGGCTTCCATCAAGATCCAGACCTTTTGGTAGGACACCAAGTGCAAGGCACACAGTAACAGATGGTGTCTGTTTGGTTTGGTAAATAAATGCATAATTTAGCACAGAGCTAATTGCCGTGGTTTACATAGTGCCACAGTTATTTTGATTGGCGTGTCTGTTTTCTGGGTTTCCCAGGTGGCCATTTTGGTCTTCATCCACTCCTTCGTAATCCTTCCACTCTTACCTCATGTGTTGTGTTTTGGTGAGCATATTTGTCATGGCTCTCAGGGAAGGGTTGGGGTACTAAAGTTTATGACATTCAGCAGTATGGTCCTGGCTGGGACTGGGCTTCAAAAACCCTTTTCTAAATCTGTCCATCCATTCATCCATGTATGCTTATCCAGATTTCAGACCCCTTTGTCCATCCATCCTTTCTTTCATTCATCCATCCATCGATAGCCGCTTAGCTTGACCTCAGACCCATTTGTATATATTTGACATTTGAGTTTTTTAATTTGACTTTGGCTTGTGACCAGCGGCTCTTTCTTTCACGTGTCATTTTGTACATGTGACTTAAAGGAGGAATCTGCAGACCATGCCTGTGAAACCCTCTTCACTAGCCAACATAGCATGTTAGAAATGTCCTCATTAGGGTTTATCCAGCAGCAGACCTGTGACAGACGGACATTTTGATTAGCTCTGCTCTTTGATGTCCCGGAGCCCCCTAAACATCCCATGCCCTTGGCTCGGAGCGAGCTCAGGCGAAGAATCAGCACACCTATTTACTTCAAGAGGGTGCTTAAGTGCTGCTTCACACTGAGAACCTGTAGATGTTACGGCTTGTCGGGACCAGAGTTAGGAATTCTGCTGCTTTCCTATTGTTGCCACAAAAATGTGGATGGATAACTGGGTCTATCTGTCTATCTTCCTCGAGCGCTTATTCAGTGCGGGGTTGTGAAGGATGTGGAGTCATTACGCATTCATGAAACGTTTCCCAAAATTCAGCAGTTTCCTTTGTGTGTCCTCGCGTTTATATGTTTGCTGACGTGTTGCTCGTTTGTTTACATGTATCTTTGACTGTCCATCCTTTTCGGAGGATCCGTGGGAAACTTTATAAAGTTTTAATAACCAAAACCTGTCCAAAATGGGGGCAAAGGCACGGCTTACTGTAGGAGCATTTGAAAGTTGTTTTAAATCTTGATTTGACGCTCGGCCAGTGTGTCTTAGTTTTACTCTGCGGATTTCTTACAGATTGGAGCAATAATCTTCCCTTGTGATGTCACTAAAGTAGTCCTGGAAAGGAAAGTTCCGGTTAGGTGCTTAACCTGCTCGTCACGCAGTTTGCATTCAGAGAACAAAACGTAGTTATGAACAAAATGAATTAGATCTCATCTTGGGCCGCATTCCCTGTGGATGTTCCCTGTAAATACATGGATCTCTTAACATGGTAGTAAGGGCAGGCGTTTAGTTGGCTCTTTGAAGGACAGCTGTTGGTAAAGTGATCTGATTGAGTCCTTTGCGAATCTGGAGCACCGGGTGTTGGGTGCAGTGAGGGTGCAGCTGGGATGCCGTGTTTGGTATGTGATGCCAGAGTCGACCGCTAAATCAGACTTTATCATCACTTTTGGTTTGTTTTCTCCCCTGCTCCTCACCACCACACTCTCAGGCTCCAGAGCGGCTGCTGCACCGTGAGAAAGAGACTCCTTCCTTATTCTGGAAGCACATGACAAAGCCTTCATTTCATTTACATCTCCTGCCGCGGGTCTAACTACTTGTTCTTTTGCAGTGTCTTGTTCTAATTTACCCCCGTTTTACCCCCCAGTACAGAATGTATGGATTAAGACTGGCAGATGTGATTTTCTGCATTCTTAATAAGGTTTAACTGCACAATAGAGAGAACAACTAAATCAGGATGGGGTTTCATAAAACGCGAGGGCTCTCCCCAGACGCCGTGCATTTTGTGCCTTAGCGTACTCGAACATGTCACTGGCAGGCCTAGGAAGCCTTTTTCCTGAGAAATGGGAAGTTTGGCTCCTTAGCGAACGGCTCTCGCTGGTCTGTGCGATGCGTTTGTGCCATGTACCCATTAATAACTGCCGACTCATAGCCCGTCCCGGGTTTTTCTCACATCTGTGTTCCGTGGTGGATCTCAGAACACAAAGCCCCCAACCAGTAGGAGAAATCCTTAAAGATGAAGCTTTTTCAAATGGAGAGAAAGTCCATTTGCATAGCTAATGAGTGAACGATGAGGGATCTGAAACACAGGGCTGGTTCATTCCAACAGAACCAGGACCTGAAATGACTTGAACAGCCTGAGTGATCTGGACGTCCTTTAAATTCTCTTCATGTTGCCCTTGGCATCCCTGCTCCTTTTCTGCCTGACTTCCCTCAATACAGGGCATGACCTGGACCCCTGGTCGACATTCTCTTCTCTGTCGTACTTAAGCGAGGTCATCGATGGCGAGGACGTATGGAACCGGAGAAGCACTCCTTCATTACAGGTGGACAGGGGGTGTACGGCGCGTCAGTGGGCTGAAATAGCACATTCTGGAGGGACCACGTGTGACGTTTTGCCTCTGAGAACAAACAGCTGGAGTCGTGTTGTTATATTTTACCATAAGTTCCGAATGCACCATCACTTTTGGCTTGAGAAGACTGACCCGAATCAGGCCTGGTCATCGCGTCTCAGAATCGATTTAAAAAAACACGACATCCTTTACCTCTTATACTGTTACCACAGAAATATTTCCGTGTCGCTCCCCAGCACTGTGCCGTCCTCGGTACCGTTCTCCTCGCTGTCGCTGTGCGCTTCGATAGCCTGCCGTCCAGTTCTCGATGCATGCTCTATATGGCGTTGGCTCTTTGTGGAGACCACATCAGCAGTAAGGGCTGGGGGGAGTGTCAGGCTCCACAGGAAGTGTTTCTGCTGGGTGGCAGAAATGCGATCTGGCTGATCTTGGCCTCCAGGCTGCCGCAGGAGCATTGATGCGCGTCCGTGAGCCGGCATGTCACCGTCCCCGTAGCTGCATGCTACTGACATCCCCGCGACAGGTCTCCGGAAGGCACTGACGGACGTCGGGTGGGGCTCGTGTCTGCTGCGTGTGGCCAATAACGGCGTGACTAAATGGCTGGGCGGGGGTTGGGCTTGACGTGGTGCAAAGCTGGTTACGGACGGTTTCTTGCTAATGTCACGGGCCATTTTCTGGGCTGTTGGCCTAATCGGGGAGAGGGAAAAGTGCTTCCCTCAGCTGAGCCGCTTGGCTCGGGGTGCATGGCTATCGATCGATTTTACATTTTAATCAAACTGCAGACTCGGACGTCCCATCTGTCCGTCAGCGCTGATGTGGAACGTTATTTTATGTACTCTGGTCCTTCTTGTCCTGCTCAATTGCCGCTTTTTTTGTCGACGCTCGTTACCGCTAATTTAAGTAAGCCTGTTAATGAAGCATGGCTCCTTTCCGCAGCACAGTGCTACGTATATTTAGAGGCCGATTGATCGGAGTATTTCTGGGTCCCCGGTGTGTGTGTGCGTGGCATATGAATCACGCGATCATTCAAACCACTCGCCGTGGAGATTCTGGTGGGACGCCGGGGTGCCGACGGCACCTCTGGGCCCGGGCCGGCCTGGAGCTCGACAAAATGGATCCAATGGAGCCTTGCATTATTTATGCAGTCTGCCTTTTAGAACCCTGGTGAATGCTCCAGTGGTGGTCTCTTAATTACCCCACCCCCCTCAGTATCCTCTGGGGGTGGTCATTTTCACGCACTGTTCCTGCACCCACCCATTCTCCACAAAATGAGGTCATCCC
Organism: Gymnarchus niloticus; assembly: GCA_009936485.2. Lineage (NCBI taxonomy): Eukaryota > Metazoa > Chordata > Actinopteri > Osteoglossiformes > Gymnarchidae > Gymnarchus > Gymnarchus niloticus. Next base: position 10,728,865 of record JAACJT020000086.1, on the reverse strand, counting down.
CTGACATGATGTGTCATCTGCAGTGTCTCCTGGTACCCAGATTTCGACACGAGACTTTGGGAAGTACGGACGGTAACACCGCTCGGCAGCTTACGTGACAGCCCTGCATGTAAAGATCAACGCAGGAGAGCCTCTAAAGTAATCGAGATAAAGGCTTCTGCTTTAGCAGTTCTGGGATGTCAGCAGTTTTGGGATTTATACAGTCGCAGAGCAATGGTATTGGCCACGGATATCGATTTGGAGTAGCCTTGCTTAGCGTGGGGCGGGGTTTCATGTTTTTTCTTGTTTTTTTTTTTTTTTAAAGAATCAGTCAGGTCCGGTCGACATGTCAAACATGAAACGTGAATAAAATTTCCTGCCCAGTTAGCCACGCTTGCGAGATGTTAAAGCCGTGCTCATTAATAGTAGTGGCAGCCATCAATAACAGGATGTTTCATACTGAGTGTAGCGCCTGTTTGAGGCCCAGGTATTTTCCTCCCGGTACGTCATTTTTATTTCAAAGCTGAAGCACAGAGGGAGACCCCCGCCCCCATTCCAGCTGCATCCTCACACAAGGTTACCCGCAGTTAGGGGGCTGGATGGGGGGGCGTCAGGTCCTTTTGCATTCACACGTCATATTTGTAGCGGGTGGCTGCTCGTAACACTTTGATGTGTTTGAAGTACAGCGAGTGGGCTTGACGCCAGACGTCCCGCCTAGGAAAGCAGTGCTTTTGGGAGGCCAATGAACTGACCTGAAATTATAAACTGTCCCAGGACCGCAAGCTGTCTAAGGCAGAGCGACAGAGGTTCAAAGAGGAGGCGGAGATGCTGAAGGGCCTACAGCATGCCAACATCGTCCGCTTTTACGACTTCTGGGAGTCATCAGTCAAGGGCAAGAAGTGCATCGTGCTGGTGACGGAGCTCATGACGTCGGGCACACTGAAAACGTGAGCTGGGGTGGTACGGCGTGCCGCCGAGTCGTTGGAGTATGGAGGAGACGGAATCAACAGCGATCGGACCTGTTTGGTGCCGTTCCTGCAGGTACCTGAAGAGGTTTAAGGTGATGAAGCCCAAAGTTCTGAGGAGCTGGTGCCGGCAGATCCTGAAAGGCCTGCAATTCCTCCACACCCGGACCCCACCTATCATCCACCGTGACCTCAAATGTGACAACATCTTCATCACGGGCCCCACGGGCTCCGTCAAAATCGGAGACCTTGGTCTCGCCACACTCAAGAGGTCCTCTTTCGCCAAAAGTGTCATAGGTAGGTCACCACCCCCGTCGTTCTGGCCATTCCTCGCTGTTTTGTGACTGCCGTGGCACGCGGGTGTGTGAGTTCCCTCTTTCTGATCTGTCGTTTTCGATGAATCAAAACAGTGGAAGCCTCACTCTTTTATGTTAACGGAAAATGAAGTCTGAGTGAAGTCGATGTAGCTTAATCTTGTGACTGTTCATCTTCGAAATTCTCTTCTGAGAATGCAGTCGATGCCAGGAGGTCTTAATGTGTGCCGTTTTTGTAGGGACCCCCGAATTCATGGCTCCGGAGATGTATGACGAGCACTATGACGAGTCCGTAGACGTCTACGCCTTTGGGATGTGCATGCTGGAGATGGCCACCTCGGAATACCCCTACTCCGAGTGCCAGAACGCTGCCCAGATCTATCGCAAGGTCACCAGTGTAAGTTAGGCATGAACCTGGGAGAGATGCTTACTCTGAATACAGTGCTGCGAGTGGGTGCGTGCGTGGGTGCCCTGGCCTTCCCGTCAGATCCCGCACGCTGATTTTCCGACGCCAGCACTTCCCGTGAATTTAAACATACCCTGCCTCACCCTGGCTCACTATGCGTGCTCGTAACCCTCGCAGTTCTCGCCCGGGTATTTCTCGGGGCCCTGCGCGGCAGGATGATGCATCGTGTAAGGAGACGCACAGTCCCCTGTATAAATAGAGTCATCACTGGTTTGTATGTGCTGTGTCTGTGAGCCCGCACTAGTCTCAGGGTATCACGGAAGGTGGCGATAAGATTCAGGTGTGAAAACAGCAGACTGAGAAGGGACTGCAGTTCGATGCCGGCGGCTCTTCGGCAGCCAGTTTTGGGTTTCAAGTATAATAATGAACCAGTGGGTAAAGCGGAAGCGTTTGAGTCGTTAGGTTGAAAAACCAGTCGCGTATAACGAGGAAACGTATGAAAGGAGATTGTGTCACGGGGCAGTAACATGAACCCCCTTTAATGGCAGTGCATACGCTACGTGAGTGACTCCAAATAATAAACTGCCTGAACTTCTGCTTGGCAATTCATGCACATGGTAGACAGAATGAGGAGCTTCAGCAGGCTTCCTGGTCCTTCGCCGTGTCCTCCTGTATGCTCCCTACAGCCGAAGGAGATCTCACCCGTTACCGGCTGCCTGCGTGGCGTCGTCTAGCATCGTGCCCAGTTTCACAAGTTTACCTTTCAGCTCGGCCTGTGTCTCACAAGCACTCTCTTTCCCAGGGGGTGAAACCCGCGAGCTACGACAAGGTGACGGATCCTGAAATTAAGGAAATTATCGGCGAGTGCATCTGCCACAAGAAGGAGGAGAGGTGAGTCACACTTCGGGTTATAAAGAAGCCGTCTTATTGTTTGTCACTAGACTGAGCGACAAGAGTCTTGGAGGTCTGAAATTCATTGGATGCCCTTGACCGTGCTAGGTGGAGAAACAGTGAAAGTACCAATTTGATAAGAAGGGAGTAGCTGTCTCCTCAGTTTTTAACCTTTTCTTCAGCGTTTGTCAGAAGGCCGTTGATGACAGCTGCCATAACTGATTTGCTTGTGTAGGTTTTCCATCAAGGACCTCCTGAATCATGCATTCTTCGCCGAAGACACTGGAGTGAGGGTTGAACTGGCAGAGGAAGACGACGGCAAGAAGGCCTCGATCGCCCTCAAACTGTGGGTGGAAGATGCCAAGAAGCTGAAGGGGAAATACAAAGACAGCGGGGCTATTGAATTCACCTTTGACCTGGAAAAGGAAGTTCCCGAGGGCGTTGCTCAGGAAATGGTTGGTGCAGAGATAACATCATCGATGTGGTTGGTCTTCTGGCGTGACGTCTGTGTGGTTCGGTTTCATGAAGTGCGTTCTCTTTCCTTGGTACTTCGTTAGTCCTAGAGCTGCTTCAAGCACCCGTAGCGAAGCCAGAAGAGCAGTAGTTATGGCAGGACCATCGGCATTTCCGCCGCTGTCCGTGGTGGTTCCATGGACCACCGGCGTCTCTCTCTCAGACCAAATGCCCAGAGTCGACCTTACCCCTTTTGATCAAGTGCTGTATTGTTCAAATACAAAACGAATGTCCGTTCACAACAGAATGAGAATGAGGAGACATAGAAACACCCACTCGTGGTATCATAAGAGCTCGTGCAAACGGCTTCCTCATCTTCCTGATCAAGAATGTACCCTGGCCCAGACTGAGGTGGATAACAATTGTTTCTGAATTCCAAGAATCCTTCGCCAGCGTTGCCCTCAGATTGATGTGACGAGGAGTCATCGTGTGTCCTGCCCGGCACCCTCTGGTCACGTGATTCCTGTGTGCGACTTTGAGTGCTTCTTCATTCCTACATCTGAAATGATATCGGGTGTTAAATATTTGATAAACATGACTGCAGGAGATTTATTCACTGTTATTTTTAATAATTTATTGATAGACAGTCACCTGTGTGGCTGCCACGGCCTGTGGGGTTTAGTCACTCTCCCCACTCTGATCAGCCTTTCAGGAACGCTGGGACTGCCAGGGGTCCCATGTCTGCCGTTGACACGTAGAGCTGAGGGAATTATTTTTTACCATGCTTTCTAGTGGGGTTGGCGTTG
>JAACJT020000086.1:10671181-10695474 GCA_009936485.2 Gymnarchus niloticus | reverse complement strand
TGTTTCTCTGTACACCTGAAGTGACCGTTTAATAATGACTTTCATACCGTTTCCCTGCCCTCACACTTCTGTCACCGCCTCTGTAACCTGGGGTCCGTTCCAGAAAGCAGGTTTAACGAGTCCTCTGGTTAAACTTGAATTCTGACTGAAGAAAACTGAACTGGTTTGACCGTAGGATTTGTTAATCCCGCATTGCTGGAACGGCGGCCGCTTACTCGCCGTGTTGTTTACATAAACAAGCAAATTGTTTGTCAGGGAAACGGACTGCAAGGCGGGAAACGCGCTAAAGTGGACAGTCAGCAGCCGCTAACTAGCTTTAACTTCCTAGTTAGTAAAACAAGTTGCATCAGTTGGTCCTAACTAGCGGTCAGTATGTTGAGTAGCCGGTAGGTGGATCCCGTCAAAGGTATAGGCACGAAGTTTCCCTTAATTTTCCCTAAAATGTCATCTCTTCTCCCCTGCACTTGTCATTAGTTAAGCACCCAGCCCTGAGGTCGCAGTGAAGTACCTTCTGGGGTCGCCCATGCAGCCGGTGAGTAACTTAGTTATTTAAACTACCACTTTTAATCAGGTATTACGTGTCCCTGTAATGGGCCGGAAACCGACAGAGTCCCTCATCCTGACCTTTCATCATGAGTAGTGATAGGACAAATAAGGCTTCAAAACCTGTGATCGGTAGAAGTATCACCAGCATTGATCAGTTAATTCAGGATGCTCCCACCCACCACAGGTTTTAAAGCTTCATTTAATGCCAGCATTGATTGGTTAGTTAGGGGCAGCACACTGGCTCAGTGGCTAGGGCTACTGCATCATAATCACATCCCACCTCCGCTCTGTGTGTGGGGAGTTCGCATGTGCCCTCCGTCAGCATCCAAACCCCTCGTCTGTATTATGAATCGTCATAAGTGGGTTTCCCAATAAATTCACTGTCGTCCTGCTACTCCGTTTCCCACAAAAATCAAATGGTGCTGAATCTGTGGCACATATAGGGGATCAAACGTTAGTTTTACTTCATTATGGTAACTTGAGGTATATGACTCTTCTAGTGAAATTTTAAAATGTTTACGTGAGAGTGTTGGAGTGCCGTGACCTTATTTGCGGTGACGTTTGTAGTTAGTGTAGATTTCAAGGCCCTACTTGAGGTTCATTTGGAACATTGACTACTCAACCTGACACTGAAGGCTAGTGAGTTGTGCTGTGAAGCATCGTGAAACCGCTTTACCGTCAGAGTGAACCCAAATGATTCCTCACATTCTCGAAACAAACTGCCACCTATTTTAAGATTGTTACGTGGTAACTGGAGGTCGTTTCAATTCATTTGTGCTTTCGGTTTGTGCCATCCAGTGGTATCTAGCTGTGTGCAAAGGACGTTTCTCAGCATATCAGACCTTCATTCAAGAATATTGCAGGAAATTTTGTTGTTTGCATACCATAAACATTTTTGAAAATCCAGGTGCTAAGATGCTTAGCATGCAACAGGCTTCCCAATGGTTTTTTATGTACGTGTGAAAATTGCTAGTTGGTGTTGATTCTATAAGTGCTTGGAAGTCCCCCCCCGTTCCTTTTCGATGGTTTGTTTGCTTTGTTATTGGGTCAACACTGAAATCTTTCATTCTAGTCTGAATCTCCCTCCCAAATCCAGGTTCGTTGTGAGATTTGAGATGATCTGATAACGAGAGGAGGACTTTTGACCAGTGTGGAAACCCTGTGCCTGCCTCTGCGTGGTGCTCACTTCCAGATGTAAGGCAACCCAGCTCCTTTCCCAAGGACAGGCGTTGGCATCATGGGGCTGGATTTCGACGTGAAGACTTTCTGCCACAATCTGCGGGCTACCAAGCCGCCGTACGAGTGTCCTGTGGAGAGCTGCCGCAAGGTCTACAAGAGCTACAGCGGCATTGAGTACCACCTCTATCATTATGACCACGACAACCCGCCGTCCGCACAGTGCACACCTCAGAGGAAGAGGAAGGGTCGCCCTCCGCGGGTGTCTGGACCCGGGGTGGAGGATGGTGATGGGGATGGAGAGAAGGGAGGTGGCACCGGCTGCGGAGGCCAGGGTGCCACCCCAGGCAGTCCGGGACGCTCGGAGCGTTCACACTCCCCAGGCCGGGAAGCCATGACTTACGCCCAAGCGCAACGCATGGTGGAGCTGGAGATTCACGGCAAAGTCCATCGCATCAGCATCTTCGAGAGCCTGGACGTGGTGTCCGAGGACGAGAGCACCGAGGAGGACGCGCCCTCAGTGGGGCAGGGCTGCAACAGCGGCGAGAGCGGCGCCGGGAATGAGGCGGGGGCCGGCGGCAATAAGGAGCGGCCGGACACGCCGGCGGCTAACGGGGGGAAGGGCGCAGCCACGCCCAAGTCCGGCAAGCACAAGAGCAAAGAGAAGAAGCGGGACGGGAACTCGGCTCACCATCACAGCCACGGCATCCCTAGCGGGCCTGCGGTGAAGCTGCCGGAAGTGGTGTACCGAGAACTGGACCAAGAGCAGCCTGACGCACCCCCACGGCCGTCCTCCTACTACCGGTAAGCACCGCTGGACACCCCGATAGCTTTGCAGGGTTTTACTGGTGTGGTTCTTTCGATAGTATCCCATCTTATGGGTGGGGCTGCACCTTCACAGCTCCGGCCTGCAGAAATGGGCGGGATCACGGTGCCGTGGGGATTACCGATGCGTGCCACTCTGGTTATTCTGCTGATGTTGTGTACATAAAGTTTGTGAAATTGAGAATTTTCTTTTGGGATTTGTGCGTGAATAAAATGTAATCTGGTCTTCATCTAAGCCAAGATTAAGACAAATAATACGCATATTTTCATGTCTTTATGAAAAAGTTGGTTCAGACAATCTGTGTAATTGATGGGGGGGGGGATGATTTAAGCTCTTGCATGTAGTGACTAGAATGTCTTCTATTGGCTCTGGCCTCAAATCCCTGTAACTCCTGAATCAGTCCTGTCCATTGATTGAGGTATTTCAGTGCATTCACTTCTGTGAAAGTTTATGTATATTTTTGGGATGTCTTGCTTGAATGGTCTGTTTAGGATCAAAGTACGACATTTCGATCGGACTGAGGTACAGACTTTGGCTCACCCATTTAAGAATATGGAGTTTCTTTTGTCTGAAACAATGTACAGTTTTATTTATTTATTTTACTCCTGTGTTTTGGGTGAGTGTTAGGTCATGTGATCAACTTATTTTGATGTACGATTTCCTGAAACTTGGAATTCAGTGGTGCCTCAGTGATCGCAAGCCAGCCTTACTCTCCATCCGCCATGCTTGGCGGTTGGTGTCGGTATGAAGTGTTGTGTGTGTGTGTGTGTGTGTGTGTGTGTGTGTGTGTGTGTGTGTGTGTTTTTTTTCCTCCACACGCAAGGCTGTGAACAAATTATAGCTTTTGTCTCACCTGCTTACAGATGGTTTGTGGGAAAGTAGAGACCAACAGAAATGGCTTTTCTTTTTCACACGAAAACAACGCTTGTGCAGCGTTTGCTTCTTACAGTAAATTCTCACCAGCGACGTTACCAAGGTTACCAAGTGTGATAAATGGCCGCAGGCTCGTCGTCATCATCATGTCCCCTTGCACTGGTTCATAAACTTTTACTGACGTCTATATATTAATGTTAGCTTTTTTTCTTTTAAACAAGACTGTGGTATTTCACATTAAAACATAAAGGTAGTTTTCTCTGGGAAATTGTGTGTTTTTTTTTTTTTTTTTTTAAAGAATATTTCAGATCTCACCCTGAACTATTCCTCCATCTGGCTTTGCCTTAACGTTGCTCTGGAGTTTTTTTTTTATGCAGACTGGCTCAGAAAACATTTTACTTTTGCTACGTAGATACATAGATAAATCGGTGGAGGAGCTGGATGAGGAGGTGGAGTACGACATCGATGAGGAAGACTACATCTGGCTAGACATCATGAACAACAAGCGGCGTAGTGATGGGGTGGCCCCTGTCCCTCAGGAAGTCTTCGAGTACCTCATGGACCGGCTGGAGAAGGAGTCTTACTTTGAAAGCCACAACAAGGTATGCTGTTCATTCAATACACAGCAGGGGGCATACTGGTTAAGGAGGGTAAAAACTGAATTACTTCAAAGGGATTTTAAGAAGTTTTCTTCTGTATGGATGCACAGTTTGAAATACATAAAACCATGTGATGAAGGAAGGAGTGACTGCAAACCACAGATGCAACAGTGTGAACCCACCCACCCCCCACCCCCCCCAGGCTGACCCGAGCTCCCTGATCGACGAGGACGCCGTGTGCTGCATCTGCAATGACGGCGAGTGCCAGAGCAGCAACGTCATCCTCTTCTGTGACATGTGCAACCTGGCCGTGCACCAGGAGTGCTACGGCGTGCCCTACATCCCCGAGGGCCAGTGGCTGTGCCGCCGCTGCCTGCAGTCGCCTTCCCGTGCCGTCGACTGCGCCCTCTGCCCCAACAAGGGCGGAGCTTTCAAGCAGACCGACGACGCTCGCTGGGCTCATGTTGTGTGCGCCCTGTGGATCCCCGAGGTGAGGTGCTGCCCTCAGCTGTGTGTCCGGAACCAGTCCGTCGGACTCGGTTTGTTACTGACGTGTGAATCGGGTTTTTGCGATGGGGCCATCTGACTAACGAGTGTTGTTTCTTATCCGTGTGTGATAAGTTAGAAGGCTGGTTGTGTGTAAATGGTCACAGTATTGTCCTGAATTCCATCAATTAATGACATTAAGAACAGGAAAAACATCTTAAATGCATTATAGTCTACTGGTTCTGCTTTTGTATGTATAGACCTGTAGAAAAGAGTAGTTTACAGTCTTGGAGTTTAGGACTGGTTGATTTTTTTTTTTTTTTTTTAAATGTATCTACTCCCGGCTCAGCTTCTAGAGTAACTGAGTACTTTCTGAATTGTCGGCATTCAAAAAGACATCCATATTTGAGACACCCGTATGGCCTACAGCAGAGCCTGTTATGGTTTGGGATCCTGAAGCAGGACCAACGGTGAGAGTGTATGCTAAGGGCCGCTAGCAGATCGGCCGGGTAGAGCCGTGCCACGACACCCCGGTGGGTGCTGACGTGTATAGGGCGCCGCGCCACGGCCCCTGCCTCTCTCGTAATTGAGCTCGTGCTGGAGATGAGACGACCCCCCATCCGGGGCGATTTCCCCGTGGCAGGTGTGTTTTGCCAACACGGTGTTCCTGGAGCCCATCGACAGCATTGAGCACATCCCTCCGGCCCGCTGGAAGCTGACCTGCTACATCTGCAAGCAGCGGGGCTCCGGCGCCTGCATCCAGTGCCACAAGGCCAACTGCTACACGGCCTTCCACGTCACGTGCGCCCAGCAGGCCGGCCTCTACATGAAGATGGAGCCAGTGAGGGAGACGGGCGCCAACGGCACCTCCTTCAGCGTGCGCAAGACGGCCTACTGTGACATCCACACCCCTCCCGGCTCCATGCGGCCAATGGGAGGTGTGGGTGGGGCCGGCCCCAACTCCTCGCACAGCGAGGGCGAGCTGGATGACGAGGATGACCCGGGCCCCCACGACGAGGACTCGAAGGGCTGGAGCTCTGAGAGGGTGAAGCGAGCCAAGGCCAAGTCGCGGCTTAAGATGAAAAGGGCCAGGAAGATCCTGGCTGAGAAGAGGGCAGCGGCCCCCGTGGTGTCAGTACCATGCATCCCCCCGCACAGGTGCTGTGTGCTGCACGCGTGCAAACACACACACACACACACACACACACACACACACACACACACACAATATCTTGCTCAGACCGCAGCACCTGAACCAGAGAGGCCCTTAAATATGCATTTTTGCCCCTCCTTCACTCTGGCCCCTGCCGAGATAAATGGCCCTCTGCCCTGTCTGCCACTCAGGCTCAGCAAGATCACCAGCCGCCTGACGGTGCCCAGGAAGAGCCAGTTCATGCAGCGGCTACACAGCTACTGGACCCTGAAGAGGCAGAGCCGCAACGGCGTCCCGCTGCTGCGCCGGCTGCAGACGCACTTGCAGTCGCAGCGGCACACCGAGCAGCCTCCCACTGTAAATAGCCTCCCACTGCATCCTACACGCCGTCACACCCATACATTCGCCACATCAAGAACAGCCGTGTAGCTGCTATCCGCTCGTCATGCGTAATGGGGCCCGTGTGTACGAACGGGCCTCACACGTTACACGGGGCTCAGCTTCCTCTAAAAATGACGCGGGTTCCAAGAAGTTGGCTTGTAAGCGAGGCTGCTGTGTTAGGGCAGGTGGTGTTTGGCCGGGACACATGCTGTCTGGTCACATGACCGCTGCCACTGTTAAAAATATAGACGCCGTAGCGATGGTTTCTTGAGAAGGAGGAAGTTTCAGATGAACTCCCTTGGCTGTGGTGAAGTTGCTGATGCCGAGCCTCCCTGTGGATCTCTTTCTCGGACCGCCCGCGCGTGCGTGGACCCGCATGCAGAAGGACAGCGAGGAGAAGCAGTCGGCCTTGAAGGAGCAGCTGAAGGCCTGGCAGAGGTTGAGGCACGACCTGGAGAGGGCCAGGCTCCTGGTGGAACTCATCCGCAAGCGAGAGAAGCTGAAGAGGGAGGCGGTGAGTGCAGCCGGACCGGGGTGTGTGTTTGCTGAAATGGGGAGGGTGTGTGTGTGTGAGAGCTCGCATGCGTATGACCAAACAGGAAACCACATCTTCAGCCTTCCAGCTTTGAATAAGCGAAGCCCACAGATCAGGTGTCAGTCAAATCAAGAGTATCACCTTTGCTGTTAACTAACGACTAAAGCAGGCCCAAGTACAGCTGTCCCAGCCCCGACCTAAAGGAAGCTCATACCGCCACTATTCCTTTTCTGGTTGTTTTTGAATCTTTATAAAGGTTTTACGGACGTCATTGACCCGTATCAGCCGCTGCTCTGCCCCTTTTTTGTTCTTGTGTGGTTTGGTACCCACTGCGGTGTCGCTGTGCTTAGGTGAGGTCCAGGGTCAGTTTGTGCCGGCGTTTAATCGTGCTGCTCCACACACCAAAACAAAAGCCGCTAGAAGTGGCGTTTTCCTCCTCTAGGCCCCGCCCATCATCTCTCTCATGTGTGAACGCCAAACGTTGCGTTCGGATCTGTCATTGCCTCCCACTCTACTCGTTCCGTATGCTTTCGACGGCATGATCTGCGTGAAAAATCACGAATGACCTAAAAATAAGAGAGTCTGCAGCTTTAATGTGACCCCATGCCTGCAGATCAGGGTGCAGCAGCAGGCCCTGGAGATGCAACTGACACCATTCCTGTTCCTGCTGCGGAGCACGCTGGAGCAGCTGCAGGACCGGGACACCAGCCACTTCTTCGCCGAGCCCGTGCCGCTGACCGAGGTGCGTCCGTCGGCCCGGAGACCCGTGCCGGAGCCGTGTTTCCGCAAGCGTCCAGTCTCTAAGCTTTCCGACACCTTGTTCTCACACGCACTTCAGGTTTCGTACATCATGCGGTGAGGGCTATGGTTGTTCCTCGGCTGCGGTGCCTCGATTTGGTGTCTGGGTGTGTAGAACGTGCCGTAGGAGGGGCCTTTGGAAAGGCCGTTAGAGACTCTGCACCCCCACGGCTGGGACTCAGAAAATCCACCAAGTGCTTTTGTTCTGCAGGTGCCTGATTACTTGGACCACATCGAGAAGCCCATGGACTTCCAGACCATGTGGAAGTGCCTGGAGTCTCACCGCTACCTCAGCTTCGACGCCTTTGAAGCTGACTTCGGCCTCATCGTTAACAACTGCCTCAAGTACAATGCCAAGGACACCGTGTTCTACCGGGCGGCACTGCGCCTGCGGGAGACGGGGGGCGCCGTCCTAAGGCAGGCCAGGAGGCAGGCCGAGAGGATCGGCTTTGACTACGACACCGGCATGCACCTCCCCCGGGAGCCCGGCTCCGAGCCACCACGCGAGCGGGAACGGGAGCGCGAGAGAGAACGAGAACGGGAGCGTGAGAGGCCGCCACCTTCTGAAGACGGTGAGCCTTAACCGCTACGGGGGATGCTAAGAGGTACTGCGTGTTCGTGCTGGGAAATAGGAAGTGGCAGTCGAGTCCGTGGACCCCTTGATGGCATGTCCTGAGGCACAGCTCTAATTTCCCGTGTTCCCCGCACCTTCTCCCTTTCCAGACCTGCTCTTGCCCGAGAACCGGCGGCGCCTCCCCCTGGAGGACCAGCTGCGCGTGCTGCAGGCTCGTTTTGACGAGGTGAGCGCCGGCAAGCACAGCATCGGCCGCTCGCGTCGCGCCAAGGCCCTGCGCAAAGAGATGACGGTTATCAAGCGCAAGCTAGCTCACCAGCGTGAGGGCGGGGGCTGTGCCGGCCCTCGGGATGCCGGCGGCGGGGCCGAGCGGGGCCCCACCATGCCCCTCCTCCATGTCGCCGCCACGCCCCGGCACGATGAAGGAGGAGAGGGCAGCAGCCATGAGATTGGCGGTAAAGGTGAGACTGCGTGGGCAGACTGATATGGCGGTGCCGTTTGTGGGTGTGGCTTTGTGCCTCTAAGCCCCTCCCCTTGCTGCATGCAGATCTCGGCGCCTCCTCCTCGGCTCTGGCCCCAGAAGTTGGACGGCGCACCTCCGTCCTCTTCTCCAAGAAAAACCCAAAGGCTGCCGGACCACCCAAGCGACCCGGCCGGCCGCCTAAGAACCGCGACGCGAGCCACGGTGGTCCCGGTGTGAGCCCGAGCCCCGTCGGGCCACCTCAGTTGCCCCTCCTCTCATCCCCCCGCCAGCGCAAGCGGACACGCAGCCCGCACACCAGCTCCAGCTCCGAGAGCGACAGTGACAACGACGAGCTCCTGCCGGGTGAGTAGTGGGTGGTCTGCACACGTGTCTGCAGCCTCTCATGCTGCTTCGCCGTCACCTCCTGACCATCGGCGGTGCCCTCCTAGGCCTGCCCAGTAACGGCTTCGACGGGGGCAGCCAGCCAGTAACGGAGAGCTTCCGCGTGTACCGGAACGAACGCAGTCTCCCGCGCTCCAGCTCGGACTCCGAGTCGTCCTCCACCAGCAGCAGCAGCGCTGCCTCGGACCGCACCAGGTACCCCCTGCCTCCTGCCCGCTCTCTGTAGCTCTTCCGGCCGAAGCGCCTGTCTGGCTGTGTGTCGTAATCTCCTCGGCTTTGGAGGCCCTCTCGAGGGTCCCAGACCCTGTGCCGTGGACTCTTCAGGTGATGCCGCGTGCCCCTTTTCAGCACAACGCCTTCGAAACAGGGCCGCGGTAAGCCTTCCTTCTCCCGCTCGACGTTCCCGGAGGACAGCAGCGAGGACACGTCTGGAACCGAGAACGACTCCTACTCGGTGGCCGGGGGCCGAGGCATGACCCACAGTGAGTAGCCCGTCTACAGAGACGGGAGGCTTCGTGCCCAGGAGCCGCCTGCTGGTATCTGACTCGAGGGTCGTCTCTTTCAGTGGTACGTGGGCGTGGCAGATCCGGTTGCTGGATGACCTCGGAGGACTACACATCACTAGATGCTTTGGACCTGGTGTGGGCCAAGTGCCGGGGGTACCCTTCGTACCCTGCACTGGTGAGACTGACGCGGGGCTTGTGCCGACGTCCTTAACCGCTGAATGGCGTATTTATAGCTGACTCTGTCCGCTGTGCGTGCAGATCATTGACCCCAAGATGCCCCGTGAGGGCATGTTTCACCGAGGAGTGCCCATCCCGGTGCCCCCATTGGATGTGCTGAAGCTGGGGGAGCAGATGACCCAGGAGGCGCAGGAACACCTCTTCCTGGTGCTCTTCTTTGATAACAAGCGCACCTGGTCAGTGCCCTCTCGCCGTCTGCTCCACTGCCGTTCCCGTTTTTCGAGAGTCGAGATTCTCTTTTTGTCACGTGCGGTTATAGGACCGTCCTCGTACCTACTCAGCTCAATAGAGAAGGTACCAGAAAATAGCAGCAGGCACTATCCTCGGTTTAGCCAAATGGAAACACTAAAAAGGCGAGTCGAGCCAGTTCCATGCAATGGAAACGGGGCTTTAATGGTTCTGGTTACTCTGGTCCTGCATCTCCGGGTGTAAATGTCCCGTAGATATAGTAGAGCTGACCTTGTGACAGCGTTCTGCAGCCCAGGTACTCTGTAGATCCTCTAACGTCCTGGACACAGCTGTTACCAAATCAGGAGGTGATGTTCTCTGTCAAGACACTTCTCTATAAAAATTTGGCCTGGAAGATTAAAATAAACGAAGAGTCGTCAGAGGCCGGTAACCATCCATACTTTGTAGACTTCTAGTGTAAGTTCCATTCGTACTGTGTGTACGCAGGCAGTGGCTGCCACGCTCCAAGCTGGTGCCTCTGGGTGTGAACCAGGAGCTGGACAAGGAGAAGATGCTGGAAGGCAGGAAATCCAACATCCGCAAGTCAGTGCAGGTGGCGTACCATCGAGCCATGCAGCATCGCAACAAGGTCCAGGGGGTCCCTAGCAGCGACACCAGTGACACGGACTGAGCGGCGCTGGAACCTGCGTGCACGTGCCCCGTCGCTTCCCCGTCGGGACGGCGGCGTCGCGATGGCACGCAGGTGTACGGAAACGCTACTCTGCCGGTGCGGGCACGTGCGCCGATGGACACGTTGGGGTTTGGGACGGCACGGAGCCGAGGGTAACGGCTCTTGCGCTGGAAGATGACACGCGATTGCAGGGGCACCACTGGAGCGTACGCAAGAGACTGACTGCATTAGCGAGGGGCACTTCTCGGTAGACGTGCACGCACACACCTGAGGGGGCTCGGTAAAACTGGGGAGAAGCTAAGAGGGGTAAAAAACTGATTTGAAAAAATATTTATTGCCGTCTTGTATGGACAGCGTCCAGAGCTTGGTGTGCTGCGGTCTCTGAGCAATGTAGAATAATGTTGTTATGTTTGTAACATGATCTTTGTTGGTGTGTTAGCTGTAGTGTGCCATGTTGCTGGTCGGAGCTGGTCCCAGCCCATTCTCTCAGTGCTGTGCACACCATCCCACACACTCCCTCCCTCCATCCTTCTGTCCTCCCTCAAAGTGAGCAGCCGAGTCCGGCTGCCTTGTACCATCGAGTTCTGTAGCGACAGGTCACCGCGATGTCTGCCTTGGGTTCTGACCTTCCGTCGGCCGTCTGATTTAGACGCTCCTCGGCGGGGTGGGGTGGGTTGGGGGGTCGGGGCCATGGCTAAGGCAAGTGACAAGGCAGTGACTGGAGGTGGTGACGTGCTCCTCCACAGGCAGGTCTTGAAGAGAAGAGGTCTACGTTTTCTGTTCATGTACAAATATGGATATACTTTTTTTTTTTTAAAGCCAAATCAAGATTTTTCCTGCCCACGTAAACCTGTTACTCTCTGTCCATACCTACCATTGCATTTACGTTGGTCGCTATGTGGATGAGTCCTAAGGACACAATTGTAACCCGGGTTTTAGGAATTGGCACAGATGGTCCCACCGTCTCCATGGTAATCGCAGAATCAGATGCAATAGATGTTACTAATCACAAGCACGATACACCCTGTCGTCATCTCAGCATCGTCTGAGCCAGGCTAACGTTACAGGGCATGCAAGAGATGTGCTTTGCATTCTGGGAACGCGAAGGGGAATGTTTGGTGATCAATGATCGATGCATTATTTATTTTGCCTCAGCGGTCCCTGTGTGTCACACGGACGATTTTGTATCCTCAGAAAGTTGCACTATGCGGATGACGTGCAGCAGTGGTTTTTGAGGCCCTCCCTGGTTTATTTAGTGGAGGGAACGGTAATTTGGCGACTGAGGTTAATGTATAACTGAAATGTGGATGTAGGATACAGAAAATATACAACAGCCCCATTCAGTGGACATAGTGGCAGGTCGGAGGGATTTGCTGTCTGTCCTAGTTTCAGGCCAATGGTATTAGATATTTTATATATGGAAAGATAAAGTTAAGATAGAATTTTAATAAAGCAATTCAGTTTTTGTAGCTCTGCCTCTATTGCATGTTTGTGGGGAGGACGTGGCTATGGCCTGGTTTCTGTTAAAACCTCTCTGTCTGACCGTCTGATTTTTATTGCACCCATTTTCTGTTTGGCTTTAATTAAAGTCATTAGTCTCGTATTACTGAGTACCTCAGAGTAGCTTGTCACGCTGTCAGGTCGTTAAGGTCATGGAGGACAGTGATACTCAGTAAGCTACGTCCTGACGAGTGTGCATAACATCTGGGGTACAGTGGTGCCTCACACTTCTCGAATGCAGTGACTGTCCAGATGTTTCTGTCGAGCCCACCTTTTGCATATGATTATTTTTAAAGCCCCCGACAACATGCCACACTCCAGCCTGCACGCAGGGTGCCACACTTCCTGTTTTGAGACTCCCTGACTGGCGAATTGGAGCCTTGTCAAGTTGGCTCTGACTTTTTATTCCAGTGTTTTGCAGGGTGTGACCTCATCTAGTTTTTAAAGGGGCAGTTTCAATGCTGTGCAGGGACAGAGGTGGCAGTGAAGTGTCATTTTCCCTTCTCCCCCACAGAAAGGACAGCGGGACAATCTGAAGCACGTAATGTAGGTGCAGTGGATATGAACTGAAAATGCTGTTTAAATCGAACACAAGCTTGGTGCTGATGTAATATTCCAGCTTACATATTTATACATATTCGATTTTTAATTTTACACTTTTACAGTTTGCCACTTTTTTTCTGTGTAAAGTAATAGGATTTTTTAAAATATGGACCACAACCTGTTTGTTCGCTTAATTAAGCGAGCAGAAGTCGGGGCCAAGGTAACGAGCCCTTGAAACGACACGATACAAACTGATGCCCTACGGTGTCTTTTCGTGATCCACCTTCTAATTCCTTGTCCTGGTCAGCAGTCGGTGTAAGGCTGGGGTCTACCTCTCCGACTGCCCGCACACACACACACTGCCCCGATTTAGACATGCGACTTGGCTGCTTCTCTTTGGATTGCAAGAGGAAATCTACACAGCATGCCAAATGTACAAAATCAGCGCTGTGTGAAAAGGAGGGGAAATTAAATAATGCAGGCTTTATTTTTCAATAAGTGCTGTGACAGCAGTAGCAGAACTGACTTTAGTGAACAAAAGTCGACGTGATCCCCACCTGTCGCTCCGTTCACACTTTAAGTGCTGTCAATAGAAAATAGATAAGTTGAAGTTTTATTTATTTGTTCTTTTCCTAGTAGTTCTTTTGACCACAGGACAGTCGGTGAAACTTGCAGAAATGAAAATGTCGATGCATTCGACAATTTCTCATATCTTGTGAAACCAGCTGTGTGCTGCTGTTTTGGAAATGATGTACAGGAGCTCCTGCTAATCCTGAGGAATACAAAATTCTATAATGTTGTGAATGTATGTTTACGTAGCAAGTCAGTGTGTTGCATGGAGCTCTACGTAACACCAGCACAGCGATACACCTGTTGAACTTATGTATTTTTATTTGGCAGAATCATTTGTCCAACGCAAAGTACAAATGAGGCTGATGTCGCATTATAAGCATCCGCCAGTCGAGGCACCGACATCTCGAAGGCTATGCTTAATGAGTGATTAGTAACGAGAACAGGAATGTTGCAGAAACAGGAGCCAACAACTGAGAAAGATAGTTGTGGTAAAGTACTTTCCATTTTTCGCAGAGGTCAGGTTTTTGTTATTGGCGTGTTGTCGTAAGTGACTGGTTTATGACACCATGTTTTTCCATAGTAAAACAGTCACTGCGGAAATTGAGCATCAGTTTAACTGGTTGTTCAGGATGGTCCTTGGACTTCTGCCAACAGGAAGTCTAGACAGCCTAACAGGAACGTGGTTCATTTTAGTATATATATACTAATAATTTTACAAAGTGCCTTACATGGACATTGAAGATACATGTACTTTGCGAAACTCTTCGTGTGTTTGTTGTGTTTCTCTGAATAATGTCTTTTTCCAGGGTCCAGATAATTAACCAGACCTGCATTCCATTATCAGCTAATACACAGTTCTTGGCATGTGTCTCAAGGCCTGCCTTAAGCTTACACGTCATGTTTACACAGTTGAACGCCAGGATCCTGGCCAGACAGTTTTTTTTATTTTAAACCAAGCAGCATGCTGGTCCTTCACAGGAAATCACCACACATTCACACAAGGGGCGGACAGTGAGGACCGTTTAGAGTCACTAATTCACCAAAACAGCAGGTCTTGCACTGATACATTTCTTTCTGCTTGTAAGAATTCTCTGTAATTTTTGTTCACGTCGAATCATAAAGGAATTGTACATAGTGTGCTGTGTTCCGCTGTGCCTGGTGGTCGTTCTCAGCTGCACACGGGGGTAAGTGATTTTTGGACAGTTCATGTTAATCATTCATTCTTCAGACTCTGCAGCTACAATGTAATACAAATGTCATAACTTTAAGGGGCGTTCACAAAATCACAGGCAAGAGAACTATTTCTGTTAATCTATTTTTTTACAATCAGATTATCTGTGCCTTTGCTCTAATATTAAATGTGGGACCTGAAAGGTTTAAGTTTCAAATGGTTGGTGAGACGGAGCTCCCCGCATGACCCTCTGTACTGAACTGATGAATGGATGGAGGGCTGATGGCCATCCATCATCTGAGGACTTAACCCTGCTGAGAGTCAGGAGGGCGTCTGCTGTTTCAGATCTCCTCGTGGAGTGTGGCCACAAAAAGACTAGAATTACTCACTACGTGGTATTTTTAAGCTATTTGGAACAAAACCCCTTTTTAAGTGGTTTACTGAAAGTGAAAGAAGGGGGAGTTGTCATCTAGTCAGGGATCAGGAAGCTCCATCAGCAGCTGGCAGGCTGTGCGTGACGCCCCCTTCATGTAGCTGCCTGCCTACCTGCCATCCTCATCATCCTCCTCATCATCATTTTTATTATCGCCTGCTTTTCTCAGAATATTCCAGCTCACTGAGTGGCGATCCGTCTGAGGAGCTTTGGTTTCATCATGCTTCTCCAGGTGAGATTCTTCACATAACTCCATGATTAATCCCTAAGCAAAGTCGGCTGAACGCGACTTCTTAATGAATAAAGCAGGGCCAGCATGAACTCAGCTGTTCTGCTTCGTCTGAGCGACCAGCTCCATGTTGTGTCGTGTTTCTGATCCCACTGATCACGGCTGCTGTGAGCCCAGGCTATCTGTCACTGTCAGGGAAGGCAGATCATAAAATCCGATCGGCAGTCGGGTGACGGATGACTGATGGCTGTGACGTGTGTGTGTGTGTGTGTGTGTGTGTGTGTGTGTGTGTGGGGTCGTGGTCATAGAGTTTCACCACCTGTACGCCTAAGATCTTCATCTGAACGACGGTCCTTGCTGGGACTTCACTCAGCACCACCATGAAGTTCCTCCCTGTGGCTCCGCATGCGGTTTACCTGCCGTGGTTTTACCAAAGTGCTGGGCGAATATATATATACATATATACATACGTGTATACATATATAACGTCGTGTAATTAAAGCGTAGACCCCGAACGATCTTCTGAGCGCTAATCTGAAAGCCACTCCCCGGGGGGCATGGGGTACCGGATCATGTGGACCACTCCGAGTCCCCCATGACACTAAATGACCCAGGAAAATGTTCCTAATTATAACCTTAGGCTTTCCATTCTCCTTATGTTTATTAATCTTCCGTGCAATTAAAAGATCGTTCGAATATCCATTATCTATTAATCATCTGTCAGTTCCCAGCAAACGGGGAACGTTACAAGAACGTAATGAGAACGTTCCCCGTTTGCCTTATCAGTAGCCTTAATATTACATTTAAGGTCATGGAATAAACAGCCCATTATATTTATATAACACTTGCTTCAAAATAAAAGCATCTGAGAGGTGCATCTACACAACATTGTGTAATCCTGCCGTGTTCAGTGGCATACTTAATGTGTGTATTTATCACATGAAGATCAACAAAGAAGGCACGCCGGCGTTTGAATGTTTTTGTCATCCTTTGTGTGTTTTGTCGGTTAATGCCTTTGGCGGCTACTGTCTGTTTGCGAGATGTCAGATTATTTCGTGACTCGATTGTTTCCTCCTCTGTTTCTCACACCCTCTAGCAATACCCAGAATCCTGGATGTGGCCTCTTTACGGGATGTTTTGGTGTCATGTTTCAGGACACTGAAGTCAAGTCAATTTCTTGTGTGTGTTATCGCACTTCAGTGGTTAAGCTTTCCATTGATGCTGGAAAGCAGCAGAAGCAGTTCTTGCTCAGTGGAAGCCTCCCAAGACAGCCAGGCAGCCGGAGCTAAAGTACGTCTGCACCTTGCGGGTTGACAGCCACATCTGGGACCTCCAGGGGAACAGCGGCAATGGACTAGGGGAGCATCCTCCGCCACCCCTCGAGTCTCCACGCACATCCTCTTCAGACAGACCCTGTCTTCATGATCATAGTCAATCGGGGGCACCTCCGAAAGCACGATGAGCCTGGTGGTCCGCGTTTGCTCGTTTACCTGTATGTTAGTCTGCACTGGTGCCGTGGCCTTGGAAACGATAGAGTGGGACCAAGCCAGTCATCTCTCCTGTGCGCAGGTAAGCGATGGACCAAAAGAACACTTGCTTGGCATCACTTCGAGGCTGTTCTTCATGCATTACACCTTAGGGTTAGGTGTGGACTGCAGAAGTCTCATTGCTGATACATTTCCTTTTTCATTCAGGAATATGTCTCTTGTGCCTGGGTTAGACATTTTATTTGACACGCCCATCCATTCATCCACCCCATAATCTGGCATTCTTCTTGGGCTGGCTCTGGATTATCACGACACCAACTGGGAACGCAGTCACTGAGAGTGGGCACCATACTGCACGTTCACGTCTAAAAGGAGCTTGGATTAGTACACTTGCTCCTTGAATCTCAGGGTCCACATCATTTCTTAAGTTGCACGGTGGAGTTAACATTAAAAAACGACAGCCAGCACCTCTCCTGAACCGAGGAGGATGTTGAGTGGCTCCTCTGATGTGCGAGTCCTTCTCTCGCTGCCAGAGGAGGTCTTTTCTAAAACAACGATGTCTGTGTCTCTGGTTCTCCTGCGGCACCTCCTCCAGACCGTCTTATTTGCCTACATGCGTGCGAAGTGATGTGGGTTTGCATACGGGAGTGTCAGCACGCCTGGTTGCACATGTGCGTATGTATTGAGGCGTATCTCTGTTAGCGTGAGCAGTTTTGGACGGCATACAAAGGGAACATAAAGGTTTACACGAGTGCTACCTTTAGCACAAGATCAAAAGCTGCCATTTCCAGTTATTTCAGTATGAATTTTATCATCAGATACCCTGGCTGTTTATCTTGCCGTGAACTGGGGTAGCTAGCAGTAGGACCGCCTGTTGTGTTTTGCATAACTGACTGAAAATAAGAAATTTTAACAACGGACTGGATCCCCGTGCAATTTCTGAGCCTTTTTTTTTTTAAAGTCAAGACACATCCAGATAATCTAGATTATTTCAAAGAGTAATACTTTGATTCTGACAGTTTGATCATTTCGCAGATTATACAGACCAATGAAGTCTAATGCAAGAAAAAATAAAACTATTTAGGCTAGAATGTCACAAATAGCAGGCAAAAATCATTACATACAGCCTCTCAATATAAATGACGTCATTATCACTAAGATGACGTATTAATACCAAATTTAGTGCAAACTTGTTGAAGAATTTTTCTGTTAATGATGCTTTTTTCAATAACCATACGACTGAAAAAACAGTGATTACTGTACATTTGATTCTACCCTTATAATTTACTACAGAGGGCTAATTAATTCTGGATAATTAGAGAAGAGGACAACACTCAGAAGTGATAGGAGTGAGTCATGTGTTTGTCTGTTCACTCAGCTTGTTGTCATGATTGGCTATCTTTGATCATTTGTAACCTACGCCTACGTCTGCAGGTAACGGCGTGCTTCTCTGTGCTTAGCCACCAATGGAGGCTCACTCATCAGTGAATGTATGCACAAATTCTGATGAGTGTAAAGTGTACAACTCAAAGAGCTGTCATTTGTGTCTTCACAGAACATCAGTGACTGCAGAGTGAAGGGTGAGGAGAAGTTTATGGTTGGCCTTGCAGAAATTGACGAAGGTGTTTTGGCCGGGGACCGTGGGGGAGGCAGTCGGGCGGAAAGCGGTGGCTTTAACGAGAAGCAGTTGGTGTCAGAGCTGTGTGAATATGGGAAGGGCACCTCTGCTTTGGCTTTAAAAGACATGGGCGTGTGATCCATGTGCGCTGCTTCAGATAAAGTCATCTTCTCAGAATATGGGCAACGAAGCTGGTTGATTTTCACACAAATATGGGTGCTGCAGTACGGCATGGACCCCAGTCACCGGTGTTTAAATGGAGAGCGTCACGTTTATGAGGTCACACTAAATGCACCATAGATGATGTTTGTGATTGTCTACAGCAGTATTCTCCATAACCCTCTTCAGAAGTCTGTAACTGGTTACTCCATCAGGGGATCTGTAGCGATCTTTCGTATGGGTATGGAAATGCTGGGCTCTCCTGGAATTGCATCAGGTGACACTGGTCTGTTGTGTATCACAGATCTACTCTCTGCATTGAAATTACCTGACATCATGTGTGTGTTTTGCTGTCTGTCGCTGCTGTATCGTTCCTCCAGATGGGGAGGATCCCAGACAAGGTTCTGATCCGATACAAATAACGGGACTGGATCTGAAAGCTTTGCTGTGCTGTCGTCAAGGTCGGGACTGCAGGCTGTGTTTGGAGCTCTACATCACTCTCACAGGTACGCGCCCCCCCCCACCTGGCCACCTGTGTGAACTTCACCCTGGCCCTCGTCAACACGGTTCACTTCTCCATCCACTCTTCCTAACACCTATGCCGTCTGAAGGCTTCGGCTCGGTGTCTGTCTGACACGCCAGGCTGTTTACAGTTAGAGCACATAACTGGGCGATCTCACGGTGCACGCCGGTACATCACGGCGCAGTCCAGTCGCAGTCCAGGCGCAGTCCAGTCTGTGTTGCTCTTCTCTGGCTCACTGGTCATACAGTATTAAATGATGCTCCTGTTTCACTTACAGTTAGCTGTCAGCTGTCGTGACATTGCGAGCACAGTGCTTAGATTGACAGCAGTCACTTAAGCAATGAGCCCTTGGCTGAGATGTATAGAAAATATCAGCTTTCTCCTGGAGTCGTGTCAGTCATTTTTTTCTGCTTCATCTAAAGTGTGACCAGGTCACGTGACTCGAGGTCACATGGTTTGATAGGTATTCGAGAAATGTTTTGTGGTCATGCCAGAATCGTTATTCTTCTGTTATACGTGACGTTTCGGTTAGCCACTTACCCTTTGACTTGAATGTCATATTTGGGGAACAAGTATGCGCCCTGCATTTCAATAAGACATTCAGATCTCAGCTATGCCAGTTTCATCTAAGGACAGGACCGTACCTGTGTCATGTTTCAGAAGGTGTGTACACCCTCTGACGTTTAAGCTGCCTACTGGCTGACTAACGTCAGTTCTTTTCGGAGAAATGGGCAAAAATTCTGACAATGTATTGCAAGAAGGCTTGTGGAAGGCTGCTCTGAGTGTGCGATTCGAGTTAAACAGTTAAAAGGCACTGCCAAAACTAACAAAGTGTATGTAAACTTTTGACCCACTGGAAATCTGGTATAGTAAATAAAGGCTGCAAAGATCTGCCTCTTAGCTATTATTTTTACATTAGCTCTCATGGAAATAAAGAGTATACACCGATTGACTTCAAAGAGGAAATGTATTGCAACTTGATGTGTGCAGTTGTGAAACATTGACTTTGAAATTCTTTTACCTAGGTGTAGGTAAACTGCTGGCCTTATTAGTAATCTGTTCACTCATGTGGTACAGTCATGTGAGTTAATTATCAGGATGGGTGTAACGATGGAGAGTGGCTTTAATGAAAATATGATCCTGACATTTATTAGTTCAGAGATGGCATGGACCACACGTGTGTAACTGTAAATCAGGAAGCATGTCGTCCAGATCGTGAGTGTGACTTTTGGGATGTTAGTCAGAAGTGTGGTTGGACTGTCCCTTATCGGTCCCTCCCCGTTACGTTCACCCGACAGGGCCCTGCGGTAAAGTCGAGGGATCGGGGGATGGCAGCGAGGATTACGGCAGCACCGTGAGTGAGAAGCCAAGCAGGAGACCTGGCGGAGAAGCCAGCCTGACTCCCCGTCTGTCAGGTCTGAGCACGGACCTGGCCTGTCACACAAACATGTGAAGCCGCCCCCGCGACTGTGTGGGTGGATGGTGTGAACGGCTCATGTCTCACTGCTCTTCTTTTCCACAGAACTGTCTTTTGTAGTATGTTATACCACTGCCAGCACGATCACTGTATGCAAAGTACTGGAATTCACACTACACCCTGCTGAAGCGGAGGACCGCGGGGAGTCTGAGGTAAACACCCCGCTGCCTGATCAATTCACAGCACATTAACATGTAACCTGTACCGAGTACTCGTTGTACTCGTCACATCTGCAAGTTTTCCAGTACTGATTATTTGATATGCACTTTAGTTTATAATCCGCTCTCTTTCCTGACGTTGGGTCTGCTCCAGGTGTGGCTGTCCCTGGTGGTCTCCGATAAGCTAGCATTTGGGAGCCAGGTGTTTGTTTTTGCCCAGTCTGTCCACAGAAGCATCGTGTTGCCGTCTGAGCAGAAAGGTAAAGGTCTGACCCTCTCCTGTACCACAGTGTCCCGATTCATAGTGCGCTACTGAAACACCTTAACGAGTTACCGCATGACGTGATTTTGACTGGCCTGATGGAAGTGTGTGAAACATGAGACTAAAGTCTTCAACACTGGGGGGCTTCGTATTCACTCGTTCAGCCTGGCCATAGGAGAACCGAGCTCAGTTATTCTGAAATGTGGCTGGACTCTGGATCATAGCGGAAGCAGAGATGTATGGAGACCTTTCTCTCTTTCTCCCTCAGTTTGCTCCACGGTCCACAAAGAAATCATCAGGGAGTGTAACGGTAGGCAGCTACACACTGGTTTCTGTTGACAGGTGTTTACAAGCTGTCAGGCACAAAGGGCAAACTGCACGCTTGTCAATTAACCCAACAGGGTTAATAATTCCCAAAGATTAATATTTGAATAAATAGTTATGCTTCTGTTGATTCTGTATATCGAGTCCTGCTGAAAATGTTGCAGTTGAAAAATTTGACAAAAAATCCGAATGGTCATGGTTTGTGCTTGGGGAAAAATACTGAATGTTGTGGTAATTGCATGCCTGGCTAGCTTGTCCAGTATTATCCAAACATGTAATGTTCTGTTTTTCACCATAAAGGCCACAGTCTCTCTTCTGGACATTTTGGCTGCCCTCTGATTTGCTGGTTTGCTTGTCAGTTCCGAGGTTGCGCACCGTGATTGACTGGATGAAGGGAGAAGCCAGACTGTACCTGGACAACAAGGATGAGCATGACTCCACTCCAGCGGGCTTGTGTCTGAAATACGAAGACACGGGAGACTGCCTGTACCAGCAATGGGTCGGTTATGCTCTTTAATCTCCTTAATCTACCTGCAGTCACTTTTTCCCCCAGCAGAATGCGCTGTAGATTTTATTTCTCTCTGTCTACGTTCGCCTTCTAGGATCACAAAGCGAACGTTTCAATTCCACTGCATTCGGTGACCCCCTGCCTGTGTGTTCAGGTACCGTTTCCTTATAAGCTGCACTCACATGATAATTCATGTGCTCTAGATGATTTCAGTTGAAACTACTGCTGGTCAAGATAACCAAAGGGCAGTAAACAGCACCTTAGCAGTCTGAAATGAGACGGCTTGTTCCAAGGCTAAATAGAAGTGAGACTACACATGTTCTGGAAGTCTAAGTGAAAGACTTTTTTATTATTTATTATTAATGTATACCTTCTGAAATCAGGTGTGGTGGATGAAACCAGATGCCTTGCGTGTGAACAGTCATCCTTTCAATAACTACACAGGTAGGGATTACAGAACATTTCAGCATTAGTAAAATTTCAGCTTGTTTATTAAATAACTGGAAAGCAATGTAATCTGTGCACAGAATATGGCATTTTTTATGGTAGGTATGCCGTAAACGAGCACCAGGAGGAACAGTGGATGTATTCAGCATTTAACAAGTGTTACACCTTTCTCCTAGAGTTCGTCAACAACATCTGGAAAAATGTGTCGCTCTCTGTGGCTGCAGTTCAGACTAATGAAAATGACATGGTGCTCGCTTGGAATCTTAGCGCCCCCTGCAGGGTGGAGGCTGAACTGTGGTTGTGTGAAATGAGGTTTGAAGGCGCTCGGTCACGGTGTGAAGAAATGTGGGGCTCCAGGGTGCGCCTTAGGAAGGACGAGGACTCTGAATGGTCCATCACTTCCAAAGGGCACTTGGTAAGTGTGCTACTTTTTGATCTTAACCTACATCAGCTCGCGTATTCGGTTTGTATAAACAGTTGCTCACAATGGGCTTTTCTGGACACTAGATGGGAAATATACATATGTCAATTACAGGTTTACAACTTTCTCCTTATGTATTGTTTTGCTTGCAGTATTCGTTCAGGAATATAAATTAATTCTGTGAAATGGTTACATGCTTTATTCTGAAAGGTTTGGTATCTTATGCAAAAAACATCTGTGAAACTTTGCAGGGAAAAGGAGAATTCATTAATATCATTCCGCATCCAACGCTCTGTGTAGCGGTAGGACACACTTTTTTTCTTTGATTCAATTCTAACTTATCTGGGTCATCAAGGCAAATCTGATTATTCTCTGACTTCCCATGCAGGCAAAAGTAGAGGGGATGGGTCATGAGCTGAACACCTGCTGTCCTGTATCAGGTAAATCTGCTTGCGCTGCTTTTCAAAGGTCTTCAGAGGGCAGGCTGTTATTCATCTGGGGTGGGGATGGAGAAAATCGGGGAAGGTCTCTTTGAAATCTCCATGACGCACAATCACATGTGAAGGCACACCACTGACGCACAATCACATGTGAAGATCATTTGAAGTATCAGTTTTAACTGGCTATTTGCTCATGGGCCTAAAAAAATGCAACACACATGCGACACAACTTTGTGTCTTAAAATAGATGAACAGCTCTAAGTGTGTTACGCTCCTCATGCATGCTGACTCTTGCACTGCGCCCTTGCAGGCCCAAGGAGAAGCTGGACTCTACTTGTCTGCCTTAGCGTGACGCTAATTTGCCTGCTCATCGTTGTTGTCCATGTCCTGTACGGCAGTATTAAAGGTAAGGTAATACAGTAGAGTGAATTGGATATGGCAGGTCATAAATGCACACACTTGTTCAGTGCAGTCATTAATAGGAATACCTGAGATGAGCCTCCTGATGTAAGGCACTGACACTGGTGTTTACCCACCTGCCTTTGAACTCCACCTTCAAGATTATATCTTAAATATTGCTCACTGCTCTATCTTTGATCATGGAAAGTTGACACACAAGTTGGGATCAGGTTTCCAACATCCTTTCAGTAGAAAGCCTTAAATATGGGCAGACACATTAAATCGGTTTTACAGTCAGCACAGTAATACATAAATGGATCATTTCTGACTGGGGATGTTTATTATCGCATTCAACTCAAAGCTTCACATTATTTGTGAAATTAAGTTGGTTGTATGGGGTAATTTATTTTAATTAATATTATATTCAAAAGAGTAACTCCTTTAAGTGTGGTTCAAGGTGATGACCAGAGATCAGATTTCTCAGCATCTCTGTACCCTGGAGTCCTTTTGAAACCTTGACGTTTGTGTACTGTGTGTCACTTTCTGTCTTTTTATCTTGATCTGTTTGTGCACAGGCTATGCCAGCTGTGTACCTAGCCAACATTTAGCTTAAATGTCACCTCCACCCATGCCTCTCACGCCTGAGGTGAAAGACTCATCTGGCGTGTTAATCTCTGTCCATGCCAGCAGGGCAGTACGTGGTCTTCCTCTTGTTTTGAGTGTTTGGATAGAGATGTGAACTTACTCACCAGGAACAGGTTCAGTCTTCTTGTGTGGCTTTAGGTTAACCAGGCGTCTCCACGTGCTCATAGCGATCAGGGCGAGCGTGAAAAAATGAAAGGCTGATTGATGTTATCTGTGTACTTAGATGGCTTCAGGACAGAGCTGCACTTTTCCTTTGTATTTAACCCCTGGGGATGTAGGAAAAGCCGCTTTAAAATACTGCAGAACAAACAAGACTTTCAGGCTGAGCAAATGAAACAAAGGAGTGATTTTTTCCATCGCAGTATCAGTGCCAAATGAAAACTACTCAGCAGTAACCTCTGGCTGGTTTCGTTTAATCCTCTCCAGTTTTAACAGGCCACTCTGCCTGTCCACCCCAATCAAACATTTAGTACACATTCAGACAAAAAGCCCCTTCAATGGATCACTGCCTTGTCGTGGCGAAGGGGCTTGCGTAGTTCAGTGAAACTATGAGCTAAGCCGT
>JAACJT020000086.1:10649639-10663305 GCA_009936485.2 Gymnarchus niloticus | reverse complement strand
AGATATGCAGACGATACCACTCTAATGGCAGAAAGTGAAGAAGAACTGAAGAGCCTCTTGTTGAAGGTGAAGGAAGAGAGTGCTAAAGTGGGCCTGAAACTCAACATTAAAAAAACTAAGATTATGGCATCCGGACCCATCATGTCTTGGCAAATAGAGGGGGAAGTAGTGTTTGATTTTATTTTCCTGGGTTCAAAAATCACTGCAGACGGAGACTGCAGCCATGAAATTAAAAGACACTTTCTCCTTGGAAGGAAAGCTATGACAAATCTAGACAGCATATTAAAAAGCAGAGACATCACCCTGACAACCAACTAACCAACTGACTAAACAACAACAACAACAGACAAAAAGACATTGCTAAAAGATTTTCTGAATTTTTCTCCCCAAATTTGAATGACCAGTTATTTTATTTTGCCAAGTAATATCAAATGCATCCTGGAATAGTATAGCTTAAAATGAATGGGGTCTGGGGGTGTCCAGGACCCCCAATAAGCCATAATGGAAACCGTATAAGAAATAGGATGCAATGTCATGCTAGTTTATCCTGATTTTTGGGAGAGTAAGATTAACATCTGTATTTCTTTGGTGGTGCACACTTCCTCTGTGGTCATGCTCAAATCTAGTATCGGCAGAGTGACCACATCACCGTTGGGCCCTTGAGCAAGGCCCTCAATCCCAGAAACTGCTCCAGGGTCGCTGGATAAATGGCTGTCCCTGCACTCTGACCCCAGGCTTTGGTGTCACTTTGTGTGTGTGTGTGTGTGTGTGTGTGTGTGTGTGTGTGTGTGTGTGTGTGTGTGTGAATCTCAAGGAGAGCATGCTGGGATATGTGACAACCGAAGAATTTCAACATACCTATGCTTGTACAAATGGGCAAAGCAGCACCGATGGTTTGGGATCATTGAATAAAAAATGACCAAAACTGATAATGTTACGAGTATCTTCACCATTAGATGTGGAATAACAAGAAGGAGCATTTGATCAGGCAGAAAAATCGTATAAATTCATCATAAACTGAACTTTGTGTTTTCTTATGCTGTTAACATCGACATACACAGAAATGCTTTTCACCAAGATTGGAGCTTTGCCCGTGTCCCTGGCATATCAGCTCAAGATCTTCGGGGACGGAACTTCAGGACTCGCTTCAATGACTCCCTTTCAATAAAGAATGGACATATTTAAATGGAAGGGGGCAACAGATCTCATCGTTGCATTTTCTCCAAGAAGAAATGGAAAAATGAACAAGTCTAGTGTCTGTTTCTCATGGTGATGTGATGAGGGCCCTCTTTGTTAGCACAGAATTCATGTCTAATAGACATCATCAGGCAGCTTTTTCTGAAACGTCGTGAACTTTGATCCTGACCATTTCCTGACCAGGCGAAGGAATCCAGATGTTTCAGCTGCTGAATTAAAATGTTTAGTGGGGGTTGATTCATACTGACCAAAAGATGAGAGGCAGGGATGAAAGAAAAAAGGAAGCATTATAATGGTACTATAGAGTGCGTGGCAGTGACTTTTGTTGAAACTGCCACATAACTTACTGTAAATTAATATGCTGTTCCTGGCATCCCTTTCAGTGTGCAGCCCAACCTCATGTTCACTGCTATTTTGCCTCCAAACTTTCCTGTATCCCATGTCCAGGACCAGCAGTTGGAAGATGGATGGAATATGCAGCATTTTGAAGTGTAAAGCAGAAATTGTATTGTTGAAATTGAATTGTATTGAATTGTAAAGCAGTTGGATGACAGGTTAAAGGTCTTTATTTTCCAGTGTATTTTTCTGTCTGCTTCTTTCTGATGTGTGACTCCGCTTGAACGCTGGGTGTCGACACTCGTACAAGCTCAGCGCTCATCATGGTGCACCTCTGCTGGCCGAATTCCTGTGACCCCACCTCTCGCTCTCCCCTCCACAGGAGTTGCAGAACAGGGACATGTGATACTGCTGCACCCCCCAGATATGGAGCCGGCGTTGCCGGACCTGTTATGCTGGCTGGGCTCCATGCTGTCGGCGGCGGGTTTCAGTGTGAGTGGCGACTTGTGGAGTCGGACTGAGCTCTGCACCCTGGGGCCCATGCCCTGGCTCCATAAGCAGCTGGAGAGGCTGCAGATGCAGGGAGGGAAGGCTGTACTTGTCCTGACGCAGGCAGCCTGGGAGCAGGCCGAGGATTGGCAAGAGGCTGTGGGGACCAGGCGGATCTCCTGCAGCCCCTACTCAGACGTATTTGTGGCGGCACTGAGCTGCATCCTTGCGGACCACCTGCAGGGACAGGCTGGCAGGCGTTTTATCCTGGTGCAGTTCGATTCTCTAGCCCCTTGGCCTTCGGGGAGCTGCCACCCACTCCCTGAGCTGTTCCAAGGCCTGTCCCTCTACAGCCTCCCCTCTCAGCGCGTAGAGTTCCTGATGGAGCTGGCAGGGTCCTGCAGGTGGGCCAGGTGGTGGCTGGGACGGTTGTGGGTCAGACTATGGGTGTCGGCACCAGGAGTCGACAGGGTGGGGGGCCTGGTTAGGCACCAGGTTTCAAGGTCAATGCCAGGAAGGCCATGGGAGAGAACGCTCCTGCAGCCTGTTCCCAGGCCCTGACAGCCTGCCTCTCCCCTCCAGCCTGAGAGATACGTTATGGGCGACAAATGAGTTTTCTGACTGCCCCGTCACAGGCACACATTGTCCTGAAACAGACAATGTCTTTTTAATGTACTTTTCTTTGTACATAGCCAACTACTTCGGGACTTTATATCCAAAACTGTTATATTCTTTTGTCAAAATGAGAGACATGGAGTTGAAGGTTTGTACATGAAGTGTTTGTGCACATTTATAAAAGACTCTTTTGGTTCACTGACGTCTAAACTGAGTCTCCTTGCATCCTGACTTGTCTTAGCTTCAGTAACTGAATTAAAACTACCAAATGTGACAGTGTGGGTCAACAGTGTTATTGGTATTGCACCAGATTTTGTGCAGTGATCATGTTTCTCTGTGTTTTCTACTTCACCTCTCATCCTTGACTGAAATTTTCCGGATCACCCATCCATCCTCCTATGCTGTATATCCAGTCCAAAGACTTAGCCTTTTCTCCAGTGTTAGGCAAAGAATCTCATCTACATTTAGCATGGTGTGTGTCTGGGTAATTTCATCCATCCATCCATCCTTCTTCCAAACACTTATCCTGGACAGGGTCTCAGGCAGCATACAGGCAGGGGTACACCACAGGCAAGATGCCAATCCATCACAGGATAGCCCATACGTTGTTGCAGAACATAGAGGAAACCCACATGACACAGGGAGAAAATGCAAACTCCAAACACACAAGAGCGTGGCTAGATTCACACCCCCAAGCCGGGAGGCGTGAGGTGACAGAGTAGCTGACTGAGTCACTCTAGGTAATTCAATAATCTGGAAAATTGGACCAGAAGACCCAGCCAGCTCAATGGCAGCTGTCTTTGTGTTTCCCTCTGGCCATTTTTAACTTAACTGGCTATGTGTGGGACAGTGTGGCTGTCTGTGTATTTCAAACCCTATGCAGCTGTACACCACTGACAAATCGCACCTTTGGATCATGTAGAATACTCCTGATTTCATAATACAGCACTGCTACGGCAAAACCAAAACAGTACAGAGCAGTACCCAATCGAGTGCTTTTTTCTGGAAACTAACATGTGCCCTAAATTAAGATGAGCTTTTCGCCAGATGTACAATAGAGCAGCAACACCTCAGTATGCTTTTAAGCAAATGTACAGAAAGCCATAGTAATTTTCGCATTTTCGTTTGTGGAGGGCTACAGGCCACACTGATTGTCAATACATGTCTTTTAAGTGCCTTTAATGTGGTACGAAGCCGAATTATTAGATGTCCTTCGTCGAAGGCGAGGACAGACGAGCCTGAGGGCTGCGCATTCATCGCAAACTACAAAACTACAACTACCGGCAGCACCCCGGCTTTGGGAGGCCACGCGTGAGAAGCAGCCACGCGCACCAATAAGCGCCGCGGCCCTCGCGTCGTCTCGCGGGGCCTTCAACCCGTCAGGCGTGGCAGCCAATCCGGCGTTTCCGCCGCCGCCGCACTCGGCGGGCCGTTAATTGGCTGAGGGCCGCGCGTCGCGACGGAACTTGGGGGGCGGGGCGTCGGCGCCGCTTCCGCGCAGTGCACAGAAGCGACTAGAAGCGCAGCTAGCGGCGGAATCCGGCCGATGCGACGGCGAGCCGGCTCGCTGGGGACGGTGGGCCGTCGTGCTGCGGTTATCAGAGCCCGGAGCGAAGCGGAAGGTAGGCGGCGGCGGTGGCGGCCGGGAGTCAGCTTCCATTTGACCGTCACGGTCACTCTGCTGGCCGGGCTGAGTGGTCGCCAGCTTATCGGGCGGTCTAAATATACTGCAGCGGCCGAGGGGTGGAAGCTGGTTTTCGGAAATAAAGCCGACGCGTAGCGATGAGAGTGGCCGACCACATCACGGCTCATCCACCCTCCGCTGCCGAGGGGCTTGACGGTCCGGTCCGGTCGGCTGTTTGAAGGTGGACGGCTGGTGTTGCTGGCGCGTGGCTGGCGCGTGTCTGGCGCGTGGCTGGGGGGGGGTGTCTGGTGACAGCTGATCAGGCCGGTGTGGCTGAGCTATAGCTGCTTTGTAACCTGCATCTCGTTCACCGTGGCTTCTTTTCCCTGGAGGCCTCGTCTCTTCACAGCTGAGCAGACATCGGCGTCCTCCTGAGAGCGCAGCCGAGACATGTGGTCTCCCCGGCCTCTCCACCTGGCGGCGCTCCTGTGCTCCGTGCTGCGTGTGGAGGCCGCACCCTGCCAGACGTGCCGCAAGCTGGCCGAGAACTTCATCAAGGTAGCGGCTCGTTCAGCCGCCTTTCCGGGCGCATCTCGGCACAGCGTGTGACCCTTTGACCTGTCCGTCTCAGGGCATCGAGCGAACGGCCAATAAGAACTTCGGGGGCGGGAACACCGCCTGGGAGGAGGAGAAGCTCGCTAAATATGCAACCAGGTAGGCGGAGCCTCACTTCTCCAGCCCGGTTTAAATGGTGCAGCAGGCACGTGTGTTAATGGCTGCCTGGTGTCATCTTTTTGTCAGTGCTTGTGGAAGTGATACATGATGTCATGCCCTGCGTTTGGAACATGGAAGACGGCCTTTTATTAACAGTTCTGGACTGTGATGTGATGATTTATTAGAGTAATAGTAAATCTGAGCTGCTGATGGAATTTGTAGTTTCTCTTCTAGATAGAAAGGCGGTCTGAATACCGTCCTCCCTCTCTCCACATCCCACCTCTCCATCTGCCCCCCCCTGCCAGTGAGACGCGACTCTTGGAAATCGTCGAGTCCGTGTGCGACAGCTCGGACTTCGAGTGCAACCGGCTGCTGGAGCAGATAGAAGATCAGGTGGAGACGTGGTGGTTCAAGAGGTGTGTCCGGAGGGCTCCCGTCCGCAGTGAGATGGTAGACGCCGCTCCGTCTCACCGGGCCGTGTTTATGAATCACCACGGCGGGCTCCTCCGCTTGCTGCGGTCGGGGGGGGGGTGAGGTGTCACGAGAATAGAGAAACGTGGTCCTGGAGGCTCCATGCAGATCCTTCAGAGTTAAGATCTCTCTGAATCGTTTGTATTGCTGTGCAGACTGGAGCACACATTAAATATGAAGAGGGTAGCTACTGTGATATTTATTTTCACTGTATCCAAATACATCAAGGGCATTTCTTGTCATGAGGGTTATAATAAGACGTGTCTGGTAAATAGGACTCAAATTTATACAGGATATGCTGCTCAGCTTTAGCCGTTATCAGTAGCCGTTATGAAGTAGCTTCGTGTTTGCATTTGGCTAAATACACATGAACTTGGTAAAGCCACCTTTTCTTGAATAAAACTAATCGAGTCCCAAAGTGCATGCCAACCACACAGAGCACATTAAGACTGTGGCAATATGCTAATCTTAATGAGGACAGACCTCCCAGTCGACAGTGCTGTCAGGTGGTCCACTCCTCATGGAGTACAGCGTCTAACAAAGCCTTGAATTCTCCATGTAGAGAAAAGTCACCAAAGCACATTGTCAGGTTTAGAAGGAATGACAGCAGGAGAATTATGTCATGGGAACAATGGCTTTTAATGTATAGATGCCTTTTAAAACAAAGTATTACTAAAAAAGGATGAATTGATTGTATGTATAGTTAAGACTGCTAGGTTTTGTTGAAGTGATGTTGATACTGGCCACGTTCAGTATGGTCTCATCTGTCAATCCTACGGTCATTTAGGTCCCGATTGTCTTTGATCACTGCTGTAAATGAGCTTTTTTATGTTCGGTTCGCCCTCATTTCTGTTTTAGTGTTTGATGCTCTACCTTTTTATGCTGAGCAGGTGTGTGTGTGTGTGTGTGTGTGTGTGTGTGATGCTCACTGTTTTATTTGCTGTCGTCGTCAACATTTCTCTAAAGAACCAGAAACGGAGAAAAAGCCAACAGTTTAACTTCTCTAAAGCTGATTTGTGAAACTGAAGAACGTTTTTTTTTTTTTTTAGAAAGCTGCTGCTTTGTTTTTCGCAAAATGCCTCAAAGCTTTTCTTTTTATGACTCATTACTTTTGTCACTTCAATATGGTCGACTGCATAAATTCTGCTGCTAATCTGCTTATGAGCCGGCCTGTTTGTGCATTTTAACTAATTCACCAGTTAAATGTTGTTTGCTCTATAGACAGCAGGAGGCGCCAGACCTCTACGAGTGGCTTTGCATCGACGAGCTCAGGCTCTGCTGCCCCGAAGGGACGTTTGGACCTGAATGCGCAGGTAGAGAAATGACTGAAGCTGCAGATTCTCAGGCAAATGGAAAGGTGGGCTCTCGGTAACCTCGACTCGCCCCGCTCCAGAGTGCCCCCGGGGTCCTGGCGGAGTGTGCGGGGGCCTGGGTCGCTGCGAGGGCGACGGGACCCGCCTCGGCGGTGGTGAGTGCGTGTGTGACCCGGGTTACGCCGGAGAGCTCTGTCAGCAGTGTGCCGATGGCTACTACAGGGAGAAGAGCTCCAACCACACAGCGGCCTCCTGCTCAGGTACCCCGGCTTCGCTCGCAGAGCCCGGGTTCGATGCATGCTGTGGCTCCACCGGCTGTGTAACGCTCTGCCCTCTCCGTCCTGCGGCTGGCTGGGTGCAGCATGCTACCGTGCCTGCAGGCGTTGTACCGGCCCAGAGGACTACAAATGCCTGGACTGTAAGCCGGGCTGGAGCCTTCATGACAACAAGTGCGTGGGTGAGTGTGCGGACTGGTCGGCCTCGGAACCCCGAACTGTGCTGTAATACCGTATATCTCCACTGGGGGGATGGGGTATATTCAGTGTCATTCTCTTGGAGCTCTGATTGGGAGCTGCGTGTGAGCTGAGCCTGCCCGGCTTCCTCCTCTGTCTATCCAGACATGGACGAATGCGGCACAGAGCTGGCAAAGTGTCCCTCCAACACATACTGCTTCAACACCGACGGCTCCTATGAGTGCAGGGGTAAGAGTGTCGGCTGGCAGGGCCACCGTGACCCTGGCCGTATGGCCTACCTGTACGTCAGTGCTGCTCTCTCACCCCCCCCCAGGTTGTGACCAGGCCTGTGTGGGCTGCATGGGCGGAGGGCCAGCCCGCTGTAAGAAGTGCGCCCGTGGTTACAGGCTGGTGGGACCCAAGTGTCTGGGTGAGTGAGTCCGTCCGTCCTGAAGGTGCTCTGCTGGGCAGTGGATATGAAACCGGCTCTGCGATGAGCTGGGCTCCACTGTGAACCTGTACTGGGTAAACGGCTGCGAGATGGAGGGATGGATGGGCGCCGGATAAATGTAGGGTGTGTCACTTGCCGAGCGGACGTATGGTAATGCGTTCAACTGATCCTCACTCCCACGGCTCCTTCGCATGCCTCTGACAGACATAGACGAGTGCAGCGAGCGGGTGATGGCTTGTCCTGGGCTGAACGAGGCCTGCATCAACGAGGAGGGCTCTTTCCACTGCGACTGTGCAGACGGCTTCGTGCGCCGGGACAGCATCTGCGTGGAGAACCTGCCGCCATGTGAGTGACACAGTCGTGAGGAGACGTGCTCGGTCAAGGCCTTCTGTTGGTAGACCCAGGCATTTCTCCGTATGTGCGGCTAGCGATCGGCCGTCTAGTTGGAGTAGACGGCGAGTAGAAATTGTGGTGAACAGTGAGATGCAGGCCATCCTGCACCTGGGTGTCACCATGTAATATCAGGCAGTCCGGCGTCTGACGAGCTCTCTGCCCCCTCCCACAGCGGGCTCGGAGAAGGGCCTCTTCGAGGACATGACGGACGATGAGGTGCTGGTCCTGCAGCAGATGTTCTTTGGGGTGGTCATCTGTGCCCTGGCCACGCTGGCTGCCAAAGGAGACATGGTCTTCACCGCCATCTTCATCGGCGGTGTGGCCGCCATGGCCGGATACTGGCTCTCAGAGAAGGGGGACCGCGTGCTGGATGGATTTCTGCGGGGGCGCTAGGCGTGGGAACTGAGGGAGCTGGCTGAGGTGCTCCAAAGGAAAGTTCATAAAGAAATAAAACAGTTGGAGTGGAGATAGTAGAGGTTTCAGGATGGGGGATGTGCTAGATGATAACAAATGTAACACTGGAACTAGAAGCTAAAGAAGTAGACAGGCCAGCAGAGTAAATGTGCAGCTCGTCTTTAATTGCAGTCGTTGGTCTGTCATACAACTCCTGTAGCCAGTCGCCTCACATCTACCTGACCCTCTCCCCCATGGCTGGAATTCTGGGCCCCTTACCTCACCAGGGGATTTCAACGAGCAAAGATCAATCAGAATTTCTTTCCTTTGTATTTTTTATGACTTATAAAGCTGAGGATCGGAGACTGCGGTCTGTCCGTACCCATAGCCAGTGTAACTCCTAGATTCTGCTGGTGAATGACACGTTTCTGGGGTGAATCTTTTACTATGGACCTTCCCACTCTATATTCTTCACTGCAGCCTAGAGAATGAAAGCAGGTTTTTCCTCGTTTTGAGTTTTTTGTTTGTTTGGAGTGCATGAGAAGCCATACGATGAGCTGCTGTTTTTCGTCCCGCCCTTTCAAGGAAGTGAAGCACGGACCGTTGGACTCGGTCACCCTCGTTTAGTTATGCTCGTTGTTTTTAATGCAAATTATTTGTGCACATTTCTGTAGTAATTTATTGCCCATAAATACCTATTGCCTCAGCTGTGTGTGTGTATATCTGATGGGGTGTGGGTCTGTCTGTCCATCTATCTATGCATCCAGGCATGTTTTTACCTGAAGGAGAGCGTGTCTTTCTGTCTGTCTGTCTGTCTGTCCGTCCAGATATCCTCGTAGCTGACGGAGTGAGCTCATGTTAAAATGGGAAGTCAAACATTGCAGCAGATGGGACCTTCCCTTTTCTTCAGAGGCATCCCCTGTCAAATGTTCTTGACCATCTTCCAGCCTGTACATATCTTTACTTGCCAGTGTACTAAACGGCCAGTACCGTGCCAGAGTTGGCGAAAGGCCATGCTGTATTTATTTCTGTCTTAACCTGCCTATAGTCTCTCTGTGGGCTCATCTGGGAAAAGGACTGTTTGTGTTATCTGGCCAGCTTAGCTCAGCATTCCCACCCATTCCCCCTTTGGTTCTGGCTGAAGCCTCTGCTCCTGCCAAAGTAGGTCTCCACAGACCCTTTTCTGACTGCTCGCAGGGGTCATCCGCGTTGATGCGTTTGCCTGCCTGTCCTTGCTGCTGTGAGCACCAGTGCGGTCCCTGATCGGTCTGTCCCGCCTGCTGCCACAGTCCTTCAGCTGCTCCTCTGCATTACCGAGAGTACGAAACTGCCTGCGTGTCTCCTAACTCATGAAACTTGTACGTGTCAAGAAAATTGCACTTCTTAACACTTATTAAAAATAGGAACTTGATGTTTCATTTTCGTGTTTGCTTTTAACCCTGCAGTGAAGGATCAGTTGTCTGGGTACAGCCACACCCTAAGTGATTATGGGGACTCGCAAGTTAGTGAGTCTGACTGGCTAACTTAGTCGGACAATAATTCTACTGTAAGACTCACTTTAGCTGGGATAATGAACAGAACCACAGAACACGGTGAATGCGGATGTCATTTGGGTCAGCAGCTCAAATAAGGTGAGAGGGACGAGGGCAAGACTTAAAGGCTGTGGGATCACTAGAGCCAATCAGAACCAACAGGCTCTGTGGGAGGTAACTATACAGAATCCAGTCTAAAGAGTAAAAGCATGTTAAAATATTAAAATGCTTTATTTATGCAAAATCTTTGCAAACTTATTTGAAACATTTTCAGCAAACAAGAAAGGCATATATGTATAAACAATGCAACCTGATTTAAAGATCCATTATTTCATTGCTAAAACGAGATGGTGTACTTAAAAAAAAACGCCTTAACACGATTCCCGGATTGCTAAATGATCCGGCACTCGAAGGATGCTGCTGGAACTCAGAGGCCCAGCTTCTCGTGGTTCTCCCACAGCCAGGAGTGGTACTTGTTCAGTTTGTGATCTTGAGGTTGGACCTAAAGGAAGAGCAGAACACGATTTAAAAAGTGCAAAACAACTGAAAAAATTTCACTGATGTGGATCATACATTTTGACAGTCAGGCCCTTAGTAACCAACAAAGCCTAACCAGGCAAGCTTCCTCCTGTCTTCCCAAGCCCCAGAAGGTGGACACTGGCTATAGAGTAAGGAGATCTGAGCAGGTGAGTCACTTTACATGGTTTGACTTCAGCCCTAGAAGGTAGAGAGAAGCAGGCATATGTTTATCCCTGGCGACCTTACCTGCTTCCATTCTTCAACACAGAAGATCCTGTAGGAGTCATTGCCATACTTCCCGATGCCATGCAGCTCGATGGGGTAACGCCATTGTTTGGTTAAGTAGTCATCTGCAAAAGTCATTCATCAGGTGAAAGCGTGGCAAGAAAGTCTTCTGCCATCAAAGCACCCTGTCCATCCATCTCGTATTGTCTCCTGGTTTCTGGCTGGGTTAAACGTGTACGCCTGCGCTGGCCTTCGAAGCCTCAGTTCTCCCATTAACACTAAATTTTGAATACATAAGTATGTCAGTGAGTACATGAGTAAGTGCATGCCGTATGTACACCCATCAGTGTAATAAACAATGAAATGCAGGTGATAGTGAGGGCAGTTTGACCCACCAGAAAACCTGATGATGGTTTTAGCTCGTAGTTCATTCAAGCCCAGAGGTTTCAGCAGCTCTGCCAGGGGCTTCCAGTCACTCACACGGGTCACCTCAGGTGAAGGATAACGCTCGAAAAACTGCCAGAGCACTGGGATGGCCATCTTACCTGCAGAGGGGTGGATAGGAAGTCAGGAAGAGGAAAGACCAGATGAGGAAGAAGACATGATGAAGTGGCCTAATATCAGACGGAGATGATGGTGTCTATCATTAAAGGTGCGTTGAAAAACACACCAGGCAGACTGAAAAGGAACATCCTAAAAAAAACCGCCCAAGATCTCACACATCTGCTACTGCGGTGGCTTCCTGGTACTCACCACTTGTCCTGTTGAGAAAAATGGTAGCAACTAGGAGCTTCCAAGGGTCATGAAAGAGAGTCTCCTGAACCAAACAGAAGGGGGATCGTGGCGGGGTCCACTTCCTGAAGGCCTTACGTCTGGGTGGGCTGGGAGCTGCAGAGAAGAGACACAGTGAGATGTATGCATGTTCTAAACAGGCCTTGGGCTGCCCCCACCCAGGACTGAGATCGTACCATCTCTAAAGGTCTTCCCACTAAAGTAGTGGCTCCTTTTCTTTCTGTCCATCTCGGTCTTTAACCCAGGACCTGAAGATGAAACATATTTTAGGTTCCATTCTCCATGTACCTTTACAGACCTACTTACGTTACTAACAGATTGACCAGCTTTTACACTGCATGTTGTACAATCAGGAACTAGATGGATTCTTACTGCTCTCTGGTGGTCTCTTTGGTGATAATCGCCCCCTGGTGGCCGGAGAGGGTGACAGCAGGCCTTCTTGCGGCAATCCTAACGATGAGTCAGCTGCGACTTGCCTCTCGATGATGCTAGCAAACTCAGGTTCTGCATCACTGGTTAAAACTCTAAGTTCTGGGAATGGGTTCAGTTCTGAATGATCCCTCTGGGCTTCCGTACATTCGTTGTCGTTCAACTTGCTGGAGTCTGTCAGCCTAAACAGCTTCTCCCTCAATGGAGCCTTCTTCTGAACTCTGTTACCGTTGATCCCGACCGGCAGTCCAGACATCTCCATGCAAAGAAGTTCCCCTTTGCTGTTGCCTTGGTCAGCTTCTCCCGCATTCCCTGAGCTGCTGTCTGATAATTCAGGCTTCTCGGCTATCAGATTTGAACGTGTGATGCCTCTACATCTGGCTCTGGGCCTGCTGGCCTTGGACTGGGCCTCTCTATTAGAACCTTTCTCCTTGACCAATGGCAATGCTGGAGAAGCCTGTGCAGCGATTTCAACTGTACCTTTTAAAAGCCCCAAGTGCCTTTCCTTTCTGCGAGCTTTGGACGCCACAGTCCTACTCTCAGGTGTGGTGAAGTCAAAATCTTCCACTTTGAGGTTTACATCTTTGTTGCTCTGAAGGTATGTTTTTAGTGCTGCCCTTGACCTGAATGTTTTCCCCTGTGGACTACATGTAACATTTATTAAGTCAGTGGTTCACCAAGGTACAGTGTGATCCATTATCATTAGCTACTGTTACTGTAGTTATTTGGCATACCTAAACTGCTTATTTTGGTTATGGATAAAATGCAGACAACGTACGCACACAAATAGTTTTATGGTTTAAGGTGATGTTACTAAAACTCATTATCATCATGATTAGCCACGATGTCGTTGATGTTACTAAATTAGCTGGTCATGATGACACTGGAAAAGAGATGTTATAACATGGTAAGCAATAAGAAAAAGTGAATATTTTGGTAATACCTTATTATGTAAACATCAATTTTCCCTGCTGTCTTTCCAGCCTTCCTTTCTTTTAGTACTTTCTGCCAGCCTTCTGGTACAGTAGAACACTGGCTAGCTCCCACACAGATGTGTTCTTCATTGTGGAAATTCACGTAGCCTGTGTCTGTGCTGGGCTCAGCCATTTCCACAAGGGGTGTGTCTGTACTGGGCTTGGTACTTTCCAAAAAGTCTGTAGTTGTACTGGGCTCAGTCATTGACAAACAGGGTGTGACTGTATTACACTCAGTCATATCTACACAGTCTGTGTCAGTGACAGGCTCAGTGACATCAGCAGAGTCTGTGTCTGTCACAGGCTCACTGACATCAGCACAGTCTGTGTCAGTGACAGGCTCAGCGACATCGGCACAGTCTGTTTCAGTGACAGGCTCAGCGACATCAGCACAGTCGGTGTCAGTGACAGGCTCAGTGACATCAGCACAGTCGGTGTCAGTGACAGGCTCAGCGACATCGGCACAGTCTGTTTCAGTGACAGGCTCAGTGACATCAGCACAGTCTGTGTCTGTCACAGGCTCAGTGACATCAGCACAGTCTGTTTCAGTGACAGGCTCAGCGACATCAGCACAGTCGGTGTCAGTGACAGGCTCAGCGACATCGGCACAGTCTGTGTCTGTCACAGTCTCACTGACATCAGCACAGTCTGTTTCAGTGACAGGCTCAGTGACATCAGCACAGTCGGTGTCAGTGACAGGCTCAGCGACATCGGCACAGTCTGTGTCTGTCACAGTCTCACTGACAT
>JAACJT020000086.1:10625981-10647782 GCA_009936485.2 Gymnarchus niloticus | reverse complement strand
GTCTTTGGAATAAAGAATGCAGTGTTCAGTTTAGGCCAGCAGGTGGAGCACTGTTTAAAACATTCCCTTCTTTAGTGTCTTTGGAATAAAGAATGCACTGTTCAGTGTAGGCCAGCAGGTGGAGCACTGTTTAAAACATTCCCCTCTTTAGTGTCTTTGGAATAAAGAATGCACTGTTCAGTGTAGGCTAGCAGGTGGAGCACTGTTTAAAACTGTGAATTTAACCTAATCAGCTGTTGGTTTAATTTTCAGGAAGAGCAAGTAGTAGGTCGCAGGGAGGTCACAAACAGGAACCTTTGGCATACAGAGTATCACTGATACACAGTAAATGTACATGAAGATATCTCTGCTGTCACAGATGCTAATGCTCAATTTCACAAGTTACAAAAACTAATGAATTATAAAAATTAAAAAAGAGTATTCTTGTGTTTTCATGCAGACACAATGATTCAATCCAGTGTGTTGCCTACAACCCTGTCACACACCAGCTGGCATCATGCTCGTCGGGGGATTTCGGTAAATAAATGGGATTTCATTATCATTTCCCAGCGCAGGAAATGTATTTCTCTGCATGTATGGCACATTAAATCAGGAGAAATGTGCCTGTGTGGTCGACTCATTACGATCCCTGTGTTTATTGTCAGGCTTGTGGTCTCCAGAACAGAAGTCCGTATCCAAGCACAAAGTCAATAGCAAGATTACATGCTGTGGGTGAGTGTTAGGCTTTATTTACAGCCCACACTGTCCAGGTCCCTCCTTCTGTGTTTTCAGACCCTTTGCACCCTGACTATACAGTGGTTTTATTTTTGGCAGTTCTGTTTGACCCCAACCATGTGAAAAGCCTTCGGTGTGGTGCGCTGACATGGTCATGTGACTTCAGGTGGACCAATGATGGGCAGTACCTTGCCTTGGGGATGATGAACGGGGTGGTGAGCATCCGCAACAAGAACGGGGAGGAGAAGGTGAAGATTGAGCGGCCCGGGGGTTCCTCGTCTCCCATTTGGTCAATTACCTGGAACCCGTCAAAGTACGTTTCAGTGAATGTTGTTGCAAACTGATCTGCCAGCCCTGTTCATGGGCAGTGATTTGTGGCTCGGTCTCTACTTACAGTGATTTAACAATCCCACTCAAGCGCTATTCAAAGATTATTATTTTCCTAATATTATGGGCAGAGATGAGGTTTGTGGGTCAGAAGTAAAAATACATAAAGTTAATGAGCAGATAAATTAGACCACATGGGAAATGTTTCTAGCCAAAATGAGACTTAGTACTAAGTTTTAAATTTTCGTTTTGTGTTGAAGAAATCCGGAGTTGGCAAATATGCATCAGCCAGACTTTTAATTAACATTAAATTAGTCCACTAATTGTCTAATATATTAAAAATGAATTGTTTATTTGGTTACACTAATTTACATTTGGTACAGTGTAATGTTGTCAGGAGAGGTGTAATTTCAGAATAAGTGAGTATAGGGCCAGTGTATCCTCATGCTGATCATTTTTACAGAGAGTTTTGTGAATTAAGGTATGAAAAATCAATGTGTGACTAAAGTGGTATTTAGGTGGGACCAGCCTTGTGTGAGCCATCGCTGTTTGATAAAGGGTGAATTGTAGTCACTCTGGATGGCAAATATATTTAAAGGCTTTTAAGGGTCTAAAAGTGAGGCCTGTACTCTTAAGAAAATACAAAATTGCATTTATGAACTAACTTGTTCTCATCTTAAGTGAAACATAGCGACATCATACTGCATCCAATTTGATAACGACAGTAGTTTTACTGGTGGAGGGGTGACCATCACAGTGTCATGCTGTTGTACCCTGAGTGCTGCTGGCACCCGTGAGAACTGAACAGATCAGCATGTCTGTGTGTCTCACAGGGATGAGCACAACGACATCCTGGCTGTGGCAGACTGGGGGCAGAGGCTGTCTTTCTACCAGCTCAGCGGAAAGCAGGTAAACTGCCGGGAAGGGCCGGTCCATCTCAAGCCATGGCTTGGGGTTAGTATCACTGTGAGCCCTTGAAAGTTCACAGGCTCAGCAGCGCTCCTCTGTTACTTTTGGGAGTGGGGGTCTCGGTGGCACGGGCGGCCCTGTCGTCCTCAGTTAGTCGGGTAGAGGCCGAATGCTCCGGGATGGCAAGACTGACCGATATACTGACCCAGAGCTGCCTCTATGCGGTGAGCTGTGCAAACTGTACCTTCTGCTCAAGTAATAATGATTTATTCCTGATTATATTCATGCATCAGAAACAATTGTTTCGGCTTAAGCCATTAAGGATAAGATTTCTGTCACACTGTTTTATCTGCAGCCCTGGTTCTATTAAAAATGCCCGTGGGCATTAAACCGTTATGTACAGCTATGCAGTTTGTCTGGTGTTTCATAGGGAGCGTCATTCAAAGAGGAGGTGGCCTTACAGTTAAAATGGCTTGTCGTGATTGTTTCCAGCTTAAAATAACACGGAGTGTTAGCCCATTATGTCTCTCTTG
Source organism: Gymnarchus niloticus (assembly GCA_009936485.2). Lineage (NCBI taxonomy): Eukaryota > Metazoa > Chordata > Actinopteri > Osteoglossiformes > Gymnarchidae > Gymnarchus > Gymnarchus niloticus. Next base: position 10,645,299 of record JAACJT020000086.1, on the reverse strand, counting down.
AAGGGAAGCAGCTGTTTAGCGTTGGAAAGCTGATATTCCATTTCACTGACAGCTCATGATGGAAGCTGAGTTCTGATGTTGTTTTTCTCCAAGTAGAAAAATAAACTCTGGAGCTTTGTGGAGCCGGAGTGAAGTCTGGGGTTAAAACACATGTTCACTGTGAGCATTACATGTATATAAGTATTAAGTAGAGGCAGTTCTGGACCGTTTCCAGCAGGAGGCAGTGGGGAGTTGTTCTGTTGGAGGGTACATATTAAACAGGGAAAATGCTTGGGTTGGCACTAATCAAATAGCAAGTTAATAAAATCTCATCTAGGGGGGCGGTGGGGGGAGGACAATTGCCGAGGGGGCTCAGGCACCCCCAGGGCACCCCCTAGAACCAGCCCCCAATATTAGCATTTGTGTGTATACATGTGTACAGTGTGTGTGTGCTATACTGACAGACACTTTCTTGTTTTGTTTGGCTTTATTTAAATAACATGTGATGTAAATTCCTTTCTAGATCGGAAAGGACCGGGTCCTGAATTACGAGCCCTGCTGTGTCAGTTACTTCTCCAAGGGCGAGTATATAGTCATGGGGGGCTCTGACCGGCAGGCGTCTCTCTACACCAAGGATGGCGTGCGCCTGGGAACCATCGGCGAGCAGAGCTCCTGGGTCTGGAGCTGCCGAGTCAAACCAGACTCCAACTACGTGGTGGGTCCTCTCACCATCTTCCCTAGGACCCCCGTCCATTTACACTGGTGTGTTTGGGTGGTGAAACTTCATACAAACCACCTTCTTTTTTGGTTATGACTCTTTCTGTAGCATAAGGTCTAGACTGTTTCTGTTATATAAAATTGAATTGGATTAAGTTGAACGGAGCAGCTTTGTACATACATTTGATCATAGTGATAATGCTGGATTTGATTAGCATTAAATCTGACTTGGCTTTGCAGGCTGTTGCTTTCTGTAGTTTTGTACTTAAGGCTAGATCCAGCAGGAAGCGGATTGGCTGCGTGGGGTTGGGCTTCCCTCAGGCACTCTTTTCAAACCGCCGCTCACCATCAGCGCCCTCTGTCTAGAGCTGAAGGCCGTAGCTTAGCTGTTTTGGCACGCCTGCGTATCTCTCAGGTACTGGGGTGCCAGGATGGGAGCATCGCTTTCTACCAGCTCATCTTCAGCACGGTTCACGGTCTCTACAAGGACAGATACGCCTACAGGGACAGCATGACCGATGTCATCGTACAGCATCTCATCACCGAGCAGAAAGGTCAAACGTCACATTAACGTCGATCCTGGCCATTTCACAGGTCACATGTCTGCCGTTCGCTGGTATCCTCCAATCCAGGAGATGTAATCTATTGTTGGGTGTCACTGCTGAGTTCCGATTAGGAAGATGCTTCGTGCCGTATTAACATGTCGCCGTTTGGCGTCCTGCAGTAGTCAACCGTGTTATAAACAAGGGCTGTTTACATGAGCTGGCATCACGCTGTAGTCGGATCTTCGCCTTCCTGCTCCGTCCTCAGTGAGGATAAAGTGCCGGGAGCTGGTGAAGAAGATCGCCATCTACAGGAACCGGCTGGCGATCCAGCTGCCCGAGAAGATCCTCATCTACGAGCTCTACTCTGACGACTCGGTGGACATGCACTACCGCCTGAAGGAGAAGATCGACCGGAGATTTGAGTGCAACCTGCTGGTAGTCTGCTCACAGCACATTATCCTCTGCCAGGTGAACACGCTCGCCTCCTGCTTTTTAAACCTTTTTAAACGATTTTCTTCAACCCGTTTCCCACTCTGGTATCTACGCTCAGCTGCTTGCAGGCGCCTTGTTTCCAGCCAGGGGGCAGTAGGATGCCCTACTCGACTGGCCTTGTTTTCTCACTTGCTGCTGGTCAGGAACGCCCGTGTGGTAGACCAAAATGCTGGTAGGAGGAGCAGGACAGCCCCCACTGGGGTGGGCTTCTCTCCTTCCCCAGCTGGGACAGAGCTTGTTTTTATCCATCAGAAGGGGCTTCTCTTCACAGTCGGTGCCTGATGCATTTAATATCAGTCCTGTTGGTGTCTGATTGGGGACGGTACCCTACCGAGCCACTTCAAAATGACACATCTTTGTTTCCAGACTGTTGAATGTTGCATAATTGTTCTTTTGTGACATGTTTGTGATCGAAGGAGCTTTCCATTAATGAATTCTATATTTATGATGAGCTGCACGTACTCGGTCAAAGCAGCTTCCCCTTCCCCCGCTTGACATGATATTTTGGAGCACGTCATAGAAACATTCCAGCTGGCTGGCTCACGCTCAGGATGTGTACACTGAAACTGACCTCGGACGAGCACAGCGGATATTTTACCAGCTTTAAAGGCCACATCTGTCTTCGGTTGCCGTGCTTCAATAATTTTGCAGGCAGTGCAAGTGATTCTGAGGCTCTTACTGCAGAACTGGAAAGCTGTTTATCTTGAGCTCATCTTTAGCTTCATTTTGTCTTGTTTCATCTGAGAAATCACATAGGCATGCCCGGAAAAATGTTCTTAAAGGCTGAAACAGTTACTGAGCGTTTCATGCCTTCCCGCAGACACGTGTGTGTGTGTGTGTGTGTGTGTGTGATGGTTGTGAGCAGACACCCCGTGTTTCTGACCAGCCGGGTGTTGTGTGTCTCCCCCCACGCAGGAGAAGAGGCTGCAATGTCTGTCGTTTAATAGCGTGAAAGAGAAGGAGTGGCTGATGGAGTCGCTGATACGTTACATCAAGGTGACGGGAGGGCCCCCTGGCAGGGAGGGGCTCCTGGTGGGCCTGAAGAACGGAGCCGTACGTCTCTCCGGGGGGTAGATTAGGTTATGTTCTTAGAAAATATTGGGTCACGCTCTTAATATACGAGCACACGGATGATACATTTGGTAACAGTTACTCAGTGCGGTGGGAATAAAACGAGCGTGGAGATTATGACTCACCGAATACAGTTTAATGAATGTAAATGTTCTGTGGCACCGTCCTGCTCAGGAAGATCGTGAAGCTGTCACACAGAGGGCTGTTTCCATTTTGTAGATACTGAAAATCTTCGTGGACAACCCCTTTGCCATCACCCTGCTGAGGCAGTCCACGTCCGTACGCTGCCTTGACATGAGCGCCTCCCGCAGCAAGCTGGCCGTGGTGGACGAGCACAACACATGTCTGGTGTACGACATCCACACCAAGGAGTTGCTCTTCCAGGTCCGCGTGCGGACGCCGGCCCTGTCTGCCATGACGCATCTGTGCTTCCTTTCAGCCTAAAATCTTGGAAGGAAACGTTTCTCTGTTGTAGACCCTAAACTGAGAAAATGGCCTTTCTTATAAGTACACTTGTAAGAATGCTGCTGGCCAGGAGCAATGCTGTTGAGTTCTTTAAAGCAGTAGGTGGGCCAGCTGTGGTGCGCTCGCTGTTTCCTCACCCACTCCTCTTCCCGAATCACACAGGAGCCCAACGCCAACAGCGTGGCCTGGAACACCCAGTGTGAGGACATGCTCTGCTTTTCTGGCAGTGGCTACCTGAACATCAAGGCCAGCACCTTCCCTGTGCACCAGCAGAAGCTGCAAGGCTTCGTGGTGGGCTACAGTGGCTCCAAGATCTTCTGCCTCCACGTTTACTCCATGTCCGCAGTAGAGGTGCCGCAGGTACCGCCCTCTCTGCCCAGACATACAGTGTAGATGTTGGTGATGATGTACTGTAGCTCAGCCTTGGCCTGGGCCAGCTAATCTGATTTCGGGCAATTCCCCATTGTCAGTTTTCCAGCGTTAAATTTAAAAACAACTTTCTGGCATCATGTTTGTTCCTTATCGATCTCACATGCTATCACCATGCCCTGAAGGGCAGCCATCTTCAGTTGCCATGGCAGCGAGCTTGGAACCCACTTCAGTAGGTTTCTCCTGCTAGATGGATATTTTAGTGCTGCTGAGATACCGCCAGATGCTGAGGCTGGGCTGAGTAATTTGTTTATAGTGCCGGAGTGCTGGCTCTTAAACTCCTCGGCAGAACATGAGGAGGACCCCCGGGGCGTGTGTGTCTGCTGGAGAGGCTTCGGGTAAATGTGAGCACTGCATTCGCTCACGTCTGTTTGTGTGTGTGCTTTAATTGGGTACCTGGAATCGTTTGTGCGTGCGTGCGTGCGTGCGTGGTACAGGCTGTGGTGTACAGGTTCCTTGTTGTAAGGAGGCTTAGAGACACCATGTCGCTATGTGGTCCAGTGCTAATTTAGACTTGGGCAGTGTTTTTGATGCCTGACAGGGGAAAGGTGCTGGTCAAGCTCCGCCCACTTTGTCCCACGTCTTCTATGAAGGGAGGGCTGCTGACGACTGTCCATTCTGCTTCATAGTCAGCTCCCATGTACCAGTACCTGGAAAGGAAGCTTTTCAAGGAGGCTTACAAGATAGCCTGCCTGGGAGTGACGGCCAGCGACTGGAGAGATCTGGCCACCGAGGCGCTGCAGGGGCTGGACTTGGACACTGCCAAAAAGGTCTGTCTCACTCTGACACTTCCAAACAAATTAGGTCATCACGTTTCCAAATCACTATTTCATGGGCCAGCTCGTCTCTTTTTGGGATTACTCACGGCGGGAGATGCCTTAAAACATTTCAATTTGTAATCTATTGCTGTATACCTTTTCCCCAATGCATGTCACTCAGAAAGTACCTCAGATTACCATTAGGTGGCAGTGCTTTACCTTTTGTTCAGTGTTGCACATCTAGACAGAGTCAGTAATTTGACTGGCATTCAAATGGGCCCTCAGAAACTTCACCCTAACCCTAACCGCGGGGTCCTCTTTGCCACTTACCCACAGATGCACACTTTGGTCTTTGTCAGCTTTCTCAGATATCTGGACTTCGGAGCCATACATACCAAGGGAGTTTAGGGTTTCATTAAAATGGAATATGCCTTAAACGCCGAGAGAGTTTGAATGGAGGCTAACTGAGCAGAGTGAAAGACGATCCTTCCCTGAAGACTATGTTCGGTTTCTGTACCCCCCAGGCATTCATCCGCGTTCGTGATCTACGCTACCTGGAACTCATAAACAGCATCGAGGTAAGTGCTCACCCTGACTGGAGGTGGCTTCCCACGAGGAAATCATTATTCAAGAGCGTAGCGTTGCTTTTTTTTTTTTTTTTTAATGCCACGGTGTGAAAGTGTTCAGCGCCGTAGCAGAACAGATGTTTACGTGGCCGGGGTGGGTAACAGGGTGTCGGTTTCAGGAGCGTCTCCAGTCTGGCCTGATGTTGACCCTGTAAAGATTACACAGTCCTTTCTGACTGGACTCCAGTGGAGTACCGGCACACGTCTGGGAGAAAGAATCATTTGATGACTACTGTTGTATAGCCCATGTGTGTAAAGCAACATAAAACCTGAGCTGTTTAGCGCACCGCAGTGACTAGCCTGGCTCTCTGTTTAGAAACATGTAAGGACACACGGACCCCCTGTCATCTCTTCCCCCTTCCGTCCTCATAGGATTCCTACCCTCTTCTTCTTAAGAATTGGCATTCCATCCCCTTGCAGACATGCATCAGAAAAGCATTTCAAGAATAAAAGCCGATCATTTGCTTTCGTAAACACGCCTTTTGATAAGATTCATTGCGTGGTAGTTGAAAGGAGCCCACAGCCTTTGAAGTGGGGTCGCTTTGAAGGCTGAGCCCTTCCCATGCAGCGTCACGTCGAGTGTCATGCATATAACCCCAGCATGAGGCCACAAGGCTCGTCTGCGGTTCATGATCGAGAGTGACTGCGTGTGTCCTCGCCGTCAGCCGTGCGAGTACAGTGTTTTACGAGTCGTCGTAACACAGCATGGTTGTGTCTTCGTCCTGCAGGAGAGGAAGAAGAGAGGTGAATCCAACAACGACCTGTTCCTGGCAGACGTCTTTGCCTACCAGGGCAAATTCCACGAGGCAGCCAAGCTCTACAGAAAGGCGGGCAGCGAGTCCCGTGCCTTCAGCATGTATACTGACCTGCGCATGTTTGAGCACGCCAAGGTGAAGGCACGACACGCCTCCTGATTGGCTGCCCTTTACCCCCCCTTACACTGCCATTCTTTAAAATACCCCTCCCCCGTTTGCCCCGCTGAGCCAGTAGCCCTCCTTACTGTTTTGGTTTCCATTTGACATCCCCTGTGTTCTGTTCCAACACAAACAGATATTGTGCAAACTGTAGCAGTCTTGCATGGCACCAAATGGTCAGATGTAATGGGAGAATGCCTGGTGTAAGGCGGGGGCTGCTTTCTCCATGACCGCTCACCCCTGAGCCTTTCTGCGCAGGGAGCAGACCGCACGGACGGCTCTTATACTGTAGGGTCCGCTCTTCATCGTCGGTTCTCGCTCCTGTGTCACCTGACCCCCTCTCCCCTGGACACTGGCAGGACTTCCTGGGCTCGGCGGACCCAAAGGACACCAAGATGTTGATCAGCAAGCAGGCCGACTGGGCAAGGAATACCAAGGAGCCGCGGGCGGCTGCCGAGATGTACCTGTCCGCCGGGGAGCATGTCAAAGCCATCGACATCATCGGGGAGCACGGCTGGGTGGACATGTGGGTGTGGCTGGGCCCTGTGGGAGTCCAGGAAATAAAATGTCACTTCTTAAAAAGAAATAAACATATCTGGAACTTTATAAAAGATAATGGTCAGGATTTTAACACCTTTTTGGGGGCATTTCCTTGACATGAGTTCCCATCAAAGATGCTGCCCTCTGTATTTACGTACGGTCGAGGCCTTAGGGCAGTACCGCAGCTGACCTGGAGCCTGGCAACAGCGGCCGTAGGCTAGTGCTCCGCTGGCCGGGACACCGCGGTTCCTGAGGCGGAGCTGCCAGTCTGCGGCTGTGGTGGGGGTGCACCAGACAGTCAGGACTGTGATCTGGCTCTCTCTGGAGTGCCTTCTGCTGTGCTTTAGTCACACTACTGAACACACAGTCATAATAGGAGCTGGGCATAATTTGGCCGAAAGTTTATGCAAACGCTCCAGAAAAGTTGTGAGACGAGAAGGAAAACACGTACTTTTTAGCTGCAGTAGGTAGCAGGGAGAGTGTTTGTTTGTTTGTTTTTCTGAACGTAAGCAGCCTCGTTTTTAACCCCTTTTTGACCCTAGATGGCAATAAGCCATGGAGAGCATTGTGATAGAAAACAATGGGGGAAGCCCATGGCAGTCGGCCAGGGCCAGCAGCTTCCTCAGGCTGTAGGGCCATCGACGCGGCTGCACTCCTGGAGCTTGCTTTGCGCTGGAACACACAGCCGTACATTTGAGTCTGCAGCTTGAGTTACAGTAACGCGTCCATGCCTTCCTGCAGGCCGAGGGATCTGCAATTACAGTCCGGCCTGAAGTTAGGCCGTGCGTAACGCAGTCCTGCAGGTTAACGCACTGTTGGTTGGTGCCGTTGCCCCGTCCCCCAGGTTGATCGACATCGCCCGGAAGCTGGACAAGGCAGAGCGTGAGCCGCTAGCCAAGTGCGCCACCCACTTTAAGAGGCTGAAGCAGCACGGCTATGCGGCGGAGGTCTACTCCAAGATGGGGGACCTGCGAGCTCTGCTGCTCCTGCACGTGGAGGCCTGTCTCTGGGATGAGGTGAACACTGACAGTCCCTCCATTTCCTGTGTCTGTGTGTGCCCCTGTGAATCTGCTGGGAAGGTAGATTAATGTAGCTGTACGGGGAGGAGGTCAGCTTTCCTGCCTTAGGGCTGCATGGGGGAGGCAGAGGGAGGTTGCTGGTTTTTCTGTCATGATGTGCAAATCTCTGCTCGTTGGAGACTGTAGGGCTGACCTGTCAGTGGGGTCATCCCACGCTCCTGCAGGCCTTCGAGCTGGTGGAGAAGCACCCGCAGCTCAAGAACGACGCGTACGTTCCGTACGCGCAGTGGCTGGCGGAAAACGACCGCTTTGAGGAAGCTCAGAAAGGTGAGCCGGCCTCCGCCAGAATCGGCACGCCCTGTCTCACTCACCGCGTCACTGGGCCCTGTGCCGGTGATATAATTACGGCTTACGCTCGACTGAGTATCAGTGCAGCTCATGGGTACAGTTCTCGATTCTTCCGATCCACCTCACCTGTGTCATTAGATCCCCAAGGCTGTGACACAGTAGCACAGTACAGCTGTCCAGTCCTGCACAGGGAGCGATGAGCCCCCCTTTAGTCCCATGAAATCGAGATGCCAAAGTAAGAGAAATGAGGGCCGCTTTAAAGGGTAGCGCGACATGGAAATGAGATGGAAAGTGACGGTGTGGCCGTGGTGTTTTAGGACCTGGGAGGACAATAAGGAGCAGAGATAATTTGGGCCTGGTCCGGCCTGGCACCCCCAAACAAAACCCTCTCTGTTCCTGGCAGCATTCCACAAGGCTGGATGGCAGGACGAGGCGGTTAAGGTTTTGGAGCAGCTGACCCACAACGCAGTGGTGGAGAGCCGGTTCAACGACGCGGCTTACTACTACTGGATGCTGTCCATGCAGTGTTTGGACATAGCGCGAGGTGGGGCCCCGCCCCGCGTGGCCCCGACGGCAGCCCACACTGCGCTCGTCTGTCAGCTCCTCAGCATCTTTCTTATCTCTCAGAAAACGAGAGCAAAAAGGAAGACATGCTGAAGAAATTCCACTGCTTCCAGCACCTGGCTGAGCTCTACCATGTCTACCATTCCATTCAGCGCTACACGGTATGGGCCCTGCTCCCTATTGGCTTGCAGCATGGACCTTGCTTGGTGTTTGCCTCTGCCTATTGGCTCACGCTCGGTGTTTGCCTCTGCCTATTGGCTCACGCTCGGTGTTTGCCTCTGCCTATTTGGCTTGCTCAGCCTCTCTTTCCCATCATTCCCCTGTCATGGACCTTCTGACAGCTCTGTGTCTCTGTTTGGTTTATAGCCAGAAACAAACATGGCTGTGCTTTGTGACCGTGCTTCGTGTTAAAAGCGCTATATAAATAGAATTGCATTGAAAAATTGAATTGACTGGTGGCTCCGCCTTCTGCCTTTTTTCAGGACGAGCCTTTCAGTTCCCATCTCCCAGAAACCCTCTTCAACATCTCCCGCTTCCTCCTGCACAACCTCACCAAAGAGGTGCCATTGGGGATATCCAAAGTGTATCCCTTCAGCATCAGCCGTGGGTGCCGTACTGGCCATCTGTGTAATCACAGCAACCGCTGCTCTCCACATGCCTGCTGCATTACATATTAATGAATGGGAGTGCGACGGTAATCCTTCAGTAATCCATTTTAATTATGTACGCTGCCATTATGGCACACCTCACATGCTAGATCAGGTGGGTCGCTTCAGGTCGTCGTCTCCCACCTTCTGATACCTCTTGGGCCGAGAAGGCCGATGGCGGGCCGAGGTACATAGCCAGTGAGCGACACACGGGCTTGACTGCTTAGCGAGGAACCCTGTCCCCGAACAGACCACCCGCGGTGCAGTTGTACGCTTTCCTGGGATCGTGTTCAAACTTCAGCTTGATGTGCCGCCTCCAAGTGGCCGTCGTGTTGAACTTTTAAATAGCGGGCCGTGACCAAAGTGCAGCAGTCTGGACTGTAAACCTGAGGAGACGGGTGAAAACCAGGCCAGGAATTAGGACAACTGCTATTTTAGCTAATGGAGTAATACCATTGACCTTATTTCGTGTTTTATTTGTCAGATGCTAATGAGTAAAGGTGTATTGGAGCGGCCTCTCTCTCCGGCAGCTGCCTCAGTGCCCCTGCTCCTTAACGGGTGCCTGCAGGAACACGCTGTATGCTTTGGCCAAGCAGAGCAAGGCACTGGGTGCCTTCAAGCTGGCCCGGCACGCCTACGAGAAGCTGCAGGGCCTGCGGGTCCCCGTCCGATTCCAGGAGTCCATGGAGCTGGGCAGCCTGACCGTCCGTTCCAAGCCCTTCCACGACAGCGAGGTCCGGCTAGCATCTGGACACTGGGCAGTCTGCCTAATCTCAGCCTAAAGGACACACCGCTGCCCATGCAGCCAGTCTGCCGTGTGATTTGGCATCTTAGGTGTCGCCCCATCAGTCTTAAGGATGTTCCCTTACAGACAAACAGAGCTCAAGGCTGCGTAGTCAGAGCCATGTTCTTATCCACACCCGTGTCGGTGTTTGTGTGGCAGCTTGTGCAGCCTGAGTTTCACCACCACTTTTGTGTGTGTGTGTGTGTGTGTGTGTGTGTGTGTGTGTGCACGCCCAGCAGGACCTCGTCCCCATGTGTTATCGCTGCTCCACCAACAACCCCCTGCTGAATAACCAGGGCAACGTGTGCATCAACTGCAGGCAGCCTTTCATCTTCTCAGCCTCGTCCTACGGTGAGGAGCACCTGTCCGCACCTTCCTCACAGCTGCGACTCTGCGCCTCGGGAGCTCGAAGACGAGATAATCACCAAGGAGAAACGGGGGCGGGGCATAGAACTAGCATGAGTGGCAGAAACATCAAGGTGCAAGCTGAATATTTTTATTTTTTCGAAGCCCATTGTACTGCCTCTTTGAAGAGTTAGGTGTATTTCATTTTAGAAGTATTTTTTTCATAGAATATCGAAGTTGTAAAATTAAAACGAGTCTAGTGTTGGTGCCAGTAAAGCGAGGCAGCACGACATAGCGAACAGATGGGGCCACCGACGTGGAGAGTGGGAGTGTGGCACAGATGCATCTCATGCGCGTGATATCGTGGGGCACGTGAGCCTTGCACAGGCAGGCAGCGCACTCTGCCCGTCACAGCGGAGTCCGTGGGCCGCCGTGGAGCGCGGTAAACGATCGCACGCACGTCTGCCTGTTCCACTTTCGTACTCCGTGACTGACAGGGTGGGTGCGAGTCTTGGAGCGGTCGAGGCCCGTAGATGGCCGGGGGGGGAGTGGCCTTACTGACAGGTGTGCCGTGGAGAGACATCGCTTTGGTGGGAACACCTCACCGGTCTTGGAGGGTCCTCATAAGGCTGCTGATAGGCCAGGATTGCACCTGTAGGCTGCCATAATATTTTTATTTGTATAGTAAAATTAGAAAATTTTCTAAGATTGTTTAACTGCAGTGCTCAGGGGTTTAGCAGTAGGAAGAGAACATTCACCCTGTAATTCAATGGTGTGTCTGCTTGTGCATATTGCTTGCCTGCCTGCAGAGGTTCTTCCCCTGGTCGAGTTCTATCTGGAGAACGGCATCAGTGACGAGGAGGCTGTGTCCCTCATAGACCTGGAGGTGCCGCGCACGGAGCAGCGGGAGGCCAGCGGTGGCGGTATCCTTCCGGCAGAGCCGCAGTCGGTCGGCAGGCCTGCCTCACGAAACTCTCGTGTCTTTACGGTGACACAGCAGACCCTCACTGAAACCTTCAGTGGTGGTGTTGATTGTAGTGTGCCCAGCTTTCTTTCCTAAGTCATCTTATCTATCTGACTTAATAGGTTTACTGTGGCTCTTTCTAGTAGTCATAATGGCTAGTAGGATTAGGCGGCTCAGCCTCAAGAGCATCAGGGTGCCCTCTCCCAGCCAGTAAAGCCAGAGAGAGCGAAAGCCTCATGGATTTACCATACCGACACCATTTTGCCTGATATGTGACTGAAACATCAGGCTAAACCCAGCTAAACATAGCTGTAAAGATCTGGCGATCTGATAATCGGTAACGGTCCAATTCTGACCAAAAACACTGGAGAAAAATAAAGACACTGTTCGATACGATACACAGGCCAGCCTCGGTTTGTGTTGACAAATCGGCGTTTCATTTCATAAATATTTCTCTAGGGGATTAGAGTATTTGAGTCACAGTTTGAGTATTTTTTAGATTACTATTGCATATGGCGTACGAAAGGCTTTGAAGTTGTTTAAGCTGAGATCGGCATCGGTTTTGGTCGATATTTAATGTTGAGTTGTCAGTACCACTGATGGAAAAAGTGCTATCAAGCCATCCTTAGTTAAGGCATTTTGACATTCAGCTCAATACGTGTTTAATGACTGTAAGAACACAATGCAAAAATGAATATTTATTATTTATTATTCAGAGAGTAAAAAGTATTAATAACCAAATGCTACTTGTGCCACTTACCGATGAAATCTGGTGCCACTGTAGCTATCTCTAAGAGCCGTCAGGTCCCCGCAGAAGAAAATGTACCTGTATAGTGGGTCATTAATATCTCAGAGATCAAACAATCATCGAGTTCATATGCGTTTGGAGCTGTCCATCCCCCATCTGGCCTACCAGTGCTGTGCTGCCTTCAAAGCCTCGGGCATGTGCGCTTGTAATCAGGCTCCCTTGATGGGCCTGTAGATACGGTCTGATTGTATACAAAGGCCCGGGGAGCTGCCAGGAGTACATGCCAATCTGATGTACCTGGAGGCGGAGCCATTTGCATAAATACGTCTGCCATGCATTTGTCAGACAGCGGAAAGATATTCACCCAAATACTGTATGAATTTACACCATTGACAAAAAGTGTCGTAATTTATCACAGTTAACGATCAGTTGAAGTCTGTGTTATGTTAGAGGCTGGGTAATAGTACCGTACTTTCAGGCTGGCATTGTGATTAAGACCAAATATTTGCATCCTTAACGGGGTCAGAATGGCAGTCCCTGAAGATGGCCGGTGGCCTCGACGACCCCGAGGGGGACCCGTTCATGGCAAAGCTCAGCTTTGAGGTGAGTCCCAGCTCTTGCCTTTAATACCCGAGAAGGCTGTTTGTTATTCAAGCTCTTCAAATGTTAACTTGTCTTAAGATAAGTGAACTTTTACCAGCTGTCTGTGTGTCTGTGGTAACAGCAAGGTGGCTCGGAGTTCATCCCGGTGGTGGTGAGCAGGGCGGTCCTGCGCTCCATGAGCCGGCGGGATGTCCTCATCAAGCGTTGGCCAAAGCCCCTTAGCTGGCAGTACTACCGCTCCCTGCTGCCAGATGTCAGCATCACCATGTGCCCCTCCTGCTTCCAGGTAGCACGTCCGCACGGGGCGCCCCGCCACGAAACATTAACTCACAGGCACGGCGTGGAATCTAGCGTGTTAGACGTTTCGCCCCTTAAAGGCCCGCGACGGTGCACTGGTGGCATGCTGGGCGCCTGTGGTGTTGAAGGCTCTTGGGGCACACGTTCTCTTCCTCTTGGCAGATGTTCCACAGTGAGGACTACGAGCTGCTCGTTCTGCAGCACAACTGCTGTCCCTACTGCCGTAGGCCCATCGAGGAGCCGAGCTGAGAGCTTCGCCGGGGGTGGGGGAGCAGACCGCCCCCTTCTCTACCGTAATCATTGTTATTAGCATTGATATTGTTCTTGTTGTTGTCATTGTTCTAACCCATCCATGACATAAAAGCTTCTTTAACTGATCAACTTGATGGGATCCACTAGATTGGCTTTCCTAGGAGATGAGCCATCCTCAGGTTCTCTCTGCTTTTCTATACAGCTAATTCTGACATGCACCTTTTTTCTTTTTAGTTAACTGTTCCAGTTCATTTTTGTACCCAGAAGGCTCAAATGCATTATTAAAACATTATTTTTACACTACAAATGCCATTAGTGCTCATTTATGGTTATTAGATTGAAGTTCCAAATGTACTTTGTAAAATGGATGTATTACGGTATTTTTTGACTGTGCCAATCATAGTTATAAACTGAACCTTCATGCTGCTATTAAAGTGTTTTTCAACTTAGATTTTCTGATTGTAAATTAAATATTAGATCTTTGTTATGCAGCTCTGACATGGTCCTGAAAACAATGAACTGAGTGACTATAATGATGCTGAGGGATTACCGTGGTTAGCTAATGACGAATGAGAACCAGCCGGAAGTTCCCTCCACATGAACATGTGATCTCCCTTCATCTGCACAGAATTTAAAGCACGGTGATCTCTTGTTTTCTGGATTACTGCTCTTTACGGTGAGCCAAATCTGTTTTGGTGACAGACACCTTTGTGCTGTAGGACTAATCCCAGGCTCGAACTTAAAAGGGACGAGGGCCATGTAGGAAGGCCGCACATCCTCGGGAGTTGCTGGAGACGCCGCAGCCACGAACGGAACAGGGGGTCCCAATTTCTATGTGCCCGTGTCCAACAGGACGGGCCTGGTGCGAAGCCCCTTTGAGTCCCCCCAGTACTACCTGGCTGAGCCCTGGAAGTACTCCTTGCTGGTGACGTACACAATCTTCCTCATAATCACCGCCTTCCCCATCAACTCCCTCACCCTCTACGTCACCATCCAGCACAAAAAGCTCCGCACGCCCCTCAACTGCATCCTGCTCAACCTGGCGGTTGCTGACCTCTATGGTGCTGGGGGGCTTTACCACCACCTTCTACACCGCGCTGCACGGCTACTTTGTGTTTGGGGTGGTGGGCTGCAATCTCGAGGGTTTCTTTGCCACTGTGGGAGGTGCGTAGACAGATGGTAATTGATCATGAGTCCAGGACTGGCTCCCCGCTTTCGGAATAAGGAGTCAAGACCACATTGCTCTTGTGTCCAAAATTTGCTTCATGTTTTGCTATTTTCCACCTCTGTTTACGGCATGTCCACCTATCCAGACCTCTATAATACATGTACGTAATAGTTAAATTTACAAGACAATACCATACATGAAGATGATTTTGAAAAGGGATTACAGATGTATATTCTTAATGTGTATCCAAGTCATAGATTCCAACCTCTGTAAATTTAGATCTTAGCTCAGTTTTTCCTGGACTAGCATGCATTTTTTTTCTCCAATCTTCTTGACTTAATTAACTCTGGGAATAGGGAGTAACAATCAGTGGACAAGCCTGACCCTTAAATCCCTTGCAGCAATACAGTAATAATTAAGTGTAATAAAGGCTCTCTCCGGAGTTATAATCTGGTTCATTGAACAATCAGCGCCTCGTCCTGCGGGGTCTGACAGGAGAGATCGCACTCTGGTCACTGGTGGTCTTAGTGGTGGAGCGCTACGTGGTGGTCTGCAAGCCCGTGAGCACCTTCCGTTTCGGAGAGACGCACGCCGTGGTGGGCCTGGGGGTTACCTGGCTCATGTCCCTCACCTGGGCTGGTCCAGGTAGGAAGGGGGCTGGTGGGTTTTGTAATCTCAGGCGAAACTTTAATTTTTTCGTTTCATGTATCCGCGCAGTTGAAAATGATGTGGTTTTCTGAGAATGAAAGGAGTGCTGCAACCGCAAATTCACCTCTAACAAGCCACTTGCTAAGCACAGTACTGCTGGTTGTACGGGGTGGGTGATTCCCGCCATTATTAAGATGCGCATTCGGAATGGGGACGTGCACGCGGAACACGCGCATTAACGTCTCATTCGGAATGGGGACGTGCACGCGGAACATTCACGCTTTCGGAAGGTTCGCATTTGTATACCGGGTTGCTATGGATACTGAAGGCAGCCCAAAATTCATCGCGCCCGTTAATACAGGAGAGTAGAAACTATGTGCACACCTCCCCCAAAAAACAACATGCTTTGATCGTCTTCAGTAGCTCTGCGATCGGATTAAATTTCGTTCATTGTACGCTTTTCACTATCCTACTGTTGCATGCAAGATCCATCAACTTTCACATCGATAATCAACATGACATGAAGGTCGCAAGACAGGAACGACCTGCGAACGAGATGCCGGTCCATTCACAGCAGAATGTCAGAGCTTTTCACGTGGCACTGGTGTCAGACCAATGGAGGGCGCTGTTTGCGTTTTCACATCCGTTTCCACAGCTCTTCACATTTGGCAGTGCATCACCTGAGAAGCTGGGCTCCTGCAGCGATGCTCTTGTCCACATTCCTTAAGGTGACATTTTTGGAAAGTGACGTCTGCCACCCTGTATGTCGGTACGATGTTATCATGCATGCTATGGTGAATTGAATTCAATTTAAAATTCAAATTGAAAAACTGAACTTTGGACAGCTTTTACCGCGATTTATGATATAATATGTGATGATATAATGATGGCATTGTCGTTAACTTGTATCGCTTTTTTTTCTAGCCCTCAGAAGGTCCCGATGCCTTCCTCCACTGTCATATCCTTTCACGTCCAGTTGTGCAGGCCGGTCAGGAGAAGTGCACGGTGATTGTTGGAAGGTCACCGGTGTCAACATTTGCAAAAGGTTTGCTTTCTGAGGGACCCCCCCTCTAGCTCATGGCCTACTACCATGCACTTCACCTAACCTCTCCAAAGTGTATGGCCACGCTCTCGTCTGTATCACAGACTGAGATTCTGCAAGATACCTGAGATCCTCCACGAACAGGATACAACTGCCTCAAATAAGAAGGCCATTTCTGAATGGGAAGCATTCACCAAGCAAGTGCCATAACATGCCGTAGGTGTAAGTTTTTCTGAAACTACCCATTCATAATATAGGGTTGTATCTGAATGGGAGACGTTTGGAAACGAGGGAATGAAATGAAACTCTATATTTTCTCTAACCGTTGAAGTTGTTTGACTCCTCCACAAGACGGTGAAACAGACACCTGTACGAAGCAATGATGAAGTTATAAATTGGGGAGAAATGTCCCATAACCATGAAAGTGCTTTGATGAGACTTGTTTTGTGTTAGAAAGGGGAGGATGCAAAAGTTCAAATGAAGTAGTGCTAAAGGGGCAAGTTAGCGGAAAGAAGGATGGAAAAGTCGTGTCATTTGGTTATTTCCTCGACCATTTTGATTTCCATATTTTATATACATCATTAGTTAGAAATGCTAACATAAACGCTCTTAATAACAACGATGGGCATTTTATTCACCTCCACGTTTGGAACGCCAAAATGTTCAAAATGAAATGCATAAATATATATTTCAATAAATAATTGAATACATATTTGAATAATTCATGAAATGTCATTTTGAAATAGTCCAATAAATGTATTTTATTTCATAATAATAGTGGCTTCTGTGTAAGACCTTTAAATTGTATTTCATAATAAAGTTCAAACTTTTCATAATGATGTCTTTCTGAACAATGTTTTAGCAAGTGACATTTTTCATAATGAAGTTGCACTCTGTCTATCACTTTGAGGGGGGTGGGGTGAAGTCTGTAGTCTTCCCATCTCACTCTCCAAGTTGAGAGCGAGCCAGAGGAAATAAGATTAACAGCCTCACCCGAGGGCCCAATGGTGATATGGACACTGTGCCTGGCCGCAGGACTCAAACCCAAGACCTTTTGATTATGATTGGAGAGAACAAACCCACAGAGCCAAATGCCTGCCCTTACAGGGGTTGTTGTGATTTTTTTGTATGAAAACCCTTTAGAAGACATCTCGAGATCTCTTTAATTGACCAATGAAAGCCTTTTATTGCGAATGTGCTTCAGCAACAAGACACACCTGCCAAGCGGTAGGAGCAAAGCAGGAGACTCCAGCCATCCTCCCCCCACAAGTGGTGTTAACGAGGTCTCATCATAGAATACAAATGGTGATGATCCAGTGCCAGTGGAAGCTTTGTGCTTTCCTCGAAGAGGAACCTCACCGAGGTTGTCGGTTAAGCTGAGCGGAGTGAGGCAGTTGTTAAAGGTACTTTTGTACAGACTGCGGGGACTGAATCTCATTTGAATGTTCCCTGTTGTTTGAAGGTGGGGTAATGGTAGCAGTAAAAGCAATGAAGGCTTTGCTGGCTGGACTGTAAAGGTGGGGCTGGCCTTGTTGACTGGTGATGCTGAGTGGGGGGGGAGTATTGAAGCTTGAGGTTGGATCATAGTGTAGGGGAGTGTTTGCGGTGGTGCTGTTGCTCTGTGGTGTGATGTGGAGTTGTGGTTCCTCCTGTCCCTTGTGAAGGGAAGGGCACTTGTTAAAAGGGGCCCTGCTGGTAGTGTGGTGTGTTTTGATTATTGGTGTGGGCCTGGGGAAATGGCTTGGCCATAGCAGCTGTGTGCCCTATGTCAATGGAGTTGTGTGGGAAGTAGGTTGTGGTTGTAGTGAATGGTTTGGTTGATTGTAGACGTTAAGGTGAGTATGAGGATGTGCAATGGGCTTGTTGTTGCAAGTTGTGGGTGTAACTGGTTTCCCGTTTGGATGCATGGTGTAGAAATGAGCTTGAGGTTTGGGTTGTCATTGTAAACACAATGGGTCGGCGTAAAGAGTTTCAGATTTGGTGTCGAAGGTGTGACGTAGGCTGAGGGACTTGAGCGTTGATGGTATTGGCAAAAAGGCAGGTGTGAGGTTGAAGCATGAACGCTGTTACGTTTGTGCTTTGCTTGGCCCTTTAAGGGTGAGGTGTGGTGAGCTGAATTAGAGGGTGCATGGCTTAAATGTAGGTATTTCTGGGATGAGTGAGCCACCTGAGGCTTGGTGGCTATGCGAAATGGAGATGTGTGGTGTTAAACTTCTGTTTGGGCTTAGAGGTGGGACTGCATATGGTTGAATGTCCCCCCCCCCCACTAGTGCCGTTGACAGCATTTGAATATGGGAGCACTTGGTTATGTCTAAGGCAGTTGTAGAGTATGCTATGTTGCTGTGTAATTTCTAGCAACCTTGGGTAGTTGCTGAGTGGGGGTCAGTGGCATTGTCCTTGGTTTCAGGAATTGGTTGTGGACACTGGTTTGTCCATTATACTTGGACAGCTAAGTTGCAGTAATTGCGATCGTGGTGGTATACTTGTCTGTCGCCCACCCTGCTCCCTTTCTGGTTTTATGGAGGTTGAGGTTGCAGAGATGCCTGCCTGTGCACTGGCTGACATGTGCTGTATGTCTAAGGTATAAGGCTCCAGAATGTCTGATCTTTTAGTTCAATACCATTCTTCTCCCCCCCCCCCCTTTTGGGTCTACTTTGTTTCAGGGGGTAGGTAAGTTTTTCCAAGAGTGAGAAGTGACGTTGAGCTCGAGTCTTGTCCTACGGAGTTCTGGGGCTCTGGCAGCAGTGTGGGAGTGCCTCTAGGTATAGGCTTGGCACATTTAGTGTGGTTTAGATGTTGGGTAGCTAGTTGCTCCCTGCCTTAGTTATAGGCGGAGGTGGGTGGGGATCAGTGGTACTGACCTGAATGATGGGTGCTGTCACTCCTGCTACACGTGTCGCTGTGTATTGGAGTGCTGTCAGTGAGTCTTCATGCATCCAGGTTATTCTGGGACTATTGGTCTTTTCATTGGAGGAATTCTTCCATGGTAAACTGCTGCTCTGCTCATGTGTCCTCTCTCCTCACCCCTCTCTGCAAGTGCTCCTTTCAGAGGTGCAGATTGCTGTATTGTGTGCTGGCCTATGTGTCCTGATCGGTCCCTCTTAAGTGACTTGGTGCCTTCTGAGCCATGATCCTGACTGGTAGACTGACTCCTCCAATAACCTGTTATTTGTATAAATGAAGCCGTGGTAGCCAGGAGAGGATGGGCTTCTGGGTTGTGTGGCTGCTCCTGGGGTTTGTTCCTGCAGAGTTGTTGCTCTCTTTCCCCCCCCCCCCCCCCCCCCCCCCCCACGCCAGGGGCGCGGGGGGCCAGCGGGGGGGGGGGTGGCAGGGGGTGGGAGGCACGGGGTGGA
>JAACJT020000086.1:10603068-10625881 GCA_009936485.2 Gymnarchus niloticus | reverse complement strand
TTTGTTATGTTTGTATGTTGTTTATTTTGTTTTTTAAACCAATTTTTCTGTTTTTTTTGGAATCCATTTTAGGAAACAAATGCATTATGGATATTTTCCCCCCCCCCCCCCCCCCGCAAAGAGAGAAAATCAGGCGCCCGTTGCGTGTTTGTGCGCTCACGTGCTTGTGTGTGTGTGCGTGTTCGCAAGTGAAAAGTCACAACATTGCTGTTCTCAGTTCCGTAACTGCATGATCACCACCTTGTGCTGCGGGAGGAACCCATTTGGCGAGGATGAGACCACCACAGTGTCCTCCAGAACCCAGACGGCTTCGGTTTCTGCCAGTAAGGTGGTTCCAGCCTGACGGCAGAGCCGTGACCCCTGACCACAGCTAGGCCCTGTGCCTGGGGAAACCATCGCCTGGCAGCCAACTGGCTAACGCTTTCGCCATGTCACTGCCTACACTGCAAAGGCTTTGGTGGCGTGGCTCATACACTGGCTGATTGCAGAGATATGCGAGAGACAGAAAAAAAATATTAATTCAGTACTTCCCAACCCTCTTCAGTCTAGAGGATTATTCTGACTAATCTCTAGATGTTTGTATTTCTAGTAAACCTCATGTTAAAATCTGTGTCCAAAGGCATTTGTAGAGAGCTTAGAACAATATTATGTAACTGCAAAAATACTGAAGATATACGAGTCTAGGGTGGTGTTGTTCTCAAGACAGGCAATGAATCCATTCTTTGCTGTCCGACGTACAGCTGGAGAAGCGGGAATGTGGTTATTTTATGGTAGGATAGGATTTCAATGGAACAAAAAACAGAAACATCCCAACCGTGGCTTATTTGGAAATAAATCACACTATAAACATACATGATTATCTACCACAGAGATTATTGTTAATTTGTCAATAAAACAGCTCTAATTTTAATTACCCTCTAATTTTTGTTTGTCTGTGTTAAAATAGTCACTGGTTTTTGCTTAATACACTTTTTCAGGACATGGATTGAAGCTAGTCAGTTAAAAGCCAGTGAAATGGATGCAGTGCTTATATGAAATGATATGGGCCTCCTAGACCTCAGCTGTAAGGTCTTAGCCAGCAGCTAATCATTATTCAGTACATGCAGCAAAAATGGTAATTAGACCTCACAGGTCCTGCAGGTACGGTATGATGCTGCCAGAGTGTCTTTTAATTACAGGCTGATTTCTACGTTCCGGTTCACTCCGTATCACTTCACAACTACCTCCTCGTGTGTGTTTGTGATGTTTCGTTTCACCAGTTGGGTATGAGAATCTTCGGTTAAGATGGTCTTAAGCAGGCACAGCAGTTGTTTTATAAATAACAGCAGTTTCTGTCTGAAAGTCCACAAGTAATGGCAGTTAAATTAAGCGTGCAGCATTCAGCGCCTGGATGCATTGTGTGTGACGTCACGTTACGATACACCGTAGAGAGTAAGATTACCCTGGCTTACAGGAGAGTCATGGATGCTGATGTTACACCAAAAAGCAGGAGTTCATAGGCAAAAAGCAAATAGACAACATGACAAACAAAGAGGAAACGTCACTCTGCAGGTCCTCCCCACGCCTCCGTACTCTCAAGCCATATGCTTCAAAGGACTCGCGCAGCTCCAAGGTGACCCGAAGTCAAAGGGCCTGTGGTGAGGGGAGCCACCGAGGCTGGAGGACAGCCAAGATGGGAGCGGGGAAACGGCACCCCGAGCCCAGCTGCGACACGGCAAATCCGGCCAGAAGAGCCAGGCGTGGGTATCAGGGCAGCAGCAGAGGCCGGTGAGACGATAATGCTCTATAAAACAGGAATGCCGTTTGAGCCCTAGGAGAGATCTCCAGGCACCCGCCACATGCCGGCTGGTCAGCGGTTGGTCCTTATGGCCTATTGTGAAAAAATGGAAATTAAACTGACCCATGTTAGCCAATTTCTGCCCTTTACCTTAATTCCAGTATTTGCATGCCATGCCCCTTTGAGTGCTTTTGGTTCGTAAGCTCGGCTGAATTCTTAATTCATTTACGACCGATTGAGTTGTCACTTGCAAGTATCCTTAAATTTCGGAGTTCTCCAGAGGAGGAGTTTTGTTTTCCTGCGATTTCTTGCTTTTTCAGAGAACGATGGGGTACCTGCTCTTTACACACTTAAAACTGCCAAAAAAAAAATCAAATGATTAATTATAATTAAGCTACTTATTATTGGTGCTATGGTTTTAGCTGCACAAATACACCAAACCCAGTTATCATTATTCACAGAAAAGGAAATGTAACTGATTTATGGGATGTATTAGCTGTCAGAAGATCATTTCATCATCAGGTTAATTTCTTGAGAAGTGGGTGATGTCATTGCAGAGTCAGGCATCCAAAGACATGCAGCATTGTTCTGCATTGTCAGTGCTGCATTTCCCAGGCAGTAAAGCAGTGCTTCTTTCATAATAATTCACTTTGGCAACATGGCTGTGACCACCTTATTCCACAATTTGCTGTCCTATCAGCATAGACCTGTGAATGACGACAGCAGTTAGGTGACAATCGGCGCGTCTACTTAAAGTTTAAACTTGGTAGTTTTACTAACCTATAGCCATCACGTGCTCCAGTCTCTTCATTAATTTTACAATTTAACGCATCACACAAATCTACATCAAGGGACGCTGACCTCCAGCTGTAATATTTACTTAAAGAAAATTTGTTTTTTTTATAATTGTGCAGATAAATTGCTCTTCATTAATTTGGTCCTTTGTTGAAAGAGTCATCACTCATTAACTAAAAACATAAACACTCCCATCCTATTAAGGGTGTATCCCAGCTTTGTACCCCTATGACCCTGACTTATCATTAATTACTTATTATTAGTAAGAAACAACATACCACCACACGCTCTGTCTACGTGATTTTTTAAGAAGCACATATTTTATTTTATTCATTTATGTATCCCTCCACAATAGAGGCTGTTAGAGGGCGGGGCCTGGAAAGGCAGCGTGAGCACAGTGTCTCTCTCAGCAGTGCCCCGGCTCGCCGTCCCTCGGTCCTCCTCGAATACGCAGGCCGTAAAAGTACTTCAGCGTGATGCCTGTCACACATCAGTCAGAAAAAGCTCAGATATGGCCAGTGCAGAGTCCCACCTGTCAAGGCCACAGATCCGACCTGAGTAAATGATTCTGATTGTGTTCATCGTTGGCATAGCGACAATCCTACTGGTGTTCTCTTCAGTTAAAGACTACAAGAAAGAGAGCGTGTCTATAAATATTGCTATCAACAACCAAATTACAGTACAGTGCATTTTCCACTTGTCCACAGAAAGCAGAGGGTCCGTGCACGTGCTTGCAGCGGGGAGACCCCCAGCATCGCCATCCAGTGACAATGAGCCCACTTTCCATGTGCTTTTAAACAAAGTGACATTGACGTTGCCCTCTGGTCCGTGTCTACGCAAACACAGGGCCAAAAAGAAACTCAGTGATTTGCCCGTTTACACTGACACCGAAATGGACGGAAGGAGCAAGCCGGCTGTTCTGTGGCATGATAGACTCCCGCAACAATCTCCTGACTCCTCCCCCTCCAGCTGTCCATCATCCCCCATCAGTCCGTGGATAGGGCTGAGGCACTAAGATGGGGGTGGGGTCTTCAGTTTAGGCCTCACTGCTGCACTCGTAGATGTTGTCCTCCACCAAGGCGATGACCTGCTCGAACTTGTGCTGCAGCTGCGTTCGCCGGGCTGTGGGGTTGGCCTCCAGCGCATTGACCACCTGCCGGGGGGCGGCACCATGCTCAGTATAGACCGGCCCACATTCGGGGCCTGTTGATGTAACCCCTAGAGAACGTTCCATTCACATCCAGCTCCTCTGCTGCACTCGCTTAGCTGATTCTTGGCATCATCTACCCAGTGACCATTGCTCAGGTGCGAAACCTGCACAATGGTCACCGGGTACAATTAATGGAATGCTTTTAAAGTATATGCACGAACTGAGTTACAGCGAGAGTTCAGTGTGGCATTATGGGAATTCTGATGTGTTTGCCTCTGAACTAAATAGCTGTTGAATTTTGATCAGCCTCTAAGGAGGGCAGAGGACGTCGGGGAGCGTGGTGCCCATATGCCAGCGAGCCCAGCTCAGATCCAAATCTTGTATTATTCTGTGAAACTCGACGCCGCGTGAGCGATAAAGACTGTGCATCACGTTAGCCGGCAGCACCCCTTGGACACATGTCAGAGCAGCAGTCCTGCTCAGGCGGACGATGCAAAACGACAGCCTCACCTGAGTACGATATTTCTTGCTATAATTGTAGATCTCCATCAGGGCCAGGTTTGTGTTGAACTCGTTTCTGTATTTCTGTAGGCAGGATAACGAGAACTCAGTGTCACACTCAATAACACAGACAAAGAAAGAGCAGAGTGTGGAGGCTGGTAAAGATTCAAATGTTTATCTGGGGACGATGTGGCACGATGAGGCAGTTAAAGAGCAAACCGAAAGACGCCAAGGAGAGGAACTGGCAAGCTTCAGACACACATTTGATTAAAGGCAACAAAGCGATTTTATCTTAAAATAGTAATGCTTAATTCTTAATGATTTTGTAACATTTGTGTGCGTGGGAAAGATGATCAGAGGCACATTTGGCAACTGCACTCTCGAAGTAAATAAGAGCGAGGCCAGAAACGGCACAAAACTGGAGATCAACTTTCAAACAAACACTGCTGTTGTGTTCTGGGGCTGTTGCACAATCATTATGAATCATCGGCTCATGGAGCTTGAGAAAAAAAACAGCCGTTCTGCCCCAGGTGTAGAGAACTACATGGTGGTGTTGATGTGCATCGCCATAGGGAAACGATTAACGGACAGCACAAGAAGCTAAGCTCAGTTACAGCCTGCATGCATGCTGGTGATCTCTTCTCTGTCGAGGGAGTGTGTGCCAGTCATCTGTATGGTTCAGGTTCCTGCAGCCTTTGTTCGTTTTGACTGATCATTTCTAACTGTCTCGAGATATATCTTGAACCGGCTTCCACCTGTCTGGGTACTATAGTAAGTTACAGGCCTTTTCTTCCTCTGTTCTAGCTCATCAACTTCTTTCTACACGCAAAAGTGTCCCAGATTTTACCGGTAATTACAGGTCACCGTGCGTTCAGTGCGTCGGCCGCCGATTTCTCTCATTACAAATCCAATATTCCACCCGGCTCACGAGTGAGACGTCCTGGCAGCCGTGAACAACACGTGAAAACGGCGTGAAGCACCCCGGGCTCCGCGGGACGCGGACCAGCTGCTCGGCTGGCGTGAACGGGAGCACGTCAGACCGAGTGTGGCCCGCGGGCTACCCCGAATGGCCGCGAGGGGCCCCCGCCCTTTTCCTCACCCGGGACTCCTCTGCCAGGTGCGCATTCATCTCCTGCTCGCTCAGTGGCGCCATCTCCTGGATCTGCTTGTAATACCACTGCACCCTTTTCTTGTACTCCGGTATCTCCTTGGCATACAGGAGCTTGTTGGTGGGGGAGTCCTAGAACAAAGCATTAGCATTAACAGGGACGGCGACAACAGCATTTTAATCAAGGCTTTCACCCCCACCATCTGTCAGGCAGGGACACTCAATACACTGTAAATGAATGCTGGCTAAGTAGCACAGTGCCCTTTGAAATGCAGCATGGCGGTTGTTACGATACCATAAGCGCATAACCGCAGACCTCACCCAGCCATTGTACCGCGGACTCAGCAGCATTACGGTTATGACAGAAATAGCTGCACCCTTCGCAGAATGATGCCAGTTATGTGCCAGCGGTCGACTTTGAGAAACCATCCCTGCCAATCTCCGTTCTGCAGCTTTCCCGGGGTTTTTCCATCCCCGTGTCCACAGCCCACTTCTGTCAACGCTCCATGTGTTGCATGGAGTTACACCTACGCGTTTTTGGACAAGGAAAAGCATGCGATGTGATTTCCCCTCATTACGATGCCAGGTTACTCTAACCTCCTTCTACGAGCAAAAAACCCAACTTTTTTAATTAAATGAACTGCTCAGGGGTACATAAAAACCCAACAGTCCAAACAACACATGTTTTTAATACAGTTCAGGTTAAACATTTCTAAATTTCCCCCATTCTCGTCAGTGATGCTGTCACGCCTCAACTCTTCCCAAAGGAGGCTCTTACCCAGAGACAGACGTACACAGGGCAGAAGGAGGCGGAGCCAGCGCCGTGCCCCACCTGATACCTGACCCCTCCTTCCTGTGCACAAGGCCACTTCCTGCAGCTCTTCCATCTGCTGGGTAACACCTGACCATTTCCAGGCTTTGCGAAAACACTGCTTCCCGCATGAAAATGGCCTCAGCACCACTGCCTAATTTAACTGCTTGTTACAGCTAACCCCAAAACCTCAGCCATCGACACCAAGAAAACTTGAGTGCAAAATAAAAACAAAATATGGAATCATACACACAGGCCTTCCCAAACTAAGCAAAACAAGGACCGTGCGCTTTTTTTTTTTTTTTCTTTTAATAAGACCACGAGTCAAACCCTGCCGAGTGACAGAAAAATACAGAGAACGTCAGCGCTGATGAAAGGTGAGCATTGTTCAGGCAGCTCAGTTCCTGAAGGAGGAAGAGAGGCACTGAGACAGGATATTGTGTCTTGAAGGTCAGCCGGTCTGCATAATGAGCTACGGCCACCAGACCTCTGTGAACTTTGTAAAACAAGGATCTCCATGCCAACTCAAAAAACATCCGGAAGGGTGGCAAGGCTGAATGGAAGCAGCGGGGAAGAGCCGGGAGATGGTGCTGAGGACTCACCTTGCCCAACTGCAGGTCCGAAACGGAGCAGGCGTCGATGAAGGCTTGGGCGATAACAGACAGGCAGGCGTCCATGTGGTCCGTCTTGTCTATGTCGAACACGAATTGAGGGTTTTTCAAAATGTTCACCCAGAACCGCAAGGGCAAGCTAAAGCAAGGAGAAAAAACATGGTCCACCATCAATATAACGTTCAAAAAATCTTAAATATGCACAGTGGATGCTATGAGTTACTGGTGAGTATATTTAATGTTCTCAGCCGTTGTTGTTCGAACGTGGCGTGCAGGACCTCAGTGGGCCTCGGTGGGCCTCTACCCCACCTGTTGGTCTTCCAGATGTGCAGGGTGTCAGGGTCTGTGATGCCTCGTTTGTCAGCCTGCTCCTCCAGGAAGTCGAAGAAGTATTTGACCGCCAAAGGTGGTCTGTCAGGCGGTATGCTGAGGATGGCCTGAAACAGGTCATCCAGGAACTTCTGCAGCGTGCCCTGCAGAAACACAGTCATGAGCTCTTGAATTCACTGGTGGAATAAAACTCTAGTTAACTATAAAACCAGTCTATCTATGTGTGCAGGAACGTGAAGATGTCTTAGGATCGTGAGGTTCAAATCCAGATATGACGCTTCAGGTGGCCTACCAATAAGACCTTAGATTCTCAGTCGCCAGTTCCCCGAATGACATTCCCGCATGAACGGCTTCCCGTGCAGTGGAGCCACGATGCCGTGGAGATGCCTACCTTGGTGGAAAGCAGCCGCGTGAGGTAGATCTCTGGCAGCACCTTCTTGCGATGGCTGTGACGATGAGACTTCTTGGTCTCCATCAGCTCGTCGTGCGGGAGGACCTGAGAAAATGACAGGCTCAACACAGGGAGGAAGCCTGGTCCTTCAAAGGACGGGGGCACTGGATGCCACTGCATTTCACCACTTTTATGGTCTGCAGAACTGGCCCCCATGCGGGCAGGAATGTTAGACATCAGCCAGTTTGGCAGATTTAGTCGGCCACCGATTGAGTTCATGAGCCAGACCTTAACAACATCAGTGACATGAACACGTTTTCAAGATGCAAGATCCCAGCATTTAAGCTTCAGATCTACATGCTGGAAACGCGGAGCGATAATTGAAATGAATGTGCCAATATTTGTGATATTTTTGAGTTTCCTTTTGATTTTTCATTATTTTTCTCCATCTGGGAATAGCAATCTGACTGTCAAGGCACGGCACCCTGGCAAACCAGGGAGGGGAGGAAGAGCAGGACATGACTGCCGCCACATGACATGTCATGCTGTCAGCCGCCTGCTCTTCATTCTGGGGGCTGCAGCCTTCAGTGGGTGAGGCAACACGCTTGTAGGAGAGCAGGACGAGGAGCCTATTTGGTCAATTCCACCCACAGCCCTGTAGGTGCCCAGATGACAGTGAGTCCAGTTGCTGTAGAGGAAGCCAGCTGTCTAACCAGTCTGACAAACGTGAACTGAGCTTTGTTTCTCTGGGCCTTCTCTGTGCACAGCGTGACTCCACTGCTGCATGCAGCTTGCTTGGCCCAACTTGGAATTAAGTCAGAAATATAAATGTCTAATAAATCTCGGTTCATAAGGACCGTCCTTTCTGTAGCATTTCCTGTGCTGATGTGGTGGCCATGTCATATACGAGTATATACTTTCTGCATCACCATGATTCCTTCTTCAGTCTCCCTACTCATTTCATCATTTCCTTTTCTGCCTCACTTCCTCTACATTCCAACACCATTTCCTTTCCATTCCATTCCCGTTCAAACCTCAAGCTCACTCCCTTCTTCCATCCCCTCTCTCTTCTGGCACCTTCTGGAATATTCTGCACTACCGCATCCTGTAACCTCTGGCCAACCGGCTCTCGCCGAAGTCTCGGGCCGCCTATCGGAATCCCAGATGGTATACGTGTGAGAGTGCGCGTACGGGTGCGAGAGCGTGGGCACGTTCGTACACGGCAGAGCGAGAGCGTGCAGGGGCTTACCAGATGAACATATTTTTCTGTGTCCAAATCTTTGGCTGCGGGATGACGGGAAAGATAGCAACGGGTCAGGATTCACAGAAACACACGGTATACGGAGAAGGCCATAAATGAAATGATGGCCTGTTTCTGGACAGCCATCCCTCTCTCTGCTGGCTGAGAGGATGTGTGACACTTCAGTATTAGTTTGGTAGGCAGGTCCTGCAGAAAACCTGAGCTCCAATTACAGAGCTGATTAAAGCCGACGTGGTCATGCAGCATGTATTTCTGGGAAACCTGTCACACTTGACTCACAAAGGAGACAAAAAAATGAAATGTTAAAATGCCAGTCCTCCTGAAATCTCCAGCTGTTTACAAATCAAAAATTTGCTGTCATTCCTCATTCTTCTTTATTGTGTTTTTTTTTCTTGGGGTCTGTCGCTACCAGAGGACTAGCAAGAAGCCAGAATGGATCTGTAAAAACATCCTTCATCACGATGTAAATACAGTAGAATAAACACCCTTTAAATTTAATATGTGAGCTTCAAATTCAACAACAGCAAATGAAAGTAAGCTCCCTGAGGACTGGCAACATACAATTATTTCTGAAATATATCAAATGGAGAAGCTAACAAACGTATTTTATGAAAAGGTTTACGCATGGAAAGAAGAGAAATGTGAAAATAGAAGGTAGCGGATTGTTTGGAAGACATAACGAAGCAACAAAGCACGGTATAGTCGCAGGGTGGCCTCACCTCTTCCCAAAGTATTCTCACGCTTGTCTTTCAGGCTCATCGCGAGTGAGGCTTCTTCTGGAATCTAACAGGTGCGGAGGACACAGAGTCACTGAGCGTAACCAGGGACAGTAATGTTGGCGCTCGATAACAGGGTACTCAGTGAACTTCGGCGTATCCACGAAGGCTCTCTTGGGGGTCACGCTTTGTCTGTTGAGTATCACATACAGCCGCACTCTTGGATTGAGGGTGGGGCTACTGGAGATTATCTCACAGAACCCTGAAGGAGCTCTAACGTTTTTAGATACAGGAAGTGGCAAACTCATACAGCAGTGCACCCTACACGTACACCCTGGAGGATAGTTACCTTGTAATGGAACACAGTGTTGAGTTTCTTTCGACCATCCTCCATGACTGATGTATTGTCCAGGTCCAGAAGAATGCGACTGCTGCTGCCCGAAGGAAACCACTCTGGGGAAAAGACGAGAAAGAATGCATTCTTTGTAAGACGGCCTCAGAGGAGCCGGCGGTGGCTTTCGACAGTCTGAGGAAATCTATCTGGATAAATATAGCTTTCCAGTTGGTGCTCTGAGAGCCACCAAGGCAGAGTGTGACTGCTGTCCAAAATAGAGGCAGCTTTTCACCTAGGTCCACGTCTTCAGCGCTTGGCCACTGAGAGAAGGGCAAATTCTTGTAGAACGCCTCCAGGATCTTCTCTTTGACCTGGCAGATGGTGTCTGTGCTCATCACACGCACCGTGAGGGAGTCCATTCCTAATCCTTGGAATGACACATTGATGTTCTGCAACAAATGGTAAAATGGAGGCAATCACACGTCAGTAGTGATGCATTCCCCCCCCCTTACCCTTCTGCACTGTTGCCTGACGGTTTCCAATTCAGAAGAATTGGGAATTCTGGCTCACCTGAGGCTTGGCTTCGATGTTCTCTCTCAGGAGCCATTCCTCGTTCAGGGTATAGCGAGCCTTTCCTGTGATGGCATCGATGGAACCCTTGTTAATCTGCTGCTTGATGGCGCAGAGTAGCAGGAAGAAGGGCTCGCCCACGGTCTCCTGGAGGGAAAACACGGTAGCCACAGGACATTATAAACTGTAAGCTGAGGAACAGCGATGTGTGGCTCCGCAAAATCCACACACACGATATTGAACGCGAGTCACTGAGAAAGCAAGAGCAAACACAATGAACGCTGTCTAGTGGAGAACCAGGATCAGTCAATCCACCCACTTACCCACTTGGGACAGTACTTTAGCACATTAAGAAGGCTAATTTCACTCAAGTTAACAAGATATTAGAGGTCAAGAGGCACATTCACCCTGCACTAGATACCTTCAGGTAGCTGTACATGCAGATCGACATCCAGTTGGTCAACATCTTCTCCACCACAGACTCAGTCCGCCGCAGCATCAGCTTGGGATTCTTGGAGGCCGAGGCGTCGATGAGGTCCACCAGCAAGTCCTTCATGATGCTGGTGTAGTACTCCAGCTTTCCGTGCAGAGCAATGGTGAGCAGCGATGCCAGGCTGCACCTGGGGAGGAAGAGGACAGCGGGCCACTCAGGCAGGGTCTTACTGGAGAAAGACCAGTCTCACGCTTCATCACGCGGACTGCAGGTTGGGACTGAGCAATTTAAAGCTGCAGCTTCGCTGCAGAATGTCCCCGTTTCATCATTTAGTTTTTGGCTTTTAAGTATGTAAACATGTCGCCTGTAATTTTACACGGCCTACCTTGTTGATTTATGGCAGTCTGAGTGCTGCTGCACCACAGAGGCCTTAGGTGACATTATGGTATTTCCGTAATAATAGGAACTACTTATTAATAAGAATCTGGCAGGCAGGCAGGCCCGTGCCAATTCCTGGTGAGAACCACAAATCCTGTCTACATGCAGGCTTTAAGCTGTTGCACATACAGTGCGTTAAACTACAACGGACACTAGGTCAACGGAACACGAGGTATCCAGCTATTCTCCCACGGAGCCGCGGGCACGGAAAGCCGCGATTATGCCGCTGTCACGGACTGCGGTTTTCAGTTCTCGTAGGTGAATCGGGACGCAGTGCGAGGTCTTCGGGTCACCTGTCCCGTACGGCGAAGTCCTTCTGTTGCTCCAGTGCGTGGACAAAGGTGATCAGGAAGTGCTTGTTGTTCAGCAGAGTGGAAAACAGCGCGACGCCCTCGTCCGTGTTGGGTTTGGCCGTGCCGGCAGTCTGTGCCGGGGACATGCGAGGTTAGCTTGAACAGCCGGCACCAGTGCAGCAAATCAGGCTTCCTGCGCATCTGAGGCACTGCAGCGGTGCAACCAAAATGCCACGATGGCCTGCTCTCGCAGTATAGCCTGTCCTTACGGAGTTGCCCATATCACGGCGTCGGCTCTACGATCCGTGCGGTTACAGCCGTATTTTTACACGGCGTGATTCTTATAGAGCCACGTTCTCACTGTCCACGAGCTGTCCACACTATTACATGTACAGAACATCCACCATCAGCTTGGACAAGGCTGCAGCGCTTCAGCGTGTGATTTTTATAGATGTGCACTCTCACTGTCCGAGCGCTGTCCATGTTACTCCAGATCCGGAGGTGGACGATCTGTACAGGGCCACAATGTTACAGGGAGTGATTTTTATAGAGCCACGTTCTCACTGGCCAAGAGCTGTCCACACTAAAACACGTCCAAGCTAACAGCAGACGATATGCACTGGTGCACGAACTCCGAGAAGCTGCAGAAGGCTACTGTGGAAGGGGCTCTCTACAGGACGATATTCCAGCATGCATGTGTGAGAGAGCTGCTCACGGTGATGAGGCCTGGCAGACCTACATGAATGATTAATTAGACTTAGAGGTGAGGTGTTCCGGAGAGAAGACCAGGCCTTGGCAGGGCCATCCGTACCTTCCAATCCTGCAGCAGGGGGTGAGTCTCTGCCAAGGCCCGTGGACCCAGATTGTCGATCTTACAGACGGGCTGTACCAGCCTCCTCTCATAGTCCGAGCACATCTGCGGGACATGAACACCGTTAGACGGTCTGTCGAAAGTCGCCACATTGGACCGAAGCCTACCCTGATGCACATGCAATCACGGAGCCTACACTTTCACACTCTGGAGTCACGCTCTGTGTTAAATTTCTGTTGGAGCTTCCCCCACATGTTTGTAGGGACTGGCTGTGAGGGTCTGATGTAAATACAGCAGCCCCCCTCCCCATACCCCCTGCTGTCTGGAGGACAATGCTGGAGGGCGGACCACGTCCTTGGACTCCCACGCATGCAGTCAGCGGCCCTCCCCAGTGTAAATAAGAGGCAGGCCATAAATTTTTGAGTCCTGCCGCAATTATGTTTAAATAAGCACTTTAAGTTGCAGCATATCGCACACAAATTACGGAGACCGGAGCTCTTTTGCAAACGAACTGGACTGTTTTCTTTTAAATGAAAACAGACTGGAGACTTCAGAGTGGAGCACAGGGGAACTGATTACTTTCTTCATGTCAGAGGCCCTGGCAGAGCAAAGAGGGCACGAGGGTGGAGGTAACAACAAAACGATGAATGTTACGTTAGCTTTAATTCTCTCCACGTCCCTGCCTCCTCCTCTCCCTCATAGCTAAGCCATAGCACTGTCCTCTCTTCATTTTCTGACCTAGTTTTCATGGGCCCCTGTGTGTGTGTGTGTGCTTGGACTGTGGGGGCAGGGAATGTGAAATGGGAGGGGACGTGTTTGCATGGTGAGTGGGATGTGTTCTGACTTGCTGCCCGGCATTGTTCGGCACGACCACAGCCCCTGTGGTAAAACGAAAAGTTAGACGCCCACCTTTGGGAAGAAGGTACGAGTGACGAACTGCTTGTACTCCAGGAAGGGAATGCCCTGGCTGCGATTCAGTTCCTTGGTGAGGTCCGTCATGTCGGTCTGCAGCTCGGCGAAGCCTGCGGGGGCAAGATGGGGGGCGTCACTCACTCAGGCTCCCCAATATTCTCCTGTGCGACAGGATCTTCATCTCACACTCCTGTCTGCCAGCGTGTGCGGCCAATGTTTGCACAACATGATCTCCGTGGGCCAAAGCTAACAGGAAGCTCCTTTATTTAAAGCACATGGGGAAGCTGAAGCTGAGACCCAGGGAAGTAATTTGAGTAAGGAACTGAGATGTCCATCCATTTCCAGAAACCATTTATCCAGCACAGGGCTGCAGTGCGTCTGGAGTGTGTCACAACGAACGCACAAGGCACACACTGAATCACGTGTCACAACCAGGACACACCAGGAAACCGTATGTCCATTGGGGGAAATCTACACAACCTGGGGGGCAGGCAGTCCTAACGTATTGAGCTGGGCCACCAGAACGCACAGCCCTCAAGGTGTGAGCCTACAACGCCCTCTGTGAAGCAGCCAAGCTGCCATGAATTACAAAACAGTCTGGTAAAAATAGTTTTGTTTTCCTGTAAAAAAAAAAAAAAAAAAACAAACCTTCTGACCATCAAAACTTTAAAAGCACAGTTCTTCAGGGAGGCTGCAAAATTGCTCTGAGAGGAGCCCAAGACAAAGGCAGGAATAAACACCTCATTGTGTTGTGTTCATCAGACATCATTAGTGATGACGACAGCTCCGTCCACAATGCGGCCCTCGTAAAGGTTGTGTTCTTTGGCCTAACCCCCCCCTAACAATCTGCTCACCACTCCTGGAGCCCTTAGGGTGAGCTGCTGCCCTGGCCACTGAGTCGTCTTACACCCCCAGTCCACCCTCACAGCCTCCCTAACAACGCAGCCATAACAAAATCAGCAGGACCACCGTGGGTCGGGGGGGTTTCGTGAGTCACGCTTACAGAGCACAATGGCAGAGTCTTTCATCACGGCCTCTCTTTCACACACACACACACACACACACACATACACACACGACCGACGGTATACAGAGGCACGCACACACCTCTCCCCACCTGTCACGTTCCTCAATGAGAGACCCACTTCCGTAAGCCATTCAAGAGCGTTTTCCGCACTATTCGCCAGCCCGTCGCTGTAGACATCAAAGGCATATCGGATATTCCTATCTGTGCATTTTTAAGGCATCGGCTAAACCTGCGTGCAGACTGTGACCGCCCAAAAGGCAGCTCCGAGAACGTGGGCAAGTTCCTGATGGCGGCGGATTGAAAGATAGGCAGTGTGGCGGAACAGGGTGCCTGTCTGTGTGTATGGGCACCTGTGTATGCGTGTTCAGGGCGTGTGTCCACGTGCCACGTCACCTTTGCGGATCTCCTCCCTGATCTGTGCTTCCATCTCTTCCATCTGCAGCAGGGTCTTCTGCCAGTAGCGCTCTGCCCGCCTGCTTTTCGTGCAGTACACCACCAGGGCTGACGGACAGAGAGCGGGCGATCAGCGTGGCCAGCAAGTCACGACGGCAGAAAGTTCAAAATCAATGGCCCCTTTATGCGCGACTGTCCCCTTCATAAAAGAGTTCTGTTTGCTTTGACAGAAGGGGGCATTGACGCCGCGCTCCACTCCATGCAGAAAGCCCCTCAGAGAGAGTTTGTGGCTAATCTCAGACATGTTTTGATAATGTGCTGTATAAGCTGTATGCCACGGCTTAATGCAGAAACCCATGATGAATCCAACGTCAAATACACACATAGGCCGTAAAAACACAGATGGCTGTACGTAAACAGAGACAGTATCACTCAGAGACGTGAGCCGGGACATGGGTACACCGGGCCCCGGGCCGGCCCTCGAGGACCAGGCTCTTCACAGCTCGAACCCGTGCACATCTGGAACCTCAGTCTAACATCAACCACACCGCTGGGCCCATGAGGAGCCCTCCCCGCTATGCCACACCCCGCGTTCGATGCTTACCCACGGTGCACAGCAACAGCAAGACGCTGCACACAACAATGGAGACTACGATGGCTAGCTCACTGCCGCCCAGCTGAACCGTGGCAATCGTGGTGTGCAAGTTCCCCACCTGCACCTGTAAGCACAGATCCTCGCTTTCAGGCTCAGTGGACAGCCAGGTACACACATCACTGCTGAAGAATGCGACTTGCCCAGCTCCGGCGGGGCATTTAGAACAGAAACGATCGCATTCCCACCCAAACTCCTTTATCATCCCTGACATAAAACCCAAGGGCTGCCCCGGTCTGTGTTATGACATCCCATCTGACCTCTGACCTATCTGGCTATAACTCCTGTTCCTCTCACTAATCACTCTCATCCTTTTCCTAATGCTTTTTCTGTGTGCCTTTATTTAGATACATATGTGGTTTCGTAACCTCTCCATAAATTTGACTTCCATCTCTGAATGAGGTTTCAGTTCAAATACCAATCTGAGAATTAAACTTTTGATTAATCATCAGTTAGTCACTTCCTGTTATGCTTGCCATCTACTTCCTGTCAATGTGCGTTTTTTGGTTTTTCTTTATGCTGATCTCTGGCACTCAGTTTTGCCCAATAGTGGATTTTCCCAAACTTTCCTACTAAAGTCCCTCCCAAATGACGGAAACAGTCTGGTTTACTTGTCCGTTAAAACAATGCGCAATCTGTTTTTACGCCAAGGAGTGTGTGAGATGGGGAAAAAAAGCATTGTTCCAAGTTCCTTGTTTAATCTCAACAGTATTTTAAGCCCAACCAGCCTTGCCCATGGCAATTTCCATAGCCCCAGTAGAGACTATCGAAATGGAAGGGCTTTTAGAAAAGAATATATTTGGTTTCCACCTAAGTCATTTAGCATCCCACACATACAAATCAGGCACAACAAAAACAGCCCCCGCCTGTGTTAATCCATCCTTCCTGACCTCTGACCTGGTTGTCCTTAGCGCCGTTTCCCCCCGCTAATTGCTTTTGTTTATTTTTGAACATCCCTCTTCAGAACTGTTACCCCGAACCAGAAAAAAGGTCGTTACACCATTACAGCCTGTTTTATTTCAAAGGCCGTGACGTTTTTCTCGGCTGTTCCAGAGGGTCCTCGGCACACGGTTAAAAAGAGCCTTTCATTTTTCTCAAACGAGCTCTCCCCAAACTGCAAGTATAAATAGTTGTCTGGTGAATGCTGGGTTAATGCCAGCATCGCTTCATTGCTGCAGGAAGCAGGACAAAAATTACTAATATTAATCACTGCAACGAGGCTGACTGTGGTTAAAATGACACTTCCTCATCTGAGGCACTTTTCATCATGACAGTGACTGTAAAACACCCGATTTTTTTTTTTTTTTTTTTTTACTGGTCACAAAATCTATGCACAAAAACTGAATCAACCCACTAAAATTCCTTCAGAAATACTGAAATAAGGCATTACAATTTCAGTATCTTGTACAAGTCATACACAGACGACTACTGAGTGTAACAGAATGCCTCTCATACTGGGCATGAAGAATAACATATATAGTGAAAAGGACATCTTCTTAACTTAGGCGAAATATGTAAAACAGGTCCACTTACAACAACCTTCTGCTCTCTTTCATGTGAGCTCAAGGAGCCATTGATGGTACAGTGAAACAGTTGTTCGTTACTGAAGCTGATGTCACAAGGGATGGAGCCGACGGTCACGGTGTATTCCTCTGGTGCCAGGTCCAGATCGCTGGGTCCTTTCTGGAAATGACAACACCTGTACATCAGCCCAGTCAAGCCACCATAAAACAGAAGATGTGTAAAGTACACAGACATGGGGAGGGGGGCCTTTATGAAAAAGATGAGAACATGAAGAAGTTTGTCAGCAGGACATCACCATCAGGACATGTCGAGAGACCTGAGAACACACTCTCATTCTGGACAGTCTCATCTCATCGGTACCTCAGCCGCTGTGACAATTACAGGGTGCCCTTGTGGGCATACGGTTTTGGGGCACTAACATGTCCGGTTGGCATACAACCCAATTCAAAGCGACCATAAGAAGGGCACGACATTCAGAAATGGCACTGTCAGGGCGACCAGGTGGGTCACCAGCAACAGAAGAGAGAAAACAATGAGCAAGCTGAGCCTGTGGAAACTGCCTGTTTATTCTGGGATGCTTCCCGTTTACTGATTAACGTCCAAAGACTAGCCCCTTCCCAGGATGCAAACCTCTGTATCTCTGTCAACAACCATTTCCTTGCCATCTATTTTTTACCAAATGATATTAACCCTCGTCCAAATGCATTCCTCATGCACCATGAGGTAGTACATCCCATCTAAATGGCGAAAGACCCTGTTTTGCACATCTAGGCGGAAGTAAGACTGTTCAGAATCACGTGTCTCTGAGTTCCTGGAACTTTCATGTCTTTGCCACATGCCCACGACTCCAGACAACAGCTCTATCTCGTCTGAAGCCTTTCAGAAAGCGAAGTGGAAAGTTCTCCCACCAGCAAACACAAACTACCACAAGTAGACGAGCATACAGTTTGGTCAGAACATTTCTGTGAAGCTCAGAGAAACAGTACGTAATATTTCAAAAATTTGATAAGGGCTCTCACATTTGCTTCTGATCTCATATGAGCAAGAGAAGAATACAGGCATTGTGACTGATAGCTGACTAGCATGTTTAAGCAATTTCCTTTACAAAGATGGAAGAAAAAGTCCCTTTTCAACGGAAGCCTGAGCCAGTGAGGGGCAGTTATTCAGACACGTACATCAGCTCTCATTATTTGTCAAGAATTAGCCCCCTCCCACAGCCCCTTCACTTTGGTGCAGACTTCCAATCAGCATCTTTGAACCATCCAGCGAGCACCCTCACATTGATGATGAGCGTCAGCGGCTCTCCTGGGTGGTGCTTGATGAACTTCTCCTTGGTGGCGGTGAAGAACTGTGGATCCTCCAAGTAGTCCATGTAGAATTGCACTCTGCTGGGCTCCTCGTCGTCCTCTAGGTGCGCCTGGGCGGCAGGACTGTCCCCAGTGTAGGAAACACCGTTCAAATAGAACTCCACTGTGGCCCGTGTGGACCGGGGTGATGGCGGTGAGGAACACGTGATGATGGAGGTTGACCGCACAGTGCAGGCCTAGACAGTCAGCATCATAACAGAATCTGCTCAATTTAATTAGAACCAAACGGCACTCTTGTACTTTGAGAGATCCTCAAATGTTACATGTGCATGACGTTTGCCAAGATATACTTTTCATAATTCCAATTAGTTAGACAACGAACCACGGCGTGATCCACCTCATCCCTACATAAGAGCTGCAGAGTGACACCAGAGACTCACGCTTTGCTCGTTCACAGTCCCCCTGACCTCCATATCGACGGTCTGCACCAGGTTGAAGCCCCGCCCCATCACCGTTATGGTCCGGCCTCCGCTGGAACAAAAACGCAACTTAGACTGTCACCGATGCAGGAAACTAGAGACAGAAGCCCAGTGCACAGGGCTGTTGAGCAATCAAATTATCACAGACACCCACAAAGGGTCTGCATGATAACATGTGTCAGCCCATGGAAAAACCCTGGGAATCCAGCCCAGTTGCCGACACCGCCGGCAGTTCTCACAAACTCTGAAACACAGCTGTGCGTTTGGTTTACAAAATCGAAGCTGCGGTGAGTATTGCAGGGGAGCATATGGAGAAGCAAAGGATCTGCTGTAACACTGTATGTAGACGCGGGGTCAGTCCGGGTAGTACCGTCTTTGCTGAGGGGTACCTGAGGTAGCTCTTCTGCGGATGGATCCCAGTGATGACTGGGTTCTTTTCATAGGTAAAGGAGGAGTTTAGCAGGCTCTGGCATGGAAGATCTTCAAACTGCACACACACAGAGACGACGGTGTCGGGCCGAATGTCCACTGCCTCTGGCATCCTGCACTCAATGGTATTGCTGTCTTTCCTGGCAGAAGCACAGCACAACCACAAGACAAGTTGTCAGAAGATGTGGGATCAGCAAAGGACGCAAAGAGACAGGATTCAGCCTGATCTGTGGGTCACACTCCATGATACAACGCAGACCGCAGAAGGAGCAAGAATATTAGAGGAAACCAATCTCGTGATTTTCTGAAATGTTAGGGCAAACGTTACGTAAAAATACAACAAACTGTAAGAAACAACAGAAAACTGTTATTGATAATGCCTCTAACAGAATGATCCCACTTACTCCGGACTCTAACTACACTCTGATTGATGTAATGTGATCTGTGAGTAACCTGCACGTTCTGTTTATGGCCTTTTGTCCTAGTATCAGTACTAAAATTAGAGTATTAATTTTCTCTTTCCTATCTATCTATATACAGTACACATCTATGGGCTGGTATACTGGAATACACTTACCTAATGATAGTACAGTTCAGGATGCCATTGACGCTCACTTGTACATGGGACCCCGTGTCCAGGTACTGGCCCTTGATAGTTACTTTGGTACCCCCAGCCAGGGAACCATTTCGGGGCTCTAGAGAGCGCACTCTGGGGCTCTGAGGAACAGAGCAGGATGTCTTAATATCGCAGCAACACGAACAGGCTAGATTAATAAGGTCTTTTGCAGGTTTCCAGGACATCGGTGACTTATCATTCAAAGACAGAAAGAGGGAACAGTTTGGTTGTTTTCTTACTCAGACGTGATCACTGACTAGAGAATTTCAAGAACTGACCTGCATTTCTGTTCAATTAAGCAAATTCAGCAGAATACAAAAGCCTCTTTTCAACGCTGACCTAAGATTCCTCGGCCTGTGTGAGCTAATAGTCCATGACAGTTTAAGAAGCTGCGCTTGCTGCCGTCTTTCTGATGAACTTTCTGCCC
Organism: Gymnarchus niloticus; assembly: GCA_009936485.2. Taxonomy (NCBI): domain Eukaryota; kingdom Metazoa; phylum Chordata; class Actinopteri; order Osteoglossiformes; family Gymnarchidae; genus Gymnarchus; species Gymnarchus niloticus. The sequence continues at coordinate 10,605,785 of JAACJT020000086.1, read as the reverse complement.
CACAACATCTTGGCACCGAACAGGAAGGACTTCCAGCTGAAGGACAGGACAACTGCATTCCGGAGACTTCCGCTGCTTCCTGTTTGCCCACGCTCCAGGGACATGCCTCAGTTGCCTCGCACACATTTCTGCTTCCTCAAGACAGGATTCACTTCCTTTGAGGAAGGTGGTGGGAGGGAGCGTCTCGGGGGCTTATTGTCTGTGACAAGCTGTTGCTAGCGGAGGCAGATGTTTCCTGAGGATGGGGCTGTACCGAGCTTTAAGGAAGGAGACTCGGAGTGAGCTTCCTTCCTGTCCCTGATAGGACAGTTTCTTCATCTGAGGAAACGGGGAGATTTCCCCATGAAAATGACTCCCTAGCGTTGAAGCAGAGACCCAGACTAGTGAATGCTTCGCAAGTGAAAAACAGCATGCGATTATGTGTTGGGGGAAAGGCCAGGTGAGCAGGGGGTTAGTGGAGCACGCAGGCCAGGACGAAGTTCTTCACCTCTAACTATTAGACAGTGTTCATTATTGGTCATAAGGGGAACACTCCACGTGGTCACAATGAGAGAGAAACCACCCCGAGGGGCGGACCTCTAACTGCCTCATTGCAGCTACCAGAAAGAGCACTGGTACAATGACAAATGCTGAGTCATGGTTTTTAAATCGTACATGGCTGCTTTCATGTTACACCCATGCATGTACAAAGACTGGCCCTTGATTTTGCCAACACAGCCCACATGACCCTAGCAAACATTCCCTCTTTCCCATGAATATACTCTGAATGATATGTGTCATGGTGTTATGTTAAAAATTATTCTCTTTAAACAGGTTAATGACCAATGCAAAGAGGAAAGAAAGAAAAACATTGGCAGGGTACACTAATTCAAAGGTCAAAATCTCTTAGCAGAATAGTTTGCTTTAACATCAAAGTATTTTAAATGAGTCAGTATGTCAATATGTTTGACATTCAGAAATGATAAACTACTGGTTTCGTTTCATAGAGATACAGGACGGTTCACTGAGACAAAACCGAACCAGCCACACACCAGGTATGAGAAGGTGTCCTTGGACTGTCCAGAAATTGCATCCACGGTGACGGTCACCACATCCGAAATTGTCTCTTCAGACCTCCCTGTCACGCACACCACCCTAAGAAGGGCACAATCACAGGACAAATAAACATATCTTTCGGTATAAAGCCCCGAAATAATCTAATTGCTCTTAAGAAAATTAACCGCAGCAACATATAGTGACTAGCAAACTGCTACAAACCGTACAAGTAAAGATGATTCTGTTCACACCGAGATGTGGCTGGTATGTGTTGTGAGTGAGGTTCTATGTTTGTTTGTTTGTGTGTTTTTGTGTTGAGGTACAGAGCAGCCAGCGGTATGATGCAGGCACTGGAGACGGTATTTGCCCATGAGGGCACAATGTCCAGACTTTGACCCATTCGCCTCAGTCCGGCTTTGCAGATCCATTGGCAGCTGGTTATTTTTCTAATGTATAAAACGTTAGTCAACATCTGAACCCTGATCCATGGGAGGTGAAGGTGATGGAACACTACTATGGTAATTATAGTACCAGGTCTGAGTGCACGATGAGCTGATATGATGAACCAGCGTCCCTAAATCACAATGAGACCTTTGCTAATGTTCTGTTTTTGTGAAGACATCCTTAAATGATGTCCCTGGGTGTAATTGTGAACCTCTCCATGTTCTACTCTGGATGGATGGAAGACATTGGCAATGAGACACAAATCCCATTGGAAATCTGAACATCTACATGTACTAGGCAATGGTCAATGAAATGATCCAACTAGAATCTCATATTGAAAAATTCACATAGGGTATGGATCACATGTCAAACATTGTAAAAAAAAAAAAAATACACATCCTCTGAAAATGTCAGCAGATAACCATCACAGAGTCTGGAATTCTTTTTTAGATTATTTGGATGAATGATGTTTTGAACAACTTCTCAGTAGCAACATGGGTCTTAGGAAAAAAAACACCCTTTTAGAATACTGACTTATAAGGACATTATCAATATTCAATTAAGTGAACAGGTTATCTTTATAAAAATGATCAAAGGCCGTGGTGAGAAGTTTGTAGGTTACTCCCATATTTTACACCAAAGTTCCCGAGGAAGAGCTGAAAGATGATCATTTTAGTCTAAATGTGAGGTCATCGCCGTGGAAGTGGAACATGCTGATTTCTGCGATTCAGTCATGTGACCGTGCTATAGAGAGCACTGCTGGGAGATAGATGGAGGCGAATGAGCACAAACAGCCTGGCCCTTACTCCACAGAGACGGCATATCTGTTCTTCAGCACCGTGCAGCTGACCCCACCGATGGCCACCTTGACGTCAGAGGCCATGCGGCCCATGTTCTTGCCCTGGATGGTGAGTGTGGTGCCGCCTTCGAGGGGCCCACTGAGAGGGGTGATCTGCGGGCAGAAAGGGGGGTCGTACTGTGAGCAGAGAGAGCTTCGGCGTATCTATTGGAGATATTATATTGTTACTATTATCATTTACAGTGCAGTGGTTTCCATTTCTTTCTGTCAGGCCCCCCTTCTGCAGACAATTACATTTTAAGGCCTCCCATTGCCATGCCACATCCCAGCATGCCCATCTATATTGTGACGATGCCAACTCCAGACACCGCCGCCCCCCCCCCCCCCCCCCGCCCCCCCCGCCCCAGACCCGCTCAGAAGCCCGTTTCGACCCTTTTCA
>JAACJT020000086.1:10582596-10598383 GCA_009936485.2 Gymnarchus niloticus | reverse complement strand
GGGGGGGGGGGGGGGGGGGGGGGGGGGGGGGGGGGGGGGGTGGGGGGGGGGGGGGGGGGGGGGGGGGGGGGGGGGCGCGGGTGGGGGGGGGGGCTCAGAGGGAGAATGATCTCGTACTCACTGTCACATCCTTGCAAGTGAGCTTTGATGATCCAAGCCACCTTGCCTCGTACTGGAGGTCACCCCCGAAATCACACACCAACGCAGTGCCCTGGGCCAAACAAAACATCGCACTTGACAATTAGGAAAATCGGCCTCCTGTTCAATCAACCTCCCGCTGACACGACCTTCATGGAAATCAGGGCACACCTGAGCCCATGCAGGAAAAAGAAGCCTTTACAATCACCACGGTGACGACAGCTCAGATTTACGAGCTGAGCACTCACCCCTTCTTAAATTTATCTGCTCCCTCAATCCTAAAAAAATGCATTTCAATAAAAAAAAAGACTGAATTTTTCGGTTACATAAAAGGATGATGGGATGTTTATTAAAGTCGTTCAGCCATCCATCCATCCATCAATCCATCCTCCATCCATCATCCATCCATTCAACTTTCCATCCATCCATCCGTCCATTATCCATCTATCCATTCGTCCATCCATCCATTCAACGTTCGTTCGTTCCTTCCTTCCTTCCTTCCTTCCTTCCTTCCATCCATCCATCCATCTTCAAACTGCTTATCCACCACAGGGCGGTGAGATTGTTTATATAGACTAAGCAAAACACCCAGCAGAACCATGTGATCAATCACGATATCACGCATTGACCAACCAGCTCGCCAGTTTCTTGCTAATCCAAGCACACCAATCACATCCCACTTAAAAGCCCAGGCTCCACAATTTCCAGCCAAATTCTCCAGTTATGGTAACTGCTCTTCAGTGTCCGTGTCACAGAGAAGGGCGTGCGGCAGACGAGGGAAGGGATTTCATCTAGTGAGCGAGGGAATGAGGGGGGGCCGCTTATCAAAGCATGATAAACCCGAAGCCTAACCGAGTATCACAGGAGAGGCAGCCTCCTGTTGCTCGTACCTCCTCGACATTCCGGGGAAACACCGTGATGTCCTGTGACTTCCCAGACAGCGATGGGGGAATGTAAGCAGATGCCACATTCGGACAAAACTCCATGCTCTGTTTACAGCAAATGGAAAAAATAGGCAGGTTAGACATGATTACAAGCAAAAATGGCTAGCAGTACATTTGACTGATGCCAACAGCCAAAACTATCGATTTTGAAAACAATGTCGTCTGAAAGGCAACTTAACCATAGGGGCATTCAGTTGAAGAGCCATACAATTTATAACTGCTTTACTTATGTCCTTTCCAACAATTTATTGCAAAATAAGACTATTAAATTTTTAGTTTTAATATATAACAGATCTTCATAAATCTTGAAGAACGTAAGCCTTGCCCCGTTAAAAGCTGCAGCCTCTGGCAGGCAACACAGAGTATAACCATCTGTGTACAGTCTGGATGGGATACCACTGGGCACAGTCACGCTCTACGGGCAAATTCTGAGACACCAATTAGCCTAACTGCATGTCTTTGAACTGCGGGAGGAAACCAGCACATTCAGGCAAAGCATGCAAACTCCACACACACACCGAGCGGGGGTGGGATTCGAACCCCCAACCCTGGAGGTGTGATGCAACCGTGCCACCCACTGTGGCTAATAATACTGATAAATCGCTCATCTGCCCGCATGACTAATACGAGCAAGAGACGAACGTCGCAAAATCTGTTCATTGAAAACAAAAAAAAAAAAAAATCACTGGATATGAGAACTGCATTTGGGTGAAATCCCCTCAGGCACAATCAGAGGATTGTAGGCTAGCCTGGCCTCTCGTTTCTCGATGAATTAGCAATTGTATGGGTTTTAGAAATGTGGAGCTTCATCACATTCAAAGTCCAAACCTCTAACAGGTGCTCCTCAGAATCCGCTTTGCTGGAGCCACAGCTGTGTGTCTTACGGTTCCAGTAGCACCTCCACTTCTTACCCAGACAACTCCTGCACCTGAAACAAAGTCCCAGTGGAGGTTAGAGCCAACCGCGAGCATGGGTGATCTTAGGAGGGCTATTGACGAGGCACCACGGGAGGGAGGTTAGAGCCAACCGCGAGCATGGGTGATCTTAGGAGGGCTTTTGACGAGGCACCACGGGAGGGTCGCTGAACCGTCTTCATTTACACGGTATTTACAGTGCCCTGGGACACATTCCCACATGGCCCTTAATGGGAGATGTAAGAGATATGACAAGTATCATGAAGACTCAGGTTTGACTGGGAACAGGCCCCCAGGAGGGCTTTAATCAGGATCTCTCTTTTGCCAGGATGAGTCTCTCTTTTGCCAGGACGCCCCGCCATTTCCTCTAACTGCCAGTACACAGTTTCCCATACTGAAGGATGCAGAGGGAGCTAGGTGAGTGCAAAGTCATTGAAAAGCCACACTACGCCATATCCTTATAGCCATGTGCATCCAGCAATTCCCGAGAGTTCGGAATCGCCAAGGGTGTCCGTGCCATGGAACGTTCCGGTCTGTCCACTATTACCTTTTCACCTCATGGAATCTTCTCGGCATCCCCAGCACGGGGTGCATTTTAAATGGAGCCGGTCCTGACAAACGACGCAAGGCAGCTTGGCCGCTCGCTCGGCGGTCGGTCAAGAATAGAATCACACGCGATTGCTCACTGTCACACGGCAGGGATGGGTGACATAACGACAGCCGTCTTTAGAACGTCACAAAGAAACGCAGAAAAATGGACGTGCATTTCCTATAAATCACCAGCCTTCTCGCACAGCTATTAAAAAACATCAACCTTCACACCTTAGGAAACCAACACAGTAGTCGCATGCTGCAGTGGGTTGCATGAACGCAGAGACAGGACACCACGGTCAACAAAAGATCAGGTCTTCAGAGGAAAAAAAACTAAGGCTTCAGAATTGTCATGAAAGACAAATAGCCAAACATAAAAGGGAAACAAGGCCACCTATGATGGAACAATTTTATTTGACAGAAAACACGACGACATGGCAGTCATCAGCTGAAGTATGATTTAACCGCTATGCCACAGAAGGAAGTGGAGCGTGCATGTCTTTGCAGATCAGAAGTGTGAATAAATATTTCATCCACCCACTTTTTCGCCCACTTACAGACCCTTGGTGATTCACCAGCACATTTCAGGTTGGTGTGTCTGTGTGTCATTTGGTGTGTCCTCACTTGTTACAGCTGAAGCGGAAGCTGAGGCCCGAGTCGACACTGATAGGTGGTGTCGTCGCGGTGGGTGCCGGACGACTGCGACTTACGCTGTGGTGCTGTTTAACAAGCCCGCCTTCTCACAGTCGTAGAGAGTGAAGCTTCCAGAGACGATGGGCACGCCGTTGACCTTGATGCCCATCGGAACGGTCACGTGATCTGAGAGACACGCGGTGAAGATCAGAGAGCTGTGAACTTCTTTAAGTAGAACCATTCGATTATTTTTAAGAAATGGCATCGCATGAAATTACTACGGCAACAGACAGATGTTAAAATAGTGCAGAATTCTTTCAAAGCCGTAAAAGACAAAGCTTTTGGATTTTAAATGACACTAAGGTACACTGGGTCTTCAATTAGAATGGAGCAACCAGTCTGGGTAGCAGGAGCTGATCTTGGGTTTCTGCAACTTGTGACCACACAACTGACACTGGTGGATCCCTCAACACTCATGGATCCCCTCAATGCTGATGGATCCCTCAATACTGGTGGATCCCTCAACACTGGTGGATCCCTTCAAAACAATTATGCACCTTCTAATGTATGAGTAGGAACCCCAGAGGAAGCCCACAGCATTACCCTACCCTTGTCCGGGGGGATGTTTGGGTATTTGTCCCGAGACAACAGCCCGCAGGTCTGGATCCTACAGGGGCCGGAGTTACAGTGGACTACGGCAGGAGTGGATCCTCCCTCCCCGTAGTCACACTCCACCGTAAAGCCCTGCAGCTCCGGAACGCTTCCTTGGAGCAGAATGCCCACATTCTAAAACAGAAAACGGGGGGTCCTGCTTATTTTGACAACCTTTTTTTTTTTTTTTTAAGCCTAACCCTCACAGCACTGGAATGCAGGAGTGTCACGACATTTAGTGCCGTGTCAAGGCCACAGGGCACTAGGATGCTGAGGGCCGTCACTCACACAACAGCAAAGGCCGCCAGAGTTAATAAGAAAAAAAAAAAAAGCTGTAAATCTCTGACCTGTAAAAACTTTGATAGAAGGCTAAGTAGGCTTGATGAACTGCAAAGGAAAACAGCTAAATTATACTCTTTCTCTTCTTGAAAGGAAATAATTGCAGTGCAATAAGCAGCATAGATTATTGGGCACAGCATCACTTCCTGCTAGTCAGGCCTGTTTCCTGTGTACGCGAAGTCGGGGTAGGAGTTTCCTGTTGCTCTGGGAGAAGTCTTGAGAATCCATCTGATAAAGCCTGAGCTCAGCAGCATTGAACCTTCAAGCCTCTCCCTGGCTCCCTTTTGTGAGGTGAACACGAGCGTAAAAGTTGCAGCAGCCAAAAATTGAGTCAACCCCCAATTCAAATACTGAAGAGAAGTAAAAATGCTGTAAAAATGCATTCCTCCACAGATCTTCATAAATGTGTTTTTTTTCATCTGTCATAGAGATTAAAATGTTGCGTTTGGGTTTCATTGTTTTTGTGTTTAAATGCACAACAGAAGTCCTGATGCAAAACTACAAATAGTTTTTTTTTAATAAACTTTTTTCCAGTTTTGGCTAAGCTTTGCCCAGGAACTAACTGATTTGAATATTTTTTCCAACAGATGTGTGCCAAAAAATTGGGTTTTGATAGATCACAAACTTCTGAGATCTGCAGTTTTGTTGATACACAGCCGAAGCCTACGGTTGTACTGCCCACAAAAAGCTGTTTTTCGACAGAGAAAAGGAAACGTTGTTCTTATTGACTTCTGCTTTTTCTGTTTTGTTTTTCTGGCAAAACGTTACATTTAGCGCCTTTAAAATCAGGCTATTTGTTTGTATCGGATTGGTGGTTTCAGATTTTCTCGATCGAGCTTGTATTTTAAAATTCAAGCGATTATGTGAGTAAGAACTGGAATCTGTCAAATTAAATGAATGAATTTAGCTTTTGTAGAGAATCATTATAAGAGAATCTTTGTAATGATTTTTTATCATGCACATAGGGTATTTTTGACACCAAGTCTAAATGGAGCTTAAAATGTAAGGCACCATTTCTAAAGTTAGGGAAGTGTGAATTTAAAACCGAAATATGGTCGGTATGCCTGGGATAGGGATGAGGGAAGGGTGGATGAGGGATGGGTGGATGCATAGCTGGACATATAGATGCTGTCCAGGAGCACAGTTTTGCTGCTGGGTTTCACTCTTCCTGAACTCATATTTGCTCTACTGATATAAATATTTGCATAGCAGAGTTTAGGGACCCCGGCTTCAATCCAAACCTCCATGTCTGTGGTCACGCTGATGTCTGAGTGAGTGATGCTCATCGACGGACACTGCAGAGGGCCCTCGTTCACTCCAATCCAAGAGTGTGTCAGGTGCTGGAAGGCACATTCATTGTGGGTCGAGCATCTAAAGGGCGAGAGTAGGATCAGAAATGCTACCACAGCCCTGCGTTTTGTGTCTCTGCAGAAACCTTCAAGGTTTACAATAATATTGGTAGTGAGGCTGTCGGCATGGACTAGAGAGCCAGCTAAGAGTGTGTGCTCTCATTCTCACAGCTGTAATAACAGACCACTTGCTTACAAGCAGCACTGCTGGAAATGAACATGGAGATGTATTCAAGGTCGCATATTAGTGGGAAATTAGATCGAAAATAAATTTATAGCCGTTTACTCTGTAATAATTCGACCATAAATGAAATAAAGTCGAGATGTAACACTGAGTTTCCTGTGTATATCTGAATACCTTCACACAAAATCTGCACATCCTGAAGGCGAGGTCTTGCTTCACTTTTCCATGCCCGTCACAGTCTACATGCACTGCGCATTATGTAAATTTCATCATCAGCGGTAGCCATGTGGACTGTGCACGTGAAGCTCAGCTTTTGTATCTAGCTGACATTTCGAGAATCATCTGCACACGTTTGTGCTAAGAGTAGATTAGTGCAAAGCTGCAGTAGATGCGGTACTGAGTTTAAAAGAACAGACGCAGATGAAGAAGGGAGTATTCAACAAGAAAATGCAGAGGTACCCACATATTTACAGGCAGTCTTTCAAGGAATAGAAGAATGTGTCTTATTATGGGAACTCAGAGAGAGAGAGAGAGAGAGAGAGAGAGAGAGAGATCAGCCAAACGCTGGGAAAAGATGACGACTCATGAAAGCAAATTTCATTCTGACCACTTGGACACGTGTCCTCTGCTGGTTCGGAGAAATATCATCGCTGCCAACTGCGAACACATGCCCACATTGACAAATGGAGTACGGACACAAAGGTCCACGTGTCCAATCATGCATGGGCCATGACACGGCACAGAAAAGTAAAGTGTGAACTAGGCTTAAGAGAGTAGCTCTTCCTGAGTGCCTTGAAGGACTCGGATCTGTCAGAAGGTCAACGCCAAAACTAAGAAGAGGACCAATCAGACATCTGAGCTCCCTGTAAAAGCAGGGAGAGACCTGTCTGTCGATATGAGAGACAGATGCACCGAACCCCAATACAACAGTGCCTCACAGAACCATCACATGCCCTCCTCCTCCTCCCAGCCCGTGAAACACTGCCATCTTCACCGCACTGTTTTTTGCTGTTGTTTTTCTCAACACTGTAGGCTGTCCAGCTGATCAAAGCTAGCAACGGTTTCCTGGAGTCAGCCATCTTGTCACACAGCCACCATCCAAAGAAGATACAGAAAAAAATTTGAAGTAAACATGAAAGTCTCACTAAAGTGTAGATGAAGTGTAAAGATGTTGGACGTTTTCAAACAGTGAGAAATTGCCTCCTGCCCACACATGCAGTGTGTAGTGATTTTTCTAATTGTGAGGTCACAGTAATCAGAGAGCTTCTTCGAGGTGATAAAGGAGAATATCAACACACAGACTGTCAGTTTCTCAGCCCTAGCATTATTTTTCCTGTCAGACTCAAACCACACACTTCCTGGCCTCCAGCACTATTGCACCCACCCACCATGACCAACCAAACACAAGTGTAAGGCACATATTTATGACTTCAGCTCAAAGGATTCTGGCCTGAATCTGACTTCTCTTCTCAAAAGGAGCGAATGCGGTCCCTTAGTCTTGAGCATGTCTTTGCAAGAGCCCGACAAAGACCACGCTAAAGGCTTGCAGCACAGTGCAGGCTTGGAGGACATCCAATCTTCACAACGTGAACACGGCACTTTTCAAGGCTCACACATGTCCACCCCCCTCTCAGCAGGCACTGGGCTGTTTACTAAATGTCCCGAATGTCTCATTATTGCTTCTACGAGACTTGCGGTAAATAAACTATCGTGCTTCTGTGTTAGACATGTCAACATCATGATAAACATTAAGAAAACCAACTAACGGACTAACAGTCAATAAATGAAATGCCGTATTAAACTGTACAAACAAGAGTTGGGTGTACATGCTTCATGGCAGACAGAGGGGCCTCCGCAGGAGAAATGGGTTGACAGGCAAGATGAGAGAGTGGGATCTACAGGAGACTGCATGCCTGGGAGGTTGGCTTGGCAGACTGATTGATTAATTGAATGATTGATTGCGCTTGTCTGGATAAGTGAGATAAGAACACTTACCTGCCCTCCAGCGTGCACCATCCACAGTGGGCGTCACTTGTGCCCAGACATTCTTTACAGCTAGTGTACTGCTCACATTTTGCCACCTTAACCCGCAGCAACTGCAAGGCAACAAGAATACAGACGCTTTTCTCCTTCTCCTGCTTCAAACAGAGGAGCCACATCTTCTGCATAATGCATAAAAGATTTGACTCGAAGGCTTTCGGCACATCTGTTTACATATATAGTACATATGACAGTGGCCGTGGTTGGAGAATCAGAGAGTTAACCCATGCAAAACGGGACCTTGAGTGATAAACACTGTGGCTAACATAACTCCTTCATATTTCTGATTCCAGGCCCTGTACTTGTCTACAAGTATTACTCATTCTCAAAAAGATTTAAGCCTTTCTCACTAATCTGGAGTGAGATCTGTCATTTTGTAAATCCATCCCGGAAGTCAAGTTCCATAACCGTAACCCATTGACTCCATCTCTGAATCTGAGCAAAACTGTTCTGAAATCACGATTTGATCAAAAAAGGAATTCAACTGCAACTGAAACGTTGCAAATTTTAAAATGTCATGCAGTCGATCGACAGGATCAGACTTAGTTTGATTACGTAACTAAAAGGTTATCTTGAAAGTTAACAACCTAGCAACACAAGGCTATCTTTAAAGTGCTTCAAACCAAACATGAGCACAACACACACACACACACACACACAACAGAAAAACGATGCTACCTAGGGTCTCAAACTCATTGAAATGGTTCATCTGCCAGGGGAAGCAATGGTACGGCTCAGCTTGCTAACGGTATTCCAAATTTCAATATTAAAATGACATGAAATGAAAATCAGAGCAAATGAAAGTTAAAAAACTGCTGTTACACTCACATGATTAGAGGTCATGAGGTAAAGGTAGCCGTGGTCACTGGGGTCAAAGGTCATGATGTGGTGGACAGACTCGCCTGCAGCGACCTTCAAAGACCTCTGATTGACCACTGTCAAATTCTGGAAGAGGTTGAGCTGAAAGACAGAGACACGCATCATTCTGAGCTGACTCAAAACACGCTCAACACTTCAAAGTCAAGAAGAACACAAAATTAGAAATGGAGAGCACATATTGATTCATGTAATTCCCAGACAGGAGAGAGAGGCAGTGTACAGCGTAAAATAGCAGGGTTCACGCACAACCACAGGCACTCTAGGAGAAATGGAGACACACCGATAATTCATCAGGATCACCTGTTTTTGGACTGTAGGAGGAACCCCACAAGGCTGCCCATGATGACGTGATAACGGGATATAGAGCGAGTTCGAAAACCAGTGACAGATAAAGACACTTCAAAACCAGACATCTGACAAAATGTGTTGTTACACTTAATAAACACGACCTAACTGTGATGAGTGTCTGTTGACAAGAGGCTGGATAAGTGAAGATGTTGGGAGCACGTCCATAATTGTTACCATACGGAACCACACTGAAGTCTAATGCTCACGTTGTACGGTTTTTAGTTTTGTACCAGGCCGATGACAGGATGTTTGTATTCTTCTAAACTATCGATAAAGAGACAATGGGTGCTGAATTCGAGTTCACATCTCGCCAGAATGATTTATCATTAGTTTTCAACATGACTACTGACCCAAAGATTTTTCTTGTAATAAAAATACTGAGTCTTGTTTCTGATTTTTTCAGCAATGTTCACTTGGAACTGGGTGTTCATTGTATGACCACAATAAAAAGCATGAAAAAAATATCTGTACATTAATATCACTCTCAATACACACTTGTGACTTTTGCAGAAGAAATATGAGGTTAACGTAGCATCATTGTTTTATAACTTCCTGGTTTCTATTTGCACCAACATCCGGGATAGACATGCCACTTAACAGGAAGTAAACAAATCTACTTGGTTCAACAACATCCCTGGTGTGTTTAGTGGTTTATCAAAAAAAGTTGATGTGCTGTGTTTACCTCCACAGAGTGCAAAGTGTTGTTTCAGTTATAGGAACACCAGGTATGAGAAGTTCACACACTCTCTGCAATGGACACAGTTCACATTAAGCTTGTCATCCAGCACCTTTCCTCTAGTTAAGAATACATTATCTCAGAAATGCAGTATACTCCATGCTAAACAAAATACTGCATTTGCAAATGCCTCAGTCCTGCTACGCTCTGTATATCTGGCTGAGCGATCAAGGGGAAGGGCCACACCTGTAAAATCTGAAGCAGTAGCAGTAAGTCGAAACCAGGGCTGTGAAATAAACACACGTTCCTGGGTGAGCCTTTGTGCCTGTCTGCCTAAAGACAGGGGAGTCAGCACATACATCTGAGATGGAACCAACCACGGGTAGATGGGTAGATCATGCAAAGAGAGGTCTTCAGTGTGAGGGAAGACATATTTCAGTCAGCTAGTTTTTGTTCCCCCCAATAAAATAGGTCTGTAATATTAATCTCTGAAGTATCTGTGTCCCCCAGTGTTAAACACTCTCCTACACCCTTGGCTTATGGGCTCTCAGTTGGCCACCACAAAAGCATCTCTTACTGATCAGGCACATGCTAACTGAGATGAGCCCGTCGTCCCTTCAGTGTTGACACCGCCGTAAAGTAAGCCACTGGGCGGAAGAGAGTCTACCATGAATCTGAGATATCTAGCAGATGATCATGGACATGGCAGACAGCTCGGCCGCATTTGGAGGTAAGAAAGCTTGATGGCAACTCAGAGAAGCAAATCTTTTCCTTTGAGCAGAAATGTATTCAGTATATACGTACGTTTCTGAATGCTCTCTGTGTAACCAGCAGTGTTCGAGTGAAGGCGTATTTCTGACTGCAGGAAGTGCACAGATGTCTCAACAAATGCTAAGTGGTGTTAAGCTGCACAGATGAGTGATACAGGAGTTCCAAGGAACGGGCATTACACCCACGCAAGTGCGGAGACTGGAGGAGACAGGCTGGGTCCTTGTTTCTCAGAAAACAATTTGCACGACACTTGGAAACAGTTGCCTAGCCTCTCAATGTATTGATGGTACAGTGAACCTTTAAACATGTGGGGGAAGTTAGTCAAGCATGAAGTCGCACTTCACTCAGCATCTTAGAGTGACACACACAACGAATATCATGAATCCACCAAAACAAGCCAACACAGGACTAGGGAGCCCCAAATAAAACAATTAAACCTAAAACATATAGGCGGGAGCTGGTTTTCAAAACGGTGCCTTATGAAGTGTAGCACGAATACACGTTTATTTCATGATGTACAATAATTCGGGTTTTTGTACATTTCGTAAGTAACATTTGCGGTCAACAAAACTTGTGGAAGTGGGTCAAAGATAAAAGAACGCCCTCATTAAACAGTTTTTATGATCTCTAGGTGCCTCGTGCTGTTACGACCATCTCTGCAGGAAGGTGATTATAGTCACTCATCTCATGAAAGATACAAAACGACCGCCCTAGGACCAAGACTCTGTGAGCTTACATATGTTCATATGAGGTCACCACACAGGAAATCACTCCAAACGAGACTTGCTCCATGTTCACAGCTCATACGGTTCACACACAGTACTGGTGTTCTGTTCCCTTGCACAGGGATGACAGCGTGTAGCTGGCACTTCCCTAACATTCCCAGTGAGTTCTCTTCTCCGTGTACGGTAAAGCTTCCCAAAACCGGTCCTCACGGCATGCCGTCCGTGCTGCTTCTCTGTCCAGCTGAGAGCTTAATTAATTAGAGTTGATTGAGCTGTTGATTAATGATCCACCTTAAATTTTAATTTTTAACAGCACGCAATAGCTGAGGGCTCACTGTAATTTTCCAGCTATCCTATTTGTTCTTATGAACTATAACAGTGAAAAATGGCAACATATTTCAAGATGTCTCTAAGTCTGTTTGAATTTACAGATCTGCGTGTTTAAGATTTTCATCCCCATAGATGCCATTATAGGAGAAATTCAGCTGGAAATGTTTTTACAAGCATATTGATAACAAGATTCAGAAGTTCAAGTTTTTCTGTTATAGTTGATGTAGCAGAATATATTTAACTATGAAATATGTAATTTTCTGCAACTCTGACCAGGATGAGTGGTTAGAAGGATGGATGGATGTGTAGGGCGATGCAGAAAAACATTCTCCCATCTCGGTAGAATGCTGATACACGATGTAACTACATTTGACGCTAGAAGAAAATGAAACTACAGGTTCATATCAAGCTTATTACATCAGTTACAAGAAGCCATTACTTAATTATTTTATCTAAATGAAACAGTAATGTCACAAATCTCAAGTGTCGTGCAATATTACTAAATATCTGGTTAAACGTAATTTTGCCAAATACCTCTAAATAGCAAAGTTACAGTGTTATTTAACCAAGTCTATATTACATGAATGATTTTGCACCATAACTGAATCAACTTTAAGAGTCAGCCAATGAAAAGGCCAAAGTGAAGCGAACATATTAAAGCGTCAACATTCTCAGAGCGTTATGAGGCCAAGAAGCCATTTCAATTCTTACTACCTGCTAGATTGCGATTATTGTACTTATGGCTCGACGTGAACAGAAATGTAACTTAGCAACCGTGTGATGTATATAAGAGAAATGCACGCGATAAGTCGTGTGGTACCAGGGCACCTGACAGCTGAGGGGATTGCCGACTTCTTTGTGCCTAATGAAGTCGAGCTCTTTCAGTTAACAGCAGCTGCTTGACTGTAGTACACAACTTCAGCTAAAAGACTCGTTCATCCAGGCAAAATAAATTGTGTAATATCAACAGAGCTAATCAGATAAAGTATTTCATTAACACACAAATGTGTAGATGCTCACTCCTTGAGTGACATATTCTGTCATGTGACTTGAATCATGCACTGCATTAAATTACCATTCAAATTATGGCTAATCAAGAGCTCAATGGGCGCACAAAGGCAGTGAACATGATACACCACGAAGCCCGTGGCTGAGAAACGTGATCTAGACTAGACTGTACTTTTTATAGCAGGAAGTATTCGTGGAAAACTGAGGATTATAAGCAGAACGGCGTAATGAGGGACCCTTTAAAGTGATTTTATGATTGCACAGGAATGTTGTTTAAAAAGTCAAGAGCACTGATGGAACACTTGAGAATAAATGAGTGCACAAACAATAAGATCAGAAAAATACTGATTATGATTCACAGGAGATAAACTTTTTCTTTCATAAAGTTTTACAGCATTGCAGAGTGAAAGAAACCATCAACTATGAATCATGGATACGCACCGCGAGGAAAACGGTGCTTTGCTGTGGTAACGGCAGCAGATCGCCACAATGTTACTGAGTTGAACATTGGGGAGACGTAACTACATCAGCGACTAATTTTAATATCACAGGCCTATTTTACTGGGGGTGAGGAGAGAGGGCAAAAATAGGTTATAGAAATATTTGTGGGGGTGTGTCCTCCAGCCATACCCCTGGGGTGATAATGGAAGGTTACATGCCATCTTAGAGTTTAACCTATTGTTTAAGCTGATGTTTTAATCTGACCCATATTTTATCAGGTTCATGTCAATAACCTTGAATGACCTCTGGCTATGCTGTGCACGTGAGCTTGCTGTTCGTATAGATCCATACTCCTCACTATGACCATCCTTCCTGCTTCACGTTCCCACTTCCATATCACAAGAATTTAACCAGAGAGAGGCTTCATATTATATAGCCTAATTAATTTAAATGAACAAAAATGCTCCTTAAAAAAACACAAGGATTCTGTTATACAATATTCATAAGCAGAGCTAACCATTGCATGAAACTCAGGGCCCTTTTCATTTGCAGTGACCGGGGTCCTTGCACCTAGACGTCTGATCTTAGAGCAGCCGTACCCCCATCTGCCATCCCGCATCCTTACCTTCCGCAGTCGGCCATTGCTGGTGCCCAGGAAGACCACGGTGCGGTCCTCTACGTTGTCCACGGCGACGGACGTCAGTCCCACGGACTCGTACAGAGGGGTGGACACCAGGGGCCGGCGCAGGGCCAGCGGATGCTGCAGGTGCGCGGCACCGCAGTCCAGCTGCTCGGGCTGCAGCTGTAAATGGCGCAAAATGAGCAGAACAGCTGTCAGTGGTCCGTAAACCATAAACGTATTGAAAATGTCACTAGAGAACAAACTGGTATATTTACAGACTGACGGCTTATGATTATTAAGAGAAGGTTTACAAGCCAAGCCAAGTCTAACTAATTAATGTCATGACTTTACTTTGACATAATTGCCTTCATGGTCTCTGCAGCCATGAGATTACAGTGCATGTTCTGAAAAGGCCATAATGCTTGGGTCGGTCGTTTGTTTTTGGACAACAGAGGGTAAAATAAGCTAAACCACTGACTCATAGACTTAAATCCTCCCCGAACGCCGCTGTGCACGCTGAATCAGAACGAGTCAGAAGGGCTTCCCACGCCTTTTGACCCCAACACATCAAAAATTGCCTTTGGTGTCCCATCAGTGAGAGGTTCCTAACTGTGCTAAAAATATCGGATTTCTTCTGTCACAGAAGGCTGGTTTTGGCAACAAAGAAAATACTTGACTCTTCACAGCACTGGCATCAAGACTAACTGTAGAGCACTTGATTTCTGGTAGAAATCTCATGGTAGCTTTAGCGTGGACCATAAGGTGTTCTCTAAGCCTTTCTTAACAGGCTCTTTGAATTAGCTACTCAAGCCAAAAGAATGGAGGACCATCAAGTAGCGGCAAGACAATATGGGCTCAGTCAGAGAAGAGAGCACCTGTACTGCCCATATTCGAGATCTCAACTGAAAAAGCTACTCAGACCTACTAGGAATTCCCATAGTTTGCAATTATTTGTTGCAAGAAGCCCAGGCACTGATCGATTCCAAAGTATGAATACTATAACACTAATGACGATCATGGGTAGAGCTATAAAATTCCACTTTCCAGTCTGTGTGTGGCAAATAAATGAACAAACTGGGTTTTCTGAATAAGCTTAACCCCGATGGAAAGGCAGGATACTGTATTTTAAATATGTGTAGACGAAAGGGGACACAGAGACATTATCTTGGAGGGAAAGTCTAATAAAAGCCGTGCTAAGCCTGGATCATGCTGTTTTAACAGTATGCCCTAAATTTCTGTATAGTCGGTATTCGCAAAACGCATAAAACAGTCATATTTCTTTTATAGTTGCCCATTCTGCAAACTCCCTAAAAAAATTTGGGATGCAATTTAGAAATGCAACAGGAAATGCAGACGCAGTTTAACGATGAGGCAAGTTTAGTCTACACAGCATACGTGAACGAAGGATTATAAGTGGAAGCAAAAGTTAGTTGTAACGTTGACTTGGCTGTTTGTTCACGACAGCCCGCCAAAAACGGGTGGTAAATGCTAACTCTTCCGAACGTGACAGCAAACCAGGAACGTTACGGGCACGTTAATAACGTCATGAGGACGTTACCAGACGTTGTGGCGACGTTCCCTGTTTGCTCCACAGGTCTACTTTAAGATTAATACGCTTAAATGTATTCTGCGCTCCGGAAATTATATCAGCAAATCAAGTACAATTGTTGTTAGGTGATTATTTTATGCAAAACAATAGTAGTTTTATTATAAAAAAGAAGTTCTTTTTCAGTGACGTTCACAGCAGCATACCTTGACTTTTTGAAACAAAACAATAAAATCGAGGAAGACTAAAATAATAAGGAATAAAATCGATACATGGCTGCGGTCCATTATGTGATTCTAACCATTTTAAACACCACTGTGCCTTTTTCCGTGGTCACACTGCAGTCATCGGTTTGCCCAGCCGGTCTGTTTCACCGTTGGTCTAACGGTTGCCGGCGGTTTTTTTCCGTTATCAGGTCATCTAAATGCAAGCTTCCCTTGGAATCGTTATGAGACCGAAGCTGGGCTGAGCTTCACCTTTTAAGCGGGTTTCGATACTCTGTCCCTTCGTTCAGAGGGGATCCAGACCCTGCGCAGGTTGGCAAGACCGAAGACGCGCAGCTCAAAACAGGCTATAAGAAATAATCTGGAAGGCTGGGAGCCGTAGACGCGGTCCCCAGTTCTAATCTGGAAGGCTGGGAGCCGTAGACGCGGTCCCC
>JAACJT020000086.1:10565422-10582496 GCA_009936485.2 Gymnarchus niloticus | reverse complement strand
TAATCTGGAAGGCTGGGAGCCGTAGACGCGGTCCCCAGTTCTAATCTGGAAGGCTGGGAGCCGTAGACGCGGTCCCCAGTTCTAATCTGGAAGGCTGGGAGCCGTAGACGCGGTACTAATTCTAATCTAGAATATTAGGAATCGTAGACTATGTACAGTCAGTGCCTCGTTTTACCTGAGCAAAATAGGGTACCCTAATTATACTATAAAAAATTTGTTTACAATAAATCTTGCAAAAGTAGTGCGTGATATTTACATACCACATGTCACAAATGACATGGTTTAAGCGGGGTTATTTTGGTCTTGAGCTTTGACCAAAACCTCTACCTCAGCTATCTTTAGGGACCATCTGGACGTGTTGCACGGAAACCATAGTTTCCTCCCCATTACTTATTTGTCCTCCTGTGGTAATTAACATCGTTCCCTCGTTGACACTTTGGTTTTCCTTCGGTTTGACTAAAACCAAATGTTAACAACACAGAGATGACAGATTACTGCTGCCATTAATCATTGCTGAAGTCAAGGAGAAATGAATACGTGAGGGGAGTAAAGGAGCTTCTGAACGAGTGTGTAAACGAGCTGACGGGTCACGTGTGTTAAATACTTTAAAACGAGGTGCCGACGTTAATCTACTAAGAAATAACATTCATTTACCGCATCATCACCACGAACGTCACTCTTTAGTGCAGCTGAGACAGCGACTGATTTTTAGAGCTGACGATTACACAGCATAGTAAAACGTGGGATACGTTTTCTTTCACCCAGTTTCATAAAAACAATAATTATTATGATGGCAAAGCAAGCAGTACAGTTAAAAATAGTTGATATTTATGCTGATTTTACAATCTTAAATTACAAAGTCGGTTATCGGTACTGTCGACGTATATACTTTATAGGTAATATTCTTATTTCCTTAATTTCCCACGTACAAATTCTAGGTTACTGTTACGATTTGTGACTTCGTGGTGTGAATGTATATACGTTTAACGGACGAGCGTGGAAAGTGCAGAAAAAGAATGAATGAGTGAATGGATGGATGAATGAATAAATGGAGTGAATGGATGAATGGATGTTCTTTTCAAGACCAGCCAAAGGCTGCTGGCTCTCAGGAGGTCCAGACCCCACTCGGCTTCCCATAACCTCCTCACTGGAGATGCGGGACTTCATTATCCGTCTATCGGAGGGCCGAAAATGCGGCTCATGTGTGATGGTGTGGCCACAATGGCTGGCAGAGCAGAGATTTAATCCTGACCCAGAATAAAAGTTATTACATCGGCTCATGTACTTTTGTCGCGTTTCTCTCCACGTCCTGTGTTCCACCATCCATGTGCATCATGGAGTACGCTTCAGTTGCACGCTGGCATGATGGAAACACACTGAAAGCAGATGATGATGATGATGATGATGATGATGATGATGATGATGAACTCACCACGATGTTGCCCTTCTGGATGCACACGGCGCCCGAGCCCTGGATGACGCTGTCCAGCACCTGGACGTCGCCGGCGCCGGCCGAGCTGGAGCAGTTCCTCCTGCCCTGCCTGATGAGCTCCTGGACGTGGGCGAAGCTGAAGGCGCACACGGCCGAGCTCCTGCCCGCTTTGGCGAAGACTCCGAAGAGGAGCCCGTCGGCGGGGTACACCGACAGCACCCTGTTGTAGATGTTGCCGCTGGAGCCGCACTGCAGGAACATCTGGATGTAGGACTCGGTCAGCTTCCTGCTCTCCGACGACGCCCGGCGAGAGCTCTCCGTGTCCAGGCAGATCCGTGCCAATATGCTGTTGGGGTGGCTCTCCTTGTGGCCCATGTTGGCGTCGTTGTTGATGGCGATGTAAGAGTAACTCTTCTGTATGAAGGTGTGCACAAAGTTGAGTTTGTTCTTCTGCTTGACCTCTTGTTTTATCTTGAAGACGTTGTCTTCCGACGGATTGATGTCGTAGGTGAAGAGCTTGGAGAGATCCTTGATATTCAGGGACCTGATGGCAATCTCCGGGGTGTTCTCGAAGCGCAGGTCCTCCTTGCTGTGGTTCTTGGGGAAGAACGAAGAGCCGATGCCCGTGTAGGTGGCTCCCACCAGAAGCTTGGTGTTGCCGCCGTGACTCCTGAAGATGAGCCCCACCGTGGAGGCGTTGGCATGGTTGGCGGCGATGTTCAGCATGCTGGGGAACACGGTCTTCTCCCCCTGCGGCGGGAACTCCACGGCGATCTCGGAGATGTTCTCCGTGTTCCTCAGCTCGCAGAAGCCCTGGTACACGGAGCCGCAGACCACCAGCACCTTCTGCTTGGCGTCGAGCTGCAGCAGCTTGTTGAAGTTGTCCGTCAGCGCCGTCTGATGCTCGCACGTCGCCTGCGGCAGCTGAGGAGCATGGCACAAGAAGTTGTCCTGCACCGGTCCGGTCTCCGTGTGGACCTCCGGCGTCAGGTTGCCGCTGAGCTGGTAGACGGAGTTCACCGCGGCGAGGTAGACTTTCCCGGAAACTTCATCCACCACGAAGTTATTGGTCTGCCTGGGAGACGCGAACGCCTGTTGGACGTGCAGGGCGCCGGCGAGGCGCTGCCGAGAAGCGCAGCCGAGGAGCAGAAGGACGGCGAGGAGAGGCGGCGCGGCATCCCGGGGAGGCATCCTTCCGTCTGGCTGCTGTCAGCGTGCTCTGCGCCCAGGAGCTGCATTGAGCAAGAAGAAGAAGAAGAAGAAGAAGAAGAAGCAGCAGCAGCCAGTGGTGGGGTTTTTTTTGTTGTTTTTTTTTTTCCCCCCCCTTCGGAAGAGCAGTCCGAGAGGAAAGGCTGTTTCCTGCCGTCCGCCAGGAGGCAGAGTGACGTGACGGCGGCCGCTGCGGCTTCCTTTAGCAGCGCCGCACTTCGGGGCTTCGAGGTGCTCCAGCGAGCGAGTGAGATGTCAGGAGCTCAGAGATGCCGGTGAGCATGTGGACGGGCGGTTGACCGCGCTGTCATAATCAACTTATTACTATCAGTATTATTAGTATTAGTAACTCACTTAGGAGAAATCGGCTACATATTAACGCGAGCATGAAAACTTCACCGACTTCCAGCTGCTGAGTTTCCCACTTGGGACAGGCAAGGAGCCCTTAAACCGACGTGGAGTTCAGCCGTGTCTCTTAGAAAGAGAGGCGCAAAGAAGTGATGCCATACGACAGAAACCCCGTTCTCCGCTTCCTAGGGGAACAACAGCGAGGATCACTTTCCAGAACGTCACTACACACGTGTGTGTGTGTGTGTGTGTGTGTGTGTGTACAGTCTGGGTGATGTTATATCATACGTACGTGTGTGTGTGTGTACAGTCTGGGTGATGTTATATCATACGTACGCGTGTGTGTGTGTGTGTGTGTGTGTGTGTGTGTGTGTGATTTGACAGCTGTCCAGTTGAAGTATATGAACAGTTTTGTACAGGTACTACAGAGCAAGACAGCAGTCTGTACTTGTTAGACTTAGTCCAAATGATATAGTTTTGTTTTTAAACATGTATAAACATGTAATTACTGGAGTGCTTAACTAAATTCTTACCATACAGAATTCAGAATATTAGCGTGCACTCGTTGAACTGTGAACAATGTAATATCCAGCAGAATTCTGACTGCTGACTGGAGAAGAAAGAATGGGGAACAAGAAAAGGAGACGTTTTGACCTTGAACAGAAATAAAAGTCACCAGAATGGCCACAGCTATTTAGGTATGGTTACATTCCGTGTTGGTGAACTTTTAAGATCTTCTCGGCTAAACCAGGAGATGATGGCCATTACGCCTCCCACATAAAGACACATCAATGGGGCATAAAAGACTCAGAGTGAAAAAAGTAGACTAACAGAAAAAAAATACACTTTACAAAGGAAATTGCTTTCTTTTGTATTAGCAAATTTGTAACAGATATGTATTGTCAGTTTCAATCAGAAGTTTCTTTTTTCCTATCTAGTCTAGATGAACGCCTGCAATCCTGACATTGTTCGAATCAAACTGGCATCACTTACCGGTACAGGAATTCTACCTTGGTGTTGGAAAGACCCAGATCATTACATAACGTCAATCTTAATGTTTCGCATACCAGCTCTTGTTAATAACTTGGGAGCAATTGATGTTTGACCATAATTTGAGATGTGAGATTTAATTCCGTGTACCATAAATTAGTCCAGGATAATGAACTTCGGGGAAGCCGTGGAGTATCATCAGTTGCCCGGGGTCCGTCTGCACAAACAGCTCCCCGGAGGAGAATCCCTTCAGCCAGATTAGGCTGTTATTGGTCCTGATAAGCAGCTGCCAGTGCTCTGTGGCTGTTTATCTTGGCCCCCTTTCCCTGACTCTTAATCAGACACCGTGATGGAGCAGGGAAGTCCTATAAGATAAGACAGGACCTGTCGGGAACAGAGCTCCCGCACACAGGGGTCCTGCCAGATGCATCCCCCCTTACCGGAGTCACGGTTCATGTTTGACTAGGAGGTGTGCCACTTGCTCGTACGTGACCACAGTAAAGCACGACATGGTGTTTGTCCACTTAATCTGACCTGCTAGATAGTCAGCGTCAATACACAGGTAATATGAACCAGAGCTTATCAGTCTAGGATTGTTTCACTTGTTGTATAATACCTACATACCTGTGTCACATCGCAATACTTTCATATCAATTCGAGATGAAATGTGACATCAGAACTCTTCACATTTCCTGAGGCTTGAAGTCCAGTGAGGATAAGAAGATGCTGGATTATCATGGACAGAGAGTCCAGAGGAGAGGAGCACAAAGAAATATTAGCAGAAAAAAAGGGCTGTGTCTGTTCAATACCATCAATATGGGGACCTTACAGCAATAACTGGGCTAAAATATGCATCCATTACAGCAGATAACCGATGAATGCATATATATGCTGTAGGAGATGCGTATGTACATTTGTATAGGCAATTATTGGGTGTTACATGCTCAAGGTTGCATAATTTAACATCTGAAAATATTACTGCCATTCTATAATTACAAATCTTTAAAAAGGTACTTTTTTGAAACATAATAGTTTAAAAACATGGCGGGAAATGACAGTTGCTAAAAATATCGACAAAAGCCTCATTGTTTCTCTACTGTGCTATCATTGTTAAGTGGAACGGGTTACCTAGCGTTTAGTCTTGTGTTTAAACGCAGAATAACCAGGAACTATCATTCAGAAGGCAGATAAATTAGGGTGTACCTTCAGTGTGTTAGTAGACCTCACAGTTCAAAGTCATCATTTTTACCAAACAGTACAATGCAAGATGGAAGGAGGAAAAGTGTGTAATCATAAAACGTATTTGTCCAGATGATTTCAACAATTGCTTGTGATTAGGTGTTCTCTTTCAACCAAGGCATTCAGACTACAAATCATTTACCACTACAAATGAGATGAAACCATCTAGAGGACAGACACACTGCAGTTTGGCCCGGATTATCCAGCTGAACCCTATGGATGATAACAGAACCAAACATCCGGTTTGGTCAGGACAACCAAGCCTCCGCTCCTTAGCAGAATTCATACTTACTTCCTGAAGTGAGGCCTTGGCCATTCACACTGAGGTTGGCGTGTTATCTGGAGCAGTTTGGTAAGAGCTCGTCCATTACGTGCCTATCCCCATCATGAAGCCAAGAACTCATGGGCGGTGACTCAGAGCGTTAAAGCAGACACTGGACACTTTTCACACTGCAAGTCACACAAGGGCACACAGGACCCGGGGTGCCAGGTGATGGGTTGGCGTATCTCACACTGCACCTACGTGCTCCAGAAAGGTGTCTATATGTGTCTGAGTACCCGTCAGTCACGGTGAGACGTCAGGATGTGTCGCATACGAGTTTCATATTTTAAATATCATTTGTGTGAGGTTTAAACTTCAGGAAAATCATCCAAGGATGAGAACATTGGCTCTGAAGGCTGGATGGTCATACCCTGCCGCTCTCTCCGAAGCGAGGGGGTCGGGGGGGGGGGTCGTTAGTCTCCCACTTCTCCTTGTTGTCTCTGAAAACAGTACCGGGTCATTCGCTCCATGCCTGGGAATGTAACGCTCAGCCATTACAGCCTGTTTCCTCCCAGATAAAACAATCGCCTCCGAAGTTCCTTTCAGTGAGGAACCAGAAGGACATTCCAACAAATCCACAAGGACGGACGCCGGCTCCCTTTTTTATAGACTTTATAATGAGAAGACCCCATCTTAGCAGCATGCTTAACGTGTACTTATGTACTTATCAAATAAAGATGAACGTGTGGCAATAAATGGGGATAATTTTTGATATGAAAATAATTTCAGCTTGAGGGGGTTCTGGCTTTATTCTAGGTTTGATAACACTTAGAAACAATTCTGAAATCCTAGCCAAAGACTAGCTTGTTATGTTTCACTCCACATTCCTGCCAAGACTACTGAAGTTCTGTATGCTTGGCAGTGAATTGTTAAATTGGATTCCTACAATATCATTATTTTTTTAAAATGAGGATTAGTCACTAAAATATCTTCTTCTGGTCTCTTCCAGTTTCACTCTGTACCTCCTACACGTACAGCACGACTACGGAATTCACGTCGGTGTCTGCCTTTGGTTCAGGAAACTCGGTGGCCACACGTGTCTGAGCACATAAGGCATCTGATGAACAACAAGTGTTGAACACCCCAGTGTGTATGAGCGCAGCAACTGATTAAGTAGCCATCATGAAATTCTAAAGGTTGTTCCATTTCTTAGCCTGGACGGAGGAGGACACCTACTGGTTCGAACATGTAACTGCTCCGTGTAACCATGACCAAATGCCGCTTAAAGAGATGATTTATTGACCCATGACTGAGTCGTGGATGCAGTACACTGAACTACTGTGAAGATGTACTGATGCTCCACATTTAGACTACATTGTCTGAGTTTAAATATATGTGCATTCATTTACCGTAGGCAATAAAACAAGCTCATGGTTTGAACTACTAAATTTAAGATTAATGGGTTCAGACTTAGGCTAATGGGACACAAAATGGTGTTGGGCTCTGTGTCTGACCGCCGACTTGTTCTGGAATGTGAAATGCTGCCATACAGATAGTTCAAATCCAACAAAAATCATTCATCGTTATCAACACAAAAATAAAATGAGTTCATTTGCAGAGTGAAGACCACACCTCCGAAGCAGAAACAGGTAAACTGGGCAGCACTGTGAGAGCGCCACCTTGTGTGAGAAAAAGGGTATGAATTCACCAACACTCCTACTGACTTCAGATTAGGGCATGAAACACCAAGACACAGTCACCCACTTGGGGGATACTGAGAGACAGCGATGCACCACAACTGTGGGAGAAGCCTGGAGATCCTGGGAGAAACCACAAGGAGAAAAGGAGAACATCACAACATTCCCCACATTAGATTAGGTGCAAAAAAAGGAACAGACACTAGGTGGAACAGCCCCACCTCCCCAAAAAAAAAAAAAAAAACACCAGTATTTTGAAAACGCACCAATAAATTTTATCAAGATGATACTGTAGACCATAATTATGGCACTAATGAACAATAACAGCCATAAAAATATTCTAAACAGATGTCATTTTGACATATTTAGTTATAAAAGTATATATTATGCTTGTATTACAGTTCAAACCAAAACTAAAAAGCCAATACTCAAATGACAACACCAAAGACACCAAACAGAAGCTTTCGGATTCAGACTAATTCTCCCAGCCTAATGAGCTGGACCAAATAATTTAACAACTGAGGTTTTTATTTGTTTTATTGTACAGACTGGTAGACATCAGTATAAATCTTCCTTCCCAGGTAGCAGCTTCAACCCTAAAACCATGGTGACTTGAAAAAGTGCCACTTAATGCTGCACTGTCAAGCCTGTTAGAAAGAAAAAATTAAAATTAAAGCTAAGTCATACATCCTACGACTAATTAAAAGACTTGCAGTACTGCTGGCCTCACACCAGCTCGTTGACAACAGACACACACACACACACACACGTACATACACATGGCTTTCTTCAAATACTGTCTCACCCAGCCACTGACGGTATGCTTTCCCCAGTCTTGCTTCATGACTGTACGAGTTACTGCAGTACAGACAACGTGGATTTTTGAGACAGTACCTTTTTTTGGATCCTTCTGAATTTGGCAATTTCAGAACGTTCAACTTGTACAAAATCACTGCTTCCTGACAGTTCCACATTCCCTCAAATCACCATTGACACGAGCAATTAATGAGCAATAAGGAAAATTAACTCAACTCAGGAGAGGAAAGGCTTGGAGGAGCCCGGCACTTTCGAGTTGTTTGTCTGTGGAGGCCTCGAGGATCCACACTCAAGGCTTTCATTAAAATATTTAGTCACCACTTGACTCTTAGTAAGATAAAGAAAAAAAAAAAAAAAAAAAAAAATGTACTGACTTGCTGTATGACAAGCCAGGGCACCCATGTTAAGCATTTTGCTCAAGAATGGAGATTTCGCAAAAGGAAATTTGGCACATTTGGCAAGATCAGCACGCATGCATGTGCGGGCGCACACACACACACACACACACACACACACACACACACACACACACACACACACACACACACACACACACACACAGTTCATCGCCCTCCTAAAGAGACACACTGTGCTCCCAGGTGTCTGACCCAACCTCGCTGTAAACACCAGGGCAGTGACAGGAAAGGGAACGATCACCAAGCTAACTGGCACACAGGGCAGACCCAGCAGGACACTCTCCCAGCCTCCTCGACCTTCTCCCTGAAAGGCTCACATCAGAGAGTGGGGCAGACGCCCAGAGAACAGCTCGCTCTGTCCCATTCAACACCACCAAGTGACACGGCCACATCTGAACGTCTTGGGGAGACAGAACAAACAACGGGGGGAGTCCTGCAAATGGCTCTGTTAGCTAAGCCTGCAAACACAGTGAAGAAGTCCAGGTGGGTGACCGTGTGAGAACAAACACACACCATCGGTCAGCCCACATGCCCAAGTCGTTATTTGCTTAAAAAAGGATACTGCCTCAACAGATAAATCAGGAATGCTTAACTTTATTATTCACACAATTATAAAAGACAGAACAGAAGGCACGGAATGTCCCCACCCACCCCCCCCCTTCATAGGACTCACTGGGGCCATCGAAGGGTCAGCGTTCACTTGGGCGGTCCGTTTCACCCTGGCCCTCAGAAAGGCCAGCGTCTGCTGTTTGGAAACAGAAGCATGCTGGGAATTCACGTCCGTGTAGAAGCTCAGAGCCACTGAAGCTGACAATGCTGTCGAGAGGCTTCCATTAAAGACCCCGCTATCTCCCCCCGCACCAAGTTTGTCCAGGTCTTGCCATTGTGTACAATGAAGTACTACTCAGCCTACCTAACAGTCAGCAATGTTCTGAACTGGCAGTACAGAGCAGAGGTGCCTCGCACATTAGGGGATGAGATCAGAGTTTAGCAACAGGCATGACGACTGCAGTGAACACATCAGCAGAACGTGCAACACTACTTTTGGTGGGGGGGGGGGGGGGGATTTTATTTTAAGGGCCATTAACTGGCTTTGATGTTTTTCAGTACGCTAATGGACGTCAAGCTCAGTCAAGACTGTCAAACTGCTTCATAGGTGACCTCTCCCTCGCCTTTGCAAAGATCAGCCACCATCTAGCTGGAAATGTCAAGCTATGTCACAAGTTTACATTCACCCTATGGAACACAGTCTCACCAGCACATCGAAATGTTTCTCATCGACCGTTTGTTTTTTGGCACAGAAATTGATAATGCGAACGATACAAACTCCACATACCGAGTGAAGTTTAGCCTTTGGTGCGATACGCTGACCCCTCAAAACAACGCTGGACTACAGCACGGACCGCCCAACCACCCTGGCAGCCGGGCTTGAGAGAGCAACGTTGACCGTATCACACAGGTTCTGCCTCAGACTGGGCCAACTAAAACCTCTCACATGAGCCTTTGATTCTGATTGGTGGGAAATGATGACTGAGCCCATCAATCAAAATCTGACTCATTGGACTAGGAGCCGCACAGCAGGCTGACAGGCCAGCACAAGAAAGCACCGGCTGTAAGGGACACATCAAGGGACACCTGTTTCCATGGCGGGGGGGTGGTGTCACCGTCATGTCTTTCTGATGGCCCAGATGGAAAGCAGGCCGTCGACTCCTCTCCCACAAAACTATCCCAAGCTATAAATTATTCGCTCATTTTAATTTAAATATTTTTTCCCCTTTTAAAAAATAAAAAAGCAAAGTATGACTATTTTATGGATACTAAAACAGTCCGGAAGCACTGAGTCTTTGAGCATTCCGCTCTTCAAGTATGTTCATGTATTGTTTTTGCTTTGCCCATGGGAAAACAGAGCAGTCTTTAAAGAACGTTATCCCGCTCCAAACCAGGCAGGGCGGGGAAAAAAAAAAAAAAAAAAAATCACAGCAGAGTCTTCCTTCTGAGAAATCGACCAGTTGATCCTTTTCTTTTTCATAACGTGCTGTTTTTCAGTCTACTCTCCATCCTTCAGTCACAGTCACTTAGAGCCACCGTGTTGAATAAAAACCGACTCCAACAACAGCGAATGGGGGGGGGGGGGGGGGAAATAAAAAAACATCCTTGTTTGGGTCACGATGGAATGTGCAGCAACGGACCAGTTCCTGTTGACACCCAATGCCAGAGCAGAAGCATATGAAACCAGGTGAAGAGGAAGCGTTAAAAAGGACGGGCCTGCAAGGGCGGAGGGGCAGCTTAATGCTACATATAACCGAACAAAATAAAAGTAGTGGTGGTAGTAGCAATAAATTATTATATTTATGATTTACAACAACAAAAACAGCTTGATTAATTTCTGGAAATAAAAGAATATTACAAGGTATCTCATCTCCACCCCCCCCAAAAAATGTAAACAAATCCACTCAACATAAGCCTTGCCCCTCCCTATCCTGGCCACAGTGTCACTGTGCTCTGTGGTTCATGTCCAGCTTGTCCTCGCCATCGCAGATTGTTCCATTGGGTGTTTGGCTCCTCCCACTGCCACTCCCCCCCCCCCCATGCGATGCCAGAGGCGGTCATCTGGGGGGCCGCAGGAAACGGTCCATGTACCCTGAAACAGCGTCCCAGTTCTTCCAGAGAAAAGCCGAGAGGAGCAGCAGGAAGAAGGTGCTGAACGTTCGGTTGCGTGTCTTCATGAGTGGCACCACGCAGTTGGCCACCGTGGAGACGAAGACCAGCAGCACGGCCATGACGGCCAGGAGCACGTTGATCAGCTTGCCCAGGAGGGTGCGGCCCGCGCCATTCTCCAGACCCTCCAGCTGCACCACCTGCTGCTGCTGCTGCTGGAGCTCCATCTTGGAGATACGCGTCTGGCAGGCCTCCAGTGCCTCCTGCAGGACACGAACGGAAGTGCCGTTACATCGGCTCCACTTGCATCTCACAGTCACCACCGACCGAGGCTTCATGTGCGGCAACACTAGCCAAGTGTTGCTGAAGTAGCACCAGGAAACATTACTGGCAAACCGGCTGGTCTGAGGAACATCATCAGGAAATTTATCCCCTTTTTACTGTAATCAGAGACAGATATTATTACTGTCCATCCATACTCTAATCACTTATCCTCTGGGTTGCAGGGGGGCCTGAAGCCTAACCCCAGCAGCATAGGGCACACGGCTGGGGTACCCCTGGATGGGATGGCAGGCTATGGCAGGGCACACGGCTGGGGTACCCCTGGATGGTATGGCAGGCTATGGCAGGGCACACGGCTGGGGTACCTCTGGATGGGATGCAAGGCTATGGCAGGGCTTTTCATTAGAGCGCTCCATAGGACTGTTTGTTCAGATTCTTAGTGCAGCCATGTCAAGATCATAGGTCCAGGCTAAGCAGAACTCCTGTCAAGTCTACACGTGCTACTCCACCGAGCAGAGCCCCTTCACAGGGTACCAGCCTGGACCCCCTGCCATGAGCACTGCCCACTGGGAAGTCCTGTCCTCCATCACTAGAGGAGCCCAACTCGTAAAAGGGCAGCTACCATGAGGACATGCGATCTGGCTTGTGTTTAATGGGGATCAAAAATCTATTGACTGAAAACAGTGGTACTGCTGCAATGATAAGTCAGTACTGCTAAATATACTGGTCATGTGGATGGGTGGCATGACTTCGGAGTGATCGGACGTGCTGGTGAGCACAGGTCAGTCCAAAGACATGCAGTTGGACTGACTGGCAAGGTGCTTGTACGCTGAGTGTCTGTAGCCTGCAACCCACTGACATCCCATTCTGAGTCTTCCCCTCTCTTGTGCCACAATTTTGCTTCCATTTTGCCACCTTAATCACTTTCTTATTTAAGGTAGTATTTTCAGAATTCATACAGTTCTAGTGAAACCTCCACAGTAAGGCCATCAGGTGGCTAGTGGTTTTCACAAAAATCATTTTCCTCATTTGCAATTGCCAGAAGATTTCCTCCATTTCTAAGAATTGTAACATGGGGCCGCTTCCGACCTGGATGTCCCGTGCTCTCTCATACGACTGATAGGCCATCTTCTCCTCCATGCTGGCCAGCTCCTGCTTCAGGTTCAGGATCTCATTCTGGTGGAGCTCCGTCAGGTCATTGAGCTGCTCCTCCAGCCGCTCGTACCTGCCAAGAGAGCAGAGAGGTAAGGCTGCTGCAGATGGACCCTTCGCGGCCCACCTGCCCACAAGAAAGTACGGCCAGTCTGGCGGTAACTTCTAGTTGTGGGAAAAATAACATGCATAGTTAGGAATTATTCTAATCTCCTGTTGATCTGAACACGCTTTCAACTATACTGCTTTTTTCCTCATCTGTGCCTAATTCTAAAAAGAAACTATTACAGACTTCCTAAGTGGAGCGTAAGTCTTCATTTGATGAACGTCTTTAAACGTATTAACTACTGCTTCTACAAGCAGCCAACAAGCAGCCAAGGATATATGCCAGCGTCATCACTTTCCTGAATTTCAGCTGCTTTAACGCTTGTTTGGTGAGGCAACACAAAGGTTTCCTCATTGATCAGCAGTGCAATCAATATCACAGCACACCATTCATCTCCCAATCAGAACCATCGCCCCACTTCAAATGACTTCTCCTGGCCAATCAGAAACAAGACTGCCCTATATGGTCATGCCCTTCGAAAACCCCCTGCCAGACCTGTTTGTCCAGCTGACATGGGTGTACTCAGTTAGGCCTTCTGGCTTGATGATGTCACACTGCTACAAAACACTGAGAAATTCCCCGTCCTGGGGTTAATCAGCATTCCCACATCCAGATCCGCATTGATATGACCAAGTGAAACTCACACTGTGACTTTATACAGTGAAAAGAAAGCCTTATTTAAATTTCACCTCCTGAGTCAATTATTTCCCCTTACGTATGGGTTTTTGAGGAATTAATCTTCTAGGGAAGTAAAAAAAACAAAACAGTGACCAGATATCACAAGATCACTTCCTCATGATGCCAGGTATAGACCTGATCTTAAGGCATATAATCAGCTATCAGTATCCTCACATAAACAGGATGGATGCAGCTGTGTGATCACCTTTGAGTCGACACACTGCCTCACCTCAGCCCAAGGGGCTCTTACTAAGACTCTCAACCCAAGCAGAGTCTCTCAGTTTTGGTCAATTCTCACCAGATGTGGTATAGCAGAGATATTAGGGTGAGTCTGTCAACCCCGACTGCTCACCCTTCAGCTCAGCTGTGCCTTGGACATCAGGGTGAGAATCTCAGTACCAGACTGATCTTGAAAAGGGTTCAGCCTGTGCAGAGCAAAGGCTGAACCCACAAATAGCATAACACGAACTACAGGAAATGGCCAAAGGTTGAGGACAGCACACACGCCACCCGACCAACAGTCTTTACGCAATACAGAGAGTCTCGTGTTTTTTCTCTTCCTACATATTTTTAGCAACGATCATTTAAAAGATACGCACTTTGCTGGACATTTAAGGGAGAAGAATGAGGCAACACTCACCACATCCCTGAATCTCTCTGGAGTTACAGGGTAATTGCGGAAGAGTGCTGTTCATGCAGTTTAAGGGGGCAGGATTGTGTATTTCTGGGGAGAAATTGAGATCTTAGAAGACTAGGAGCCAAGTGAACCTACTCTGACTTCACCATCCTGACTTCACTAGGAATCATAGCAATGATTGCTTTGATCACAATCATGACTGTTACAAGCTCAGACCCAATCCTTTGACATCATAATTACTGCAGAATGACAGTGCAGCTAAACAAGTTATGATAACTAGTGTGTGTCCAGGCCACCGCAGGGCACTGACTGGGCTTGACTGGGAAGGAAGCCCTGATCTTCATGGATCACCCCGATGCTTCTAAAGACACAGGGCTGTGATTAATCACAAGAACGTGCAAATGTGAATCAAGGAGAAAAGATCGGCAAAATCCAAAAACATCCTGGTGACCGTTCTGGAGAACGTTTAATGGCATTTATCAGTAATTTAAACAAACTCCAATTCCTCCAGCAGGACTTTGAGTAGTCTGACCTCCTACCCTGATGACATCCTTTACCGGCACACTACATGGCTACCTTACAAGAACTGATATGGATCAGGCAGGTGAACATACCGAATACGGTACATGCATACACAGAACAATCTGCAGGTATTATTCTAAGAACAGACCCATATAGGAACTTCCTCGATGTCTGCCAAACAAAGAAAATGGGGTTAAGAGATGCGATAGACTCTGCAAGGTCCTGCAGCATACACCATCAACATCAGCCTCTACAAAGCTCGAGTGGTAAAGCCCCCAGTGAACAGACAGTTCCAATTCCAAAATTGTGGACCCTTCAATGACCATGGCCACAAAACTATGCCACCGTTTGTGATAAGCAGACCTCTTTTCGAAAACTCCACTACGCCATACGGAGAAGCAGGAGGTACCTGAAACGCTCCTCCTGGAGAGCCTGCATGATCACGCTGTAGTCGCTGTGGTAGTGGGATTTGAGCTCCTCGAACGATTCTTCCAGGCGGCCCTGGCTCTCATGGATCTCCCGGATCTCGTGGAAGAGTGCATCGAGGTCCGAGCTCTGCATGTTGTCCAGCGTGTTGGTCTTGGAGCTGGGGGGGCCGCCCGGGGCCCCTGTTGTGCTGTTGGCTCCCGCAGAACCTGAGGTGGCACTGGAACAGTCGTCCTCACTGCCGAATTGCAGGCCGCTGCCGACACCCAGGGCTCGGGTGCCATCCTCACCCTGTGGCTCGTCCAGAGAGTCCTTCAAGCCGGCGATGTTGTCCGCGCTGCCAAACCTGTGGCGGATCAGTGAGGCGATTTCTCGTGGTTTGGACACCACGGCCCCTGCGGCGGAGTGCGTGGCCTGTGAGAAGCTGGAGAGACCGCCTTTCACGCTGTCCACCACGCCCTCGCTGAATCCCGTGACCTTGGCTCCCACGTCCTTCAAGCCCTGATGCATGTCTCGGAAGACATCCTTTGGCTGCCGGGGGATCCCATTGTGCTCCACCTCCCGAAGCTTTCGGTGGTAGTGCTCCAGCTTCCTCTGCAACTGCTGGATGCTCTGAGCAGACCTCTGGTTCCTCTTCTCGAACACTTGCTTGATGCGAGTGAGCTGCTGCTTGTCAGCGTTGTGGGACAGCTCCAGGTACTCAGCTACGTTGTCGTCCCGTGCCGTCTGCTCCACCTTTATCTGCTCCGTCAACTTGAGGATCTTCTGCTGCAGCTGAGTGATGGCCTGTTTCGTACGCTGGGGGTCCGGGGTGCTGTCCTCTATGGAGTAAGAGCCATCGGCACCACAAGCCAGCGCATTGGGCGTCTGCGCCAGACCACTGACCTCTAGCCGCTCAATCTGGATGAACGAGGTGGAGAGAGAAAAACTCAGCCATGCATTCTAAATTGGGCAACAGCAATTTCTGGAAAATCCAGTTTACCTCTGAAGTTATTTAAGGAACTATTTATTTCACTGTTTGATGATTTTTTTCCAAGCTTCCAAAATGACATGAAATGCCAATTAACAGCACGAGGCACTAGGAAACGTTACACAAGTAATCACATCGGGCCAACCATAATAAGATATTTGATTTTCTGAGGAGCAGTATGGCTTCCTATGACTTTCTTGTCAGGATAATACACTGCTTAATGAATGACCGCATCTTCACAAAATTGTGTGTAGGTATCAGCTTCTTCTCGACACCATGCCGACTTCTCAAAGATATCATCACGATTCTTTAAGATAAACCTTTAAAAGAAAGGCTTTTACATCCGAAAGCCAGTCAGCATTGCTGAACATTACGTATGATCGATAATCGTGAATCGTTAACTTCACACACAGGTTCCTTTCTGCCAACATTCAAGCATCCTTCGAACCGAAAGTGTAACTTTGGCCAGAGTTTAGAAATTCATGCATGGTGTGCCGACTACAGCCAACTTAATAATGACTGAAATCGCTGTCATGTGTGAACAGAAAGTCAGAGATAAATGTCTACTTTGAGATATGAAGGACACTCAGCGGATAAGGTGATGAATGAAGAGTTTAAACAATCAGAACTGCCAGCAAACAGGACCTGACAGTTCAGCTACAGCAAGACAACACTGAAATACCCGTGAAGAGAACACTGAAATACCCATGAAGAGAGCACT
The DNA here is from genome assembly GCA_009936485.2 of Gymnarchus niloticus. NCBI lineage: Eukaryota > Metazoa > Chordata > Actinopteri > Osteoglossiformes > Gymnarchidae > Gymnarchus > Gymnarchus niloticus. Next base: position 10,565,935 of record JAACJT020000086.1, on the reverse strand, counting down.
GAAATACCCAAAAAAGAGAACACTGAAATACCCAAAAAAGAGAACACTGAAATACCCAAAAAAGAGAATACTGAAATACCCGTGAAGAGAACACTGAAATACCCAAAAAAGAGAATACTGAAATACCCGTGACGAGAACACTGAAATACCCAAAAAAGAGAATACTGAAATACCCGTGACGAGAACACTGAAATACCCAAAAAAGAGAATACTGAAATACCCGTGACGAGAACACTGAAATACCCGTGAAGAGAGCACTGAAATACCCAAAAAAGAGTATACTGAAATACCCAAAAAAAGAGTATACTGAAATACCCGTGAAGAGAATACTGAAATACCCGTGAAGAGAATACTGAAATACCCGTGAAGAGAGCACTGAAATACCCAAAAAAAAGAGAACACTGAAATACCCGTGAAGAGAGCACTGAAATACCCAAAAAAAAGAGAACACTGAAATACCCAAAAAAGAGTATACTGAAATACCCGTGAAGAGAATACTGAAATACCCGTGAA
>JAACJT020000086.1:10525533-10565322 GCA_009936485.2 Gymnarchus niloticus | reverse complement strand
CCGGTGATCGAGCCGAGGGTGGGAGGGGGCGGGGGGGGGGGGGGGGGGGGGGGGCGGGGGGGGGGGGGCGGGGGGGTGTTATCGTACACTGATTGTCATTTTTCAAAATGCGTTGGGGATTTTGTGCCTCCTCCCAAAAGCAATGACAATGAAATCAGCTTGATGTGATTAAAGCATTATAACGCGACATACAGCATGTTTTTCTTACAATTCTGGATAAGCACTCCTCAGAAATTCCTGATCCATCTATCTGTTTTCCAACCTGATCCCTTAGGATAATTACGAAACTACCATAAGATGTAATAAATCTTATTTATTATCCCCTGTAGATAATTCATACATATGCAAATATTCTTCTCTGATTGTCTGGCTTTTCTCATAATGCAACAGAAACAAGTTTTGCCTGATATAATATGAGGCAATAATTATAAAGTTAAAATGTTATTATTGGCTGGGAAAGAAGCAAATGCTTAAGACAGCAATAAAAATGGCTTCTGAGAAATAATTAGAAGTTACTGCATAATGTAGTGCAAAATAAGTCAGTAAATAACTGAATTTAAGTCCTAAATCATAGACGACTGCCTGACGAGTAACTTTTCCTTTGGTTACATATCGTTTGGGGCAAAATTTCAGCACTTCGCTCATATACAGTGCTTAGGATATTCTCAATAAAAGCGTAACATAATAGGTAAGATTTCGCTGGCTTGGAGCCAAGCAGTAAATGGCAGAAACCGAAAACACAGACAGAGAATTCTGCGAATCCATATGGAGGTAACAGATTTTAACAAGTGTTATGACTGGAGAAAGGATTACCTTTATGCAGCTATATGTAAAAAAAATAATCATTTGTGTAAGGATCTCAGCTTGTATTTGCCTTGATAAATATATACACACATGAATGCATCCGAGTAGGTAACTGCTAAGAATCTTGAATGACTTCTTTTAAGCAAGGGATGAACCATATCCATCCTCAAAAGTCTGGGCTGTGCTGTTCCTACCGAGCTGGAAAACAATTATCGATAATTAACTGTTGGCCAAATGAATTAAACTAAACACATTATTTGGGCAAAGGATCATTCAGTTTTGTAACACATTTGTGTTAAATGAGGAATATTAATGGTTGAAAATAATTTAAAAATCTAAACCTAGCTAAATAATTTTTATGTCCTAAGGAAGACTAATTAATCAGTAATTATTTAAAACAATACATAGACTTTATTATTCAGAAAGGGGGAAGAAAAAAAACGCATAGGCCTGTATTTGTGAAATAATTCACAGCCAGGGGAATGCTCCTGCTGGAACCTACCTGGGTCATGAGGGAAGTTCTCCAGAATGGCCAAGTAACCTGGAGCAATCAGGAAAACTACTGCTGCTGACTATGTGCGTGTCCTTTCACATTTATACCTTCATAGGTGTGCCCTCTGGTGGCAGGGAAGAGCCAATCGTTCTAGTGTGAGATGGTTGTACTGTTTGGGTTCATCGATGTACACCCTTGTATGCAGTATTCCTCAACCATAAGTTTATCATGAGTTAAAAACTATAGCAAGTTAGCAATAACTAAAACCTTATTCTTAATGCACTTGACTCTCAGGCATAATTCAGCCAATAGCTTATAGTAAAGCTATACAGCACTAATTGTGGCACCTGTGGCAATTGCTTTAATGAATTAATATCTGTCCATCCACCTCTCTTCCAACCAGTTATCCTGGTCATGGTGACCGGGGGGGGGGGCTGTAGCCATTCCCATGTCGCCTCAGACACATAGCTGGGGTACACCTGGAAAAGATTGAATTGTAATCTAGTATGGCAAATATCTACACTTGAGAAAAGAGAAGATCGATGTCTATGTAGAAACGACATCTCCAGAGAGAGACAGGGAGCGTATCCTGTTACGGAGTCAGAGGGCAGACAGACAACTCGGCCATCGAGAGCTTTTCCTTCTCAGTTCTAGTATGAGCTGAGCAGCGCAGTGATAAAAATTCTTCAGCTTGCTACTAGCATGTTGAGGTCAGTAATCCTCCCCTCCCCCTTTGATCCGCAATGCTCATCCTGGGTGTTCTAATAAGAGTAATTAGACTTATGCTAATGAAACACCAGAAGACAATGGCTACATGCCCAGACACTGATGAAGGGTCTGATATCCAATTCTTTTTCTTCACCACAATGCCGTACACAAGTAACTTTTTGTTAGAGAGATACTCGAAGCATTCCAACATAGCATAAATGTTACCGATTTTGAAGAGAATTTGATTTAACCAGATCAACGTCAAAACATCAGCTGGTCAAACACTGTTACACCCCAAATTGGTTCCTTTTTCTCCACATCTTTGAGATCATTCAGACTACTTTTGGTCCAGAATTTTTCCTGTAGACCTCGGCCTCAGCTGTTATCCGTAGCGACCTTTGCCTATTCCACAGGTTTTAGTAAAGTGATCATGCAACTTTAGGTATTTTAAGATTCCTTCGAGATCTCGTCATTCAGTTTCTGCTCCGTGAATGTAAAGGTCGTGGTATTGTTAGCCACCCATGAGAAATGTGCAGGATCTTCAAGTGCACAGCGGCTGAATTATAAGACATTTGAACTAAGCTGATAAAGATTCCATCAAGACTCATCTTTAGAGGTATGGCCAAGATGATTCATTTCCAATCAAAAAGTAACATTAGGCAAATTACTCAGGCATGTTTTATTGATATATTGATTAATATATACATATATGAGACTATTGTGGTGGTACGGAGGGCTGGGCGGGGCCCCTGCACCGTTAACGATTCATCGGCAGTGCATGCAGAACCTCTGGGTCACCGAAGCAATACCGGCTGCAGCCTCTCTTGGCCAATCAACGTTCATCCCAGGATCTGCCTCCGAGCGGTGTGTAAAACTCAGTCCGGAAAGGCCTGCGAGTGAGCAGGATGCAGACGGCCAAACTTCCTGCTAGTCACAGATATCTTTGTTCAGCACTAAAAGAACACACATTTGTGCCTAAAGATTTTTGCAGGCTTATGCAGATTTTTTTCTGAGCTGCAAGTGATGTATCATTATCCTGTAGCATGTCTCAAAAAAAGAATAAAGAAATGAGCAGAGAGCAATTTATCAAAGGCGTCAGTGGACTCTCACTGTAGATGAATGGATGAAAGAGTTCTGGTGTTTAAACGTTCTCTGGTAATCATAGTAAATGAAATATTGTGTTTGTGCATTTCTCAGCCTCAAAGTGTCAGAAAGTATGACACTGATTCAGTGCTGGATTCCAAGCAGGAGGACGGACGGGGAAAACAGGGGCCTTGTGGTTGGATTTGTCCACACTGGGATGGGATGCGGTGAACCAGCATAGCCTGGTGTGTAAACAGACCCCCAGCTTTTGATTCGCTTTCACTGCGGTGCTTCTGTATAGATGATATGCACAAAAACTGGCTTAGTCACATTTCAGGACTGTTAAACAAACACAAAGGCATGCGTCCTCGGTAATTGTGGCTATTCTGTAAGACGTTTGTGGCTGATGCTGCTCCATCGGAAAGTCTTTGTGTTTCGGAGCCTCCGGATACACCAGCAACTTGGACTGCTCTTTAAACTGCCACTTTTGCACATGAAATGACAAAAGCGGGAAAATCATCAGATCAATAAAAGCAAACAAATGGCTCAAGAACGTGAGCGCAAACCACGGGAACTAAAGTGGTCATCTTCCCGGCGAGTTTCTGCTTAATTTGAATCACAGCCATTCAGCACAATCAGAGGGCTCTGTGTTCATGGGCGGCTTGGGAGAATCGCTACCATCTGAACGACCATGAAACCGCTGCAGGTGGCGAAAAGCCTCGTCTTACAGGGCTGTTGAAATGAGCAGGTGGCCGGTGTACAAACTAGGGGTGGCCATGACAGGTCTTTACAAAAGAATTACAGCTGTAGTGTAGCTGCTCCATTTATATGCTAGTTCCACATGCAAATCCATATATTTAATATGCTCGGGTCAAATTGCCCCCCCCCCCCCCAAAAAAAAAAAAATGCTTAATATGTTTGCAATAATGGAATAGTGTTATAGTCAGCATGTTTGAATTAAACACCAAAAAACTATTTCGATCGGGGCAGTTTTATACGGTTTTGGGTCTGTGGTCTGTCCCGCTGAACGCGACATGCAGGGTGTATTCTACGAAGTAAGTTTTACATAGCCCGGATTAAGTCGACTAAGCCGGCTTACCTAACCCTGATTGCCGTAATCAGCGGTAAATGGTATTACGATTGTAAGCCTTAAGAAAGCTCGCTAAGGCAGTCAAGTTGCTTCATCGTACACCCCGATCATCTCAGTACACTCCGTGACTATGACTGCCTCTGTCCGCACACACGGCTGCGAATCTCTTCTCTGTTGCGTGTCGTTTATTCATTCATGTCTAGTTGTCTAACTGTGCTGCCACTTAGCTTTGCGAGTGCCACCGAGGATTTCCAGCACCTTTCGCTGTCTCACGACAAACATCCTAACTGTCCGGCTGAAAAACAGACCGATGTATAGCGCCCCCTATCGCCTGGAGCAATTCCGTGGCAGCAAAATTCAACGGCGCAACACACAAAAAAAAAAACAAACGCAAAAACGTTTTAAAAATGCAAAAACATCAAGAGCAAAGATAAGATTGTTTTGTATGTGAAAGTTTTTTGTTTTCTTGCTACAGGTCTTTCAGGTACATGCAGTGGGCTGGTGGGCTGTGTGTCCCCAGAGAGGAACACGACCATGGGGTCGGGAAGCTGGACTTAAAGGAGTACTCAGCCAAAATCTAAGAGATGTTGATGTATTTGCATCTTCTCTTTGACATCTTAAGGCTTTTTATGTGCTTATTTGTTCAAAATGAGAACATTTGTTCTATTTATCTCTATACGTTTCAGTCTACTAAACACATAACGTATAAAAAAATCAGTTAACCTTCTACACGTACATTAACCTTTTTAGTTGACCTTTTGGGAATCACTAAAGTGCAAAATAAAATATAAAAAAACAGGACGATGTAACATTAAGTTTAATTCACTTTAAAATAAAGCAAACTTGTATGACAGAATTTTTAATGTTTTGGCATTAACTTCACCACAATTTGACAAGATTTGTTTGTTGAAGAATTAGTGACGCTCATTCTCCTTGTTACTGCAAAACAATGAACCCTAAAGACAATTTTATTTAATTAAAAGATGTCCACATCTGTTTGGAAACAATGACATTCATGAATGACAAAGGAAGGATCAGAAACTCAAAGACTGAGAAGACCTCCAGGCAAGTCCACTATTGACATATAACATTATTTAAAGTTCCCCTGAGATTCAAGCTTTCTTGGAGTCACTGACCTTTTTCAAAAGCGCTCAGTGGTACTAAAGACGTCTTTAAAGCCTACAGGTCCGTATTTAATTATCTCTGCCATATGTGACCCGGTAGTAATCACCAAAGTACAGGATAATTTGATAAAAACAACTAAGCAGAAAGTTTACAAAAATCATCCACCTTTAAAAGCCATACATGTGGGTAAGTAGAGATCTTTAGAAAAGAAAAACAAAAAAATAAAGTACCGACAAGAATTACACCACCAATACCATGATTCGGTAAATGCTTGTGATCAGGGTGTTTATGGGATTTTTGTCTCAACAAGTCATCTTCCTCAGTGAATTTAACTCTGTGTTCTTCCTCATTGCCTTCTATGCCACCATTCCAAATTCAATGCTGTAATACTCCTTGGTGCAACAAAGATCATACTTGGCACTCATCATCTGATTGACTTTAACTAATACAATAAATGATTACCCATAAAATTCCATTAGAGGATAATGTGACTTTGAGGAGAACGTAAATGCTTAGGTGGGGCAGGCCTGCTGAAGAACCTGGAACTGCTGAGATGAAGAGCTGGTTTCCTTTCACCTACGAAGAAGGTTTCACCTCTGAAACACCCTGAGGACGTGCTATTTGGGAAAGCATGGAAAATGTCTGAAGCACTGTATTTTTATTTGATTTGTAAATATGATATCTCCACTTTGCTGGTATAAACAACACAATAATCTCTCATTTAATACGATGAGTTTAAGAAAAATGAACACCATCTACCCTCTGACTGCCACGAATTTAATGATAAAAAAAGAAAAAACTTGAAAATGTATTACGCTAGTCTGACAAGGTAAATAAATAAATAAATGTGGGGGCAGGGTTGAGAAACCAGCAGTTACTAAGCGTCCCTGTGTGAGCTGTGGAGAGAGCCGGCATCATCCCCGGGAACATTTACTCCAATGGCTGCTCTGAGGGCTGGGGATCAGGGGCAAAGGACAAAGAGTCAGAAGGAGACAAACAGCTTGGCAGTCATGGCTGTGATTCACCACTTTCCTCCCTCCCATGCTGGACGAGGGTGTCACTCTCTCAAAACGAGCGATATGTCACAGACAGACAGACAGACAGACAGACAGACAGACGTTCCCCCCTCAGGCTGGACCAACTCAGGAGATCACTGCAGATTCCTTTCTACTCTGAGTCATCTCTCACCATCCTCACCTGTTTTTTTTTTATAGCAGATTTGCTTATTATAGTGGCTCAGTTCTTTCTTTGCGGAAAATAAAGATCAGAATGTGACAAGTCAACGATGAAGAAACTTCCCCTCTTTAAATACGAAATCACTAAGCCTAAGAGACAGATGAGGTGACAACGAATTCACTCGAAAACGTGGTGCTGTATGACTCCCCAGAAGGGCTGCTAGTCATGACAAGACATGTCACATGATGACATTAGCAGACTGACCCACGGTCCTCTCTGAGGAGCCTCTGGGGTCACTTTTTTTCCTACAGGTAAACATGTGATGTACCTGTTAAATCCTGGGGAATGGAAACAAATTTCTCCTGATTCTGAACTTGATCCGCTGCGGCTCTATATTACATGTCTCCTGTAACGAGGAGGGGGGCCAGTGTGGCCCTGAGACGGGCCCCACCAGTCTAAGGCTCACAAGGCTTCCTTTGGAGTTTTGCATTGGCTTTGCCTGCAAATCTATTTCATGGACTTTATTTTACTGACTGATAGCGTTTTGTTGGCCTAAATGCCTTCAGACTTTTCCTGATGAAACTGAGTGCAGGGAAAATATGAAAAATAACATTATTATTAAAAATGTTACTAACTGAATTCCTCATGTACCAATTCTTGGAAATCCTATGTCCAAAAATGAATTCTGATGCAAAAAGTTTCAGTCCTAAAGCTGCGTGAATTTGTTTTTAGCTAAACTTATTTAGCAATGTTAAATAACTAAGTACTAATTTTAGTTTATCCTGCCAAAATAAATAAGGTTGAAAAGTTACGTTGTAAAGACTTTCTAGCAGTACTCTCAGCAGAACAACCATGCATCACCTCAACAGGATACTGGAAGGAAACATAATGAATTGAGAATGTGTCTCATTTCTATTTTTTGGCAGACAGCAAAGCGAAGCTGTGTCTAGGACAATGGCTTGTTCAGAGAGCTGAATCAAACAGGTGATCTTCTCCTACAGAAGGAATGTGTGTTGGCACCATAGTGCTGTAAAAAAGGCTTGATGCAGAGGCTCTATACCAGGAGATATAAAGCCATACATCTCCTAGCCTGCCTCTCCTCCTTTATCGATTTCTGTCATCGCGGACAACATCCTCCCCGCGTGGAACCCGAAAACGCAAGATTGATTTCCCCCGGCTGCGGCTCACAGCCTTGGATCTGACAGCGAGAGCCTGACGGGCAATTCCAAGACGTGACGTCAGAGAAGGCAGGACAGAGGCGTTAATGAATGTTGAGTTTCTAAAAACTGTCCACAACAACATAAATAGAAAGCAGCTTCTCGGAGCCTTGATGAAATTGCTGGATACGTATTATGATTTATTAACACTGTAGCCCAGTCATACGTACTATTTACACCCACAACAACGTTTGTACCTAACACCACATCGCAGCGATCCCGGCTCTGAGAACACACTCTCGCATTTTTACGCCATTACATTTCTGAAACAAGATCATGCAGTACTGAGAAAGAATCTCATTTAAGTGCAATTTATTTACTCACTGGGACACCAACCGCGCCAACCTAAAGTACAACGCAAACCCTCGTCATTTGGTCTCGGCAATGATTTCCACGTGAACCGCAAGCTTCCCGAAGGATTAAGGGTTAACAAAGGCAGGTTTCATCTGCTGAGGCATGGTGAGATCTGCTGTTACTAACTTTGGCCATCATAACCTCATCACAATGGGCTACGGCAGGACAGCATGGAGTCTTACATTTCTTATCAGTGGTCTCACACTAATCTGTTGTGATTTCAGGATTCATTATTTATCAGACTATGTAGTGATTCATAAAGATCTGATGTTAGCCTGTAATAAACCACAATTGTTATTTTGTCTTTTAATCTTCTCAGTAACCAATCTCAGAAAATCAGATATGCGTGTGAGTTCTTCAACAATGCTAGGGGTAAAAATATTTGTGTCTGTAAACTTTGACGAAGGTTATTCTAATTTCAGCCCACAGTGTGATATCTGCTCTCCCTATAGCTAACTGAATGACCTCTGTTACCGTCTCTCTGAGACAAATCCACACTAAACCACTCGCTCAGTCCAGTCAGATGGTAACAGGACCTGCTCCACTTCTGAGCACCACATGTAGGAGGGGTGAAATGCCATGCTCTTTACCATGATGATGATTCACTTATTTCTCTCCATAGATGTCCAGCCACATTTTATTTGATATCTCATAAAGCAATTTCTTCTACAATTCATTTACTCATTTGTTTTTGATTGAGAATATCTACTGGAGGATCTCAGTGTAGTCACCATTGTTCCACCATTGTTGAAATTGTTTTATTTCATTGCTTTCTTGTTACTAAATGAAATGATTTTTTCTTGGCCTGACTGATTACCTCAGATCTGAAATAACAACTCAGCCCCTGAAGATCTCTTGTATGTTTGTTAATGTTTGTGTGCTCCCTGCATTGACAGCTAAAAACCAGATCTATTACATTAGCAGCATAGAGTGTAAATAAAGCAGGGCATTGGGGGAGGAAGCTCATACAGCCAGAACACACACACACCTTACGCTGGCCAATCTGAGCATCTATATCACAACATGAATTTTTATTCATTTTTGTGATAGGCCAATTACTTCACTGTATTGATAAAAAAAAAAAGTAACTAGACAGCTGTTAGATTATAAGGATGTTTTCATCGCTATACTTCACAAGCTATGTTTATTCAAGGGAAGATAAAAGTATGGTGGAGTAAACTAAAATATACAAACATGAACTGATCATCCCATATGAAGCAGTACGTATATACATGGTCACAATAAGTCTTAGAGATGTCACCACCCCACACACATAGACAGACGGGGAACATTTGGAAGAGTGTTAAGAACATTGCGTGCACCACTCAGAAAACAGTCCACCATACAGCTAAATGGAGATCTGTCCAAGGCTCTCTGACCAGCTCCACGACACATAAACACACGGCTCATGGCAAAGTGACCGTTCGTCCAAGTGGAGCGGTGGGTGACCAGCTCACAGCCGGAACTACAGTGGAAAAGAGTGATGAGATGATGAAGAGGAGCCTCACCCAAGGCTACGGAGCGCCTGCTTCTGCGTCGTCTCATAATTCAACCTGAAGGGGTCTGCGGAGCAGGACGGCTGTGCCATCCCCTATATTACCTGGGGCCTCTGAGGCCAACGTGGATAGAACCAGATCCTGACATTCTGACATCAACCATAAATCCTAAACAAGTGTGTTACAGCCAGACCATTTATGGGCAGTGGCCATCCTCCAGAGAGTCCGCGCTTGTTCTGTCCTTTAAATATGAAACGTCTTTTTCCACATCGAACCATTACAGATGTAATCAGAAGGACATCACTTATATTTAGAGCAAAAAACAAGTTTAAGCATTTTGGTAAACAAATACACTGTATCAAATGTACGTCCTATTTGAAGCAGACAGCATATTAATTATAAATTTTGATCTACGTCATGATTTATTCCCAAAGACATAATTTGTCATATTAAAGTTAGTCAAGGAGGAAAATACCATAAGCAGGTCACAGCAATATCATAATAAATGCATATATTCATGCCCAACTCATCTATAATGAGTTTCACACAAGTATTGTGTATCTTCCATATTTTCAGCTGGAAATTTAACTGGGCCTTGAGCAATTAATCTGGGTTTTACAGAATTCACCAAGCAAAGGCCACCACTGAAATCGCACGGCCCGTCTTGCTGCACCGCGGTGATCGGTTACCATTGTTCTGAAAAAGCACTGCACATTATCTTGTCATATCACTGCCTGAATCACACACACAAATATGCGATAGAACAAAAACAAAAGATTGTGGCCCAGTGCTACGTTGACCGCAATTAGTGTCTGCTGGATGCTCATTCTGCTGACTAATTGTTGTGATTTTAATGAGCTTTGTCTTTGCAAGGAAGTAAAAATGACAGCATGTTGTTTAACTTCAGCCTTGCATAGGCAACTCAGCTCTGCGGGGATCCTGTCTTCTGGTGTCCCCAACACAACCAGTATTTTAACTGAAATAACATGCAGAAGGAATGTTGGCACTCATCATCGTTCAAGGAATTCTAATAAGTTTCCAGCAGCATCTCTGCCAGCAATACAGTAATCCACTGTAAACATAAGCCCCAAGCAGTGTACCGCTCCCTTTTACCCAAGGGCAGAGTGGGACCAATTTTCAGCTCTGGAGTTATGAGAAATTTGGGCAAGCTGGTGGTGGGGGGGGGGGGGGTTTACACTAGGGCCCATAACACAAACAATTTTTGGGAAGAGGGGCCCCCTGGCCCTAGGGCCCCAGTCGTCGTGGGAAAGGTCAGGCTATACTGGAAATTATTCAGTCTGTTTTTGTGTTGCTTTGATTATAATAGGCCTCCTAATGGTAGACTTTATAAATAACTATGCAAAGCGTAAATACCATAAACGCTATATGCGCAGCAACGATGAAATTTATTAAGACTGCATTAAAAAAAAAAAAAAGCAATAAGGAGAAGTGTTTACAAAATATGCACCCATTTAGTGTATTAGCTAATTTTTTACTGTACAAAACCTTCACAGGGTCTTTTATTGTTCGGCTGTGCTGCTTGTCACAAGCAGAAAACAATCGGCAAGTTGACATCCAGCCAAAATGGCGCTCGTCTGAAAATGGTCCTAATGCTCTTGTGTTCAGCTGCTTATGATGAATGGGCCATTCTCAAATATGCTTAGTGTAATAACAGGAATGGGTCTTAACCTCATCTGGACATAAGCAGCCCCTGAGACGCACCATGAGGAGTGGTGGCCTCATCTCCTCCACGGCTGAGCCTGTGTACCTAGGGAGACGGGGCCCAGGCAGCGGGAAACAGTTCAGCTCATCAAGCCTATGAGTAGGCAACTGCCCCACTGCCGGCAGGCACGTTAAACCAGTCACCATGTACAGTTATGCACATGTACAAATACTTTTCTTTGGCACATTTAATTTTACTTAAAGTTCACATTTAATCCAGGCAAATTAGGAAGGACCCATAACAAACTGACTTTAATTGAGAGAAGCACATAAAGGTGTCTACTTATCTGAAATTAATTTAGCAACATGGAGAATGAACAGCTTCAGCACGAATAAGATAGTGACATCAGTAAGCTGTGTTCTAAGGTCATATGACTGAAGGATAAGGAATACAAAAGGAAAGGAAGCAAGGAAAAAGGATGAGCAGAAAGAGGCACCTGGAGGAGGAATGCAGTCTTGTCACAGGCTTTAGGGAGATGCTGAAAGCATGCTGTTGGACCGCTGAAGACATCACCAGGCACTGACACCAGCAGAAGCAATACGCGTTCCCGCATGGGACACGGATCAGCCCGCATTTCCAGGGAACCCAGCAGCTTCATATGAATGTGCTTCGTTATGGGAACGGACCCCAGCTCTCAGAGGTCAGGCACTGACAACATCAGGAGGAAACAACCCCAGAATGAATCAGAAAGAGGAGTGGAAGAACGTGTAAGGGACAAGCAGAGGGCAGGACTAGGAATGGGTCTGCGGGGGCGAGGCGTAACCAAAAAAGATGCCAGTTGAATGGAAGCTAGCAGAAACAGGGACTGTGAAATGGCAGCGATGTGTAGGAGCCTGAATTGAGAGCATGAGTGGAAGGGCATCTGAGCAGATCTTGTGAATGATCATGGAATGGAAAGGAGAAGGGCGACCTGCTAATAGAGCAGGCAAGCAGTTCTCCATTAGAGGCACAGGAGCCAGCAGGACCTTGGGACACATCGGCTGGATAAGCGAGTCCTTGCTGGCCGTCTCAAGACATTAGGAATGTACTGAAATGAACGTAAAAAGGCACCAATCAGAGCAGCAGAATCCAGCAGCCCATCTAATGAGCCGCAATGAAAAGAGCTGTTGACATTTGATATCTTGGTAAAATGTTAACACTTGTTTCTCACAAAAGGCACGTGTTTCGTTGCTAAACAAGCATCTCTCTGCTTTACTGGCTTAATTGCAGTCTAATGCATGCAAGGTCCTCACGGGGTGCTCTTAGCCTTCTCCATCACTAACCACATTTCTGCACATTCATGGATGCGGTCCTACCACACGCTTTCCAAGATCGCAGTCACAGGGAGATGTCAAACCCCAGACGACTCTGATCACTGACTTCATGTATGAAGTTACCCGTCATGAAACTTGATAGAGGAAGAACAAAAACCTGCATGAAATATAAAACACCCAGCTGTGTATGGGACGCAAACACCCACATACGTCTCTCTGAGCAGAATCCATACGGTTTAAAATGGCAGGGTAATGGAGTGACCAAGATCCATTCACACACACACACACACACACACACACACACACACACACACTCTTTGTAGCAGTCAAAATAATAAGTCTTCATAATTAATACCTCCCATTTAAGTCTCGCTATTAAACAAAATAATGACAATGGGAATCATAATGACAATTCTCCTGGCATAAGAATGATGCACATCAACAGATCACCACATTAAACTGTAAATCATTCAATCACACTCACCAAAATGGTTTTCAAATGATAACATTAACTATTAATGGATGAGATTGTGAAATTAACTCAATTTTATGTTACAAAGCCAGAAGATTTTGCAAAGTTATGCAAATTTCTTGAAGTCTCAATCAAGGATTCATTTCAAGCAATATGAAGCGGCTGTGTATGTCCCGGTGAGCTCCCTCTCTTCATGGCCCAGGAGCTTATGCCCCATCAGAGTTTTTGAGCCACGTTAAAAAATCCATCTGAAGACTAGCCAGGTACTCAACAGTGTGGCTGCACTGCGGTCTAAAGAGTCGTTTACCAAATGCAAAAATATGCGGAGAGATGGCTCGCTGTGAGGCACCCATGCAGGTTTCAGGTGCTTCATGCAGACAACCTGAGGAGCAGGTGAAGGTGGGCGTTCCCTATGAAGCCCAGCCGCTGGGGGGTCGCAGCTATAAATAGGGGGAGCCGGCGGCTGACACCGAGCTTCAGGACGAGCTTCAGCCTGGCCGGAGAGCTGCTGCTTCATCAGATACCAGAGCATTTGCTGAAGGAGGAGGAGGAGCAGAGTGGAAGCAAAAGTTTGGTCATTTCGAGCATATCTAAAGCAGACTGAAGTGAATGAATCGACTGAGGTAAGTTTCATCAAAATGATCGTCTCGGCTGCGTGTTTCATGCCAGCAGCAGATCCCTTTTCGAAGCGCTCGCCTCTTTCAGCTGAAGCCTCCGCGCATCACCATGAAGTCCGCTGTCCTGCTCCTCCTTGCACTGGCGGTCTGCGCCCTGAGCATCCCTGATGAAGAGGATGCGGCTCTTCTCCAGAGGGCAGAGAGCCTCCTGCTCAGATCCATCCTGAAGAAGATCCAGGAGGAGGAGAGCAGCGACGGCGGTGCGTCCCGCAGCCTCACTCCTCTGACTCCTCCACACTCCTCTGACTCCTCCACACTCCTCTGACTCCTCCACACTCCTCTGACTCCTCCACAGAGTGGTGCCTGTTCGTTTGCATGCCGCTTCTTCCTAAGATCAGCCAAAATGCGGCTTGCTGATGCTGATTCCTTCACACTTCACCTGGTGGTATCGCAGAGCCTCAGTCTGTATACCGAGCAATTCAGAATAATGTCAGAAAGTGGAAGATGCCGCTGGCACCTTTTACCATTTGGCTTTGCTGTACGTGCAGTTAAATACCGTAGGAGCCTCGACTCCGAGCTCCACCGCCGTGGGTCGGAATGTTCTACTCCGAACACGCACTTCATTCATGCTGGGTCTCTGTCGGAGGACAAGGGCAACTTTTTTTTAAGTCACTACCGCTAAATAATAATAATAATAATAATAATGGTTGGAGTACTTATTAATTTAATGAAATGTACAAGACAACAGTCCTACATATTTCTAAAAATTTGTGTGGAACATTACCATGTATGTGTGTGCAGAATGCGTAAAGCCATCTGTTCTGTATCAAATAGTCAGTAAACAGCTATAAGCAGTGTTTTCTATATTTGAATACACTTTGCGGTGCTGGGAATTTTCTTACATGGATTAGAACTGTCGGTCTTACGTACTGCCATTATAATAATTTTCAATAATAAAGCGAACGCAACCTACCACAGCAAGTGCCTGCAGCTTGAATTTGACTTCACAACTTCTCCTTGACTATGAGATGACATGCATGCTCGCTACATATCAATGATGTGTACATATGCATGATCGTGTATGTGTACTGAAGCCCTTCTATCATCCTGTCGTACAGAGCCAGCCTCCTCTCTGACGGAGTGGATCTCTAAGAGGCAGCACCCGGGCAAAAGATACCAAGAAGAGGTTGACAAGCGGCAGCATCCAGGAAAACGAGAGGAGGAGGAAGGAGAAGGGGATTACTCAGATCTCCAGAAAAGACAGCATCCAGGAAAACGAGAGGAGGCGGGAGAAGGGGATTACTCAGATCTCCAGAAAAGACAGCATCCCGGAAAGAGAGAGGATGAGATCGAACTGCAGACACGGCAGCATCCTGGTAAGCGCTCTATGCTGGAGCGTTTCACAGACACCCCTGACTCTCCAGCGACGCACCTGAATGAGCTCTCCAAACGGCAGCATCCAGGTAAACGATACCTGGTGTACAACAAGCGCCAGCATCCGGGCAGGCGAGAGCTGGAGGACGGAGAGGATGCCGACAATCAGGGGGATGAGGAAAAACGCCAGCACCCTGGGAAGAGATTGTGGGATAACAGGAGTCCTGATCTGGGCTCCTTCGATCCTTGTGATATCCAGGATCCCGCAGGCTGCAGCAAGGCGATTTTGTTGCTGGAGCTGCTGGACAACGTGACCAAGAGCCGGGGCGAAGAGAAGAGACAACATCCCGGCAGAAGGGTGGCCCCGGAGGATGCCACGGATCAGGAGTGAAACACCGGGGGAATGAGAAATTAAACCTAATCAGTATCATTTATCAGTATAGTTAGTCACTGTAGCCTTTTATTATAAAGCCTCTGTCTCCAGTGGGCCACCTGAGTTAAGGCTTGGTTTCTGAAGTCTCCCTAAGAGTGTGCTGTGCATTTACAAAGACCAATATTAAGCTTTTTGGTAAGTAATTTTAAAGTCTTTTAACTGTGTACCTGTCTATAATTCAAATAAACAGTTATGTTCGTGCCCCTCAGTACAGTGAAATTGTGTGTAATTTTCATCATTAATAAATTACACACCTGAATCTGGCAATAAAACATTTAGACATACAGTAATTATATTGTGAAAAATAATAAAATTGCCAAATGGCTGATTGCTTCAAATCAGTACCGTGCAAGGCTTTTGAATACCAGCAAAACGAGAACTGATGTAAAGAAGCAGGAGAAAGAGTGAAGATAAAATCTTTGAGAAGAGAGATGGAAGGAGCACACGGGTACCATAGACTGGGGAAGGAGGGAAAGAAGGTCACAGAAAGCCTGATGTGGGCAGGACAGCCATGAAACAGCATATGTTCAGCAGCTTCATTGTCTGGTTTATTTTTCCTCATGTCTGTACAGGAATCATATCTGGAGGTGAAATCTGCAGTAAAGCCATAAACTAATCTCCCAGATAAACCACTTTTGGTAACAAAAAAAAAAAAATCTACAGATGTTTTAAATTGAAAATTACTTGGAATGATATAGCCCATAAAGATACTAGTTAGCTCTATTACGTACTCGGTGGGTGATTTAAGCAGTTCTGTCCAGTATCCCACAGCAATGTGACGATTGTTTAAATATTTCTAACTTCAATCTTGACTTTCTTACAGAAAAGTGTGACTTTCTCTTTAAAGTTCTGCTTGCCGGTTGTTGCCGGAGAAACGGCATTTCACGCGTGGCCTTGTTTCAAAATACACAAATGTACACCAAATTAAGGAATGTGTTTGTGTTGCGGTTGTCAGACTGATCTGACCATCAATTCCCAGGTAAAATACAAATGAACAAAACACCCCAGTAAAAATGAACACTTGTCTGAATTATTTTACACCAATGCTATAATATAAAGACATCTATTCTGTAAAACCGTTTATTAAGGATAAGGCTTGCTGTGTAAATAAACCCTTGAAATGAGGTACCGCAAACTTAAACGCAAAGCGGCAGATGTCCAGGCAACAGCACGGAATGCCAGCCTCGCTCTCTTCTGTCACCGGTGCCTTTCCAGGGTTTTAGAAGGTGTCGTAATTACGACGCAAGTTCACGCAGAGAACACCGAAGATCTCACTCGGCTGAAGTTAATAAACGCAACACTTTCACAACACACATTCTGGGAAACGTCCACATGCAGGGGACATGTCAGGTTTCTAGTAAGACCATCCCCGAGATCTCCTATCCATATACACCCATACTTCTGTACCACGGTATGGTATGATCAGTATACGCCAACTGACAATGCCACTAATAAAGAAATATGTAGATATCCAAATGCTCACAAACATAAGCACGAAAAATGCCAAAATAACTGCACCACATGGCGTTACAAGCTGGCTTGCTTAAACCCTGTTGTGGATTTCTAGAACTCTCCTTATTGACTCACTGCAGGATTTCCACAAATTGCAATAGCCTCAGAACATTATTCATAAATTTAAACAGATGAACAAACCAATGCAAGTTCCTGATTAATGTGAGAACTCACCAAGCAAAACCGGATGGAAATTCAGTCGTGGGAGAGTGGAAGGACTGTAGGAGGCAGGCATAGAGTAAACAAAACAGGCTTATTCTAACAAAATTAAACCAGCGCTAGAAACAAATACGATCAAACCAGGAAGCAAGAACAAGGCAGGCCACTGGCAACACATGGACACAACATCAATGACCAGACGGGGACAAGCAAGCCTGAGAAGCACTTATATACAAGACTAACAAGGGTAGAATGCATAACAGGTGTGTCTCATTAGGGCCATGCTGGGGAAAAGCAGAAGGGGCAGGTAGGCAGGGCATGACACTAAGAACATAACTGAAAAATAATGCTTTTTTTCAGTTTCATTAGCCCCTTGATGCAAGCTAGAATTTGTGGACAATTTATACTGTAATCTGGATTCCCTTAAATTATGAGTACCACACCATTCTACCATACTAAGTGCCATGGGCGTCGCTAGACCCCTTTTACTGGAGCACATGCCCCAGTATTCATGTGCTGTGCCCCCTTGTAAAATCTCACGTTCGGCTTTCAACAACACGTGGGGAATGGGAGGTGGGGGGCCTGTGCCCCAGTAGAGCTTTATGTCTAGCAACACCCTGGCTAAGTGCTACCGTTTTTAATAGGCTGCATAGAAAGCCAGTCTGCTCATTATCGGCATCCCTGCTGGGGTCTTCCCTGTACCGGACAGACAGAAGTAAGGACGGATGGAAGAATGGATGGATAGATTTATGTCTTAATGTCATCACAAGACTTTTAAAAGTTCCAAAAAAGTTTTGACTGCACTACTGCAGCAACATCAAGCAAAGTGCTTTCTTTCTTGCATTAGATGATTATCTTAGTTAAATAGTGAGAAATATTTCCATTCAAAGGGCTGTTATTTTAATGACTCATTCATTCAGAGGCTCCCCTCAACACACATTGCATTGTTATTTATTTTGTTTTTACATGGAATTGATTTGGTTTGGTGGACAGAAAACACTTTTCAGCCAGAGAGTCATTAACATATACCAAATTAAGAAAGTACTAGCAGGAAATGAACAGCATTTTGCAGTCTAATGAATGGTGAGAATGACCACGGTCATCCAGATTCCCTGTATTGAAACTGGTGGTTTGAGGCCATCAGTCTAAGCTCAGAATGGGAAGCTTTTGTGGGAGGGCTGTCTGTGTCAGTACTGCATGCTTCAGACAGGGTGTCACTACAATAATTACAGCCCTGCACCTGTATATTTGTCTTCCTTACACTTCAGTCAATACAATGACAAACACAATTATTCGTAAGCATACTTCAACTAACGCAATTCATCATTAGACAAATGTGCCACCCTCTGCAACAGCACCCAGGGCATGCAATTGTATCATGTTTTTTCTCAGTTCCAACACTCTTTAAAACCATTCAAGAATGTCTATTTATTTGCCTTCACAACTACCCACCACTGCCTGGACAGGCAGCTTCCAGACCATGCTTCATAAGTGCTAATGATGCACTTTGTCACCGAGAGCCGGGAGCCAATCCTAAGATGGACAGGGCAGAAGGCAGGGCATGCCAAAGATGTTCATTATAGGACTAATATGCACACATACCCACACACACAATTGTCAATTTAGCTATGATAGTTTTAGGCGTGCAACTTCTTGTTTTCCTGCCACCCATATCTATTTGCAGATTTTAGTTTCTTGTGAAAAATTTATGCCAGCTTTCAAGAGAAATGACCTCAGAGCCAACCTGACTTTTGAAACTACTAGCAAACAGAGAGGTCTTCTTAAGAATCTGGATACTGATTCATGTTAAGTGAAGTGGCCATTATGCAGGGACTATGAATACAAGTGAAGCAATCAAGATGTGAATTCATGAAGCCTAGACTTTCAGTTTTAGTTTAAGGGGTTTAACAAAAATATTGTATGAACCGTTTAGCAGCAATTTCCATACATAGCCCCCCTATTTTCATCATCTATATGCATACTGACTATGGACATGGCAAAAATTGTTCAGTTTGTTTTTTAGCTGAAGCATGTTACAGCTTGGAGCAGACATTTATTTTAGCCTTATCTCTATAAAATGTCTAAAGGAATGGCAATTTTTATGTCAGTCTAGTGGACGATATTGTACATGGTCTAGAATCCCACTTCAGTCTACCTAAAGGGTGCCACATTTAAAGCAGGTATAGCTGAATCTAAGCAGCTATTTAAAACAAGGCTTCCCTGTCTTGATCCCAGCAAATGACTGACTATAATTTCATTAATCTGATTGTTTTAATTTATAATTCTTATCAGTTAGTGATTAACTGAAGATGTATTCATCCTAATTAAATTAGAAACTCTGCTCCACTCTTTAGTTCGAGCAAATGTAAATGTCCATCCATCCATCCATCCATCAACCCATCCATCCGTATATCCAGCAGGTAAATACTGTAGAAACATTACCATCACAAACACGCTTTTCTAAACTCATCTTCCTGTAACCGTTAATATATGACGCCTGGGATTCCTACAAAATGACAACTAGAGCAATACTTTCTACGTCCGCTATATGGCTGTGAGCCGCCATAGGCGATGGTTTTGCGCGCTTACGTAAAAGACTGCGGCAAGACTTGGGATGGACGTTCGTTCCGTTCGGTTTGTCCTACGCGGGATACCATACATCACGGCGCGGTCACGTGGCCGCGCACGTGACCCGGAAGGGCCGTAACCTTCCCGTCGGTGTATTGTGGTGTCTCCTCTTTAAAGAGTAATTTAGCTGTGTGTCGTAAGTACGTGCCGACACGCTTTTCTTGTTTCCGGAGTCATCGTCCGGCAGTGAGGTAAGTGGACAGGGTGTTTGTGGCTAGAGCTCGCTGCTGTGTATGAAGCTCTTAGCTACCTGTTATAAGCAGCGTGTCATGGGGAGGCTGACAGGCGAGTGTGTTGATTTATGCCGCATTATCCTTAGCCGACCTCCTCCAGACCGTCGCTCTAGTTTCGGGTGATGAGCGACAGCCTTCGTCGTTCGGCTCCAGGTGGAGAGCGGCTTCATTCTGACGCGTCATGGACATCCCAGCGCCGCCAGTCTTAGACCTCGGCCGTCTTCATCACTGCTCTTCCGCGGTTAGCTCACACATGCACAGCGTAGCCAGCAGCCGGCGTCCCGCAGGTTCCCTGGCTGACCGGTAATGACGTGACGTCTCCATCCCGGCTCCTAAATTAAAGTTAGCCTCACCTATGCAGACGAGTCAGCCGGTCGGCTCACGTAAGTCCGACACGGAGAGAGTAATGCTTAAGTCAAGCAAAAGAAAATAGCTCTACTCCACTCTACTCTACTGTACTCTACGCGTTACGTCATGACGTATTTCAGGTGTGTTGGACATTTTTACGTAAGTCGGTTTCATTACACTGCAGTGTTCCTCACTGTAAAAATGCATGCTGTGTGAGTAGCATGGACTGGCGAGGCCTTTGATTACCGTTTTATCACATTTGCTCCAAGGCACTATGACTCCTTAAAAAAATAAAACCTTTACTACTAGCAGCTTCACAGTGGAGTCCTTTAAGACTGAGTGTCTGCTGACACCTGGTCCCAATCTACTCTTCCATGTTAATGTACTTTACCTGAAGATGGAGGCACGGGTGAGCCCACCTGCTGGGCATTTCTGCCTGCCATCGCACCGGCTGCAGGCTCGTCGGCCGGGAGCCACCCTTCACTGATGTTTCGCTCCTTTAATCCCAGAACATCTGGAGGTGATGGTGCAGCGGTCGGGACGTCTCCCTACCACCCCCTGCAGGCAGCCCTCGGGTCCTTCATAGTATTTTAACACGAGTGAAACAAATCCAGTTTAAGATGTTCTTAAAAAGGGATCAGTACATCCTACATTGACCTTAACCAAAGAAATTGGCAAGTTAACAAATTCTAATGAGTGAAAATTTGATTGGAGGATGTCTATTATCTGTATGTACAGATATCTGTAGGTTCCAATCGCGAAGAAGCCTTAGGTTGACGCTTTACTCTCTCCCAACCAGTTTGCAAAAAAAGGATCCAAGAGACTACTTGCTAATCTCCTTTCTTTATACATCCAAGAGTTTTGAGGTACTTCCATACAAAATGTAAGAGAGAAACGAAGGTCAAAGGACCGTGTGGCTCCCTCTTTCGCTAACTAACTAAATCATACGTATCTGAAAATGTCGGCCAGATTATAATTTACTTTCTCCTAACTGACTGTTAATTGCTAGAAATACACTCTTAGGATCCCATCACCAAGGTGATGAAGAATGTCTATAATCAACAAGCGATCAATCAAGCTTGTCTAGGCTCCTATGATATTATAAATCGTCAGCAGTAATTCAGATCATCTCTAGCTCCTCAATCTTGTGATGCACTATGAGCTCCATCCATTTATCCATACTTCCATACAGCTTGATTAATACAGGGGCATAGTGCAGTCACAGGAAGCACAGGCTGCAAAGCAGGGGACGTTCTGGGTGGCCTGCCAGCCCGAAATCACCATCTCTAATCTCTCCCCCCATGTGTCTCAGGGCTGGAGAGCCATGGCTGCCAGCATGTGACAGGTGTCCCCCTTCCTCACACGGACACAGCATGAGAACCTGCAGTGGCCCTTCTGCCTGCCATTGGGACCTAGACGTACTCTTCCGTTTGGAGCTGACAGCGACCCCTGCATGGCGTCAGGCTATGCGACTCCCTTCGAGGGCCAGGGGGAGGTGAAGGAGGGCTTCCTGTGCCCCTTATGCCTGAAGGACCTGCAGTCCTTCTACCAGCTTCAGGACCACTACGAGGGGGAGCACTCCGGCGAAGACCGTGACGTCAAGGGCCAGCTGAAGAGTGAGCCGAGGCTTTTAGGTCGTCTCATCCTATTGGCTGCTCAAAATATGCAGCAGGTTCAATCTGCATGTTTCCTTCAGGCTTGGTACAAAAGGCGAAGAAGGCGACAGACAAGCTGCTGAGGCGGGATGGGGAAGACCGGGCTGAAGGTGGGGGCTGTGAGGCCTTCTACTCTGGGGGAGTGGACCCATACATGTGGGAGCCCCAGGAGTTAGGTGAGCTGGCTGGGATCACAGCTAGGTGGTATTGGATGCTCAGCCGGTCTGCACTTATGTCTTGGGTATCTCCATAACTGCTGTAGTCCGTGCTGTTTTTGCCTCACTGTCCAATGCTAAATAAATATAGAAGCATTTTAGTACATAGGGTAGTTCGTGCTTAACACTGGCAAATGAATATTTCATTAACTGATGGCCTGAAGAAAACTGATACGAAGTCGTCATCTTTGAGCGCTTGAGGGTGACTTTACTGCCGTCTCAAAGATTTGAAGTATATGCACAGCGAGTACTCGTTCTGTGGGTGCGGATGACTTTTTGAAATGCATTTCGCCCTTCGTACGTCTAGGGGCGACACGGAGCCACCTGGACAATTTCAAGAAATACAGGGCGGCGAGGATCGACCACTACGTCATTGAAGTCAACAAGTTAATCATCAGATTAGAAAAAGTCAGTCAGCCTCATTCACTTGGCACTTTCTTCTGAGGACCATGTGATTATCCATGCATGTATATATTTACATGAAGTTCTGTTTTTTTCACGTAGCAGAATTTGAAAGTGTGGTTTTCACATACCTAAGATGTCATGCCTTATCTGACTAATTGAACTTTTATTCCTTAAATTCTTAGCTGACCTCATTTGACCGAACCAGCGCTGATGCAGCCAAAATAAGAGGTAAGGCAGGGTTAAAGTGGCCTATGTTATTATCCACGAGACCTAATAAAGCCTTTGGAAAGCTGAAAGATTGTCGGTACTGAAACACTGGACCAGCACGGCCAGTCTTCTCACCGTGTTTCCGTTCTCAGCTATCGAGAAGTCGGTGGTTGCCTGGGTGAACGACTCGGACGTCCCGCTCTGCCCGGACTGCGGCAGCAGGTTCAATATCCGCAACAGACGGCACCACTGCCGCCTCTGCGGCTCCATCATGTGCAAGAAATGCATGGAGTTTGTACCCCTTCCCCTGGCACGTGAGTTGGTGAACGCTCTCGCGTGCAGCCACACGCACACACAGCGGTTTAGGTGTGCTACAGTGCCGTGCTTCCCGGGACTTAAACCGAGAACGTTCATGACCTCACTGCTCCTACCATACTTAATCCCCAGTGTTGATAAACGATTCACCAGTTCTACCAGGACACGCTGCCAATGAGGCAATAGGGCCGAAACGGGGTCATGTAATCTGAGGTGACGTTTTACACTGTGCTTTTCATAGTCGAAGTCTGACGCGGGGCACATGTGACAGGCTGAACACTCCTAATGGCTCTTATCTCCGGCCTGCCTGGGAGCAGACAAGCTGACGAGCGGCACCCGGGAAGCGCTCTGTGTCCCAGGCAGCCCAGGCAAGTCCCAGTCCCCACCAGCAGGTGGCAGCGCACAGGGCTCACGGCGTGGGAGCATCAGCAGCCTAAGCAGCGTCAGCTCCGTGCTGGAGGAGAAGGACGAGGAGCGCATCCGCTGCTGTCGGCACTGCGTGGACGCACTGCTGAAGAGGCAGGAGAAGCTGGAAGAGAAGGGGCATGTGCCTGACATCGTCAAGCTCTATGAGGTTTGGCTTTACCTCGGGCGTCCCATCCCTTCCAGCGCATTCCCCACCCCGCTAACCTCTCCTCTCCCGTCGTCCTAAATCAGAAGCTGAGAATTTGCATGGAGAAGGTGGAGCAGAAGGCCCCAGAGTACATACAAATGGCAGAGTCACTGAAGTGAGAGACTTCTCCAGATTGATTCTCCCTTGAAGTCTTCATTTGATTCCGCCCTGTTCATTAACCCTAACTGTTAACTTACCGACAGTTCTGGGGAGACGACTTACAACCTTGAACATGCAAATAACCTACGAATGGAAGTCCAAAAATACTACGAACTGATCGATGCTCTAAGGTACCCATGTTGGTTTCATAACTATGTAGTTTAAATACATTAACATAGCAGCACCATTTGGTATTTTGCAAACTCTTCGCTTGGCTTTCCTCACACGCAGCAAAAAGATCCTCAGCCTTGGAGTGAACGATGACCCCCCTCCCCATCCAAAGACTCTACAGCTACAAAGGATGGTGCGGTACTCAGCGACCCTGTTTATACAGGTGAGTGTCACACACGTAGTCCTGCGGGTGAGACCACAGCGAGCGGTCAGCTGCGGGGTCACGCTCGCGGTGAGTCTTGGCTAACTCTGGGTGGACTGGAGGGGTGTCGCTTTAGAAGCACGAGCTACGGGTTTCTTGACGCTTGTGATTGTCTTCCAGGGGAAGCTGCTAGGACTGATGTCTCTCCCAACAAAAGAAAAATACGAAGAGCTGAAGGCAAAAAGAAAGCAAGAGCTGGAGAAAAAATTGCAACAGGAGAGGCAGGTGAGTAGGACATTGGTCTTGGCCAGTTGGAGATGCAGGCAGACATTCATAGGACTGCACAAGTGATACGCAGTTATTTAAGGTTCAAAACCATTTCTCCATTAGGCTGCTCTGGAGTCACAAAAGAGGAGATCAGAGCTGGAAAAGACAAGGGCCTTGGCCAGTACCAATGGAGAAACCACCCAGCCCGTGAAGCCCACTATGACCAAATCTGGGGGTTGGCTGCCTGCCTCCAGCGCGCTGCACACTAAGAACATCCAGGACCCCCTACTGCAACAGATTGACAACATTCAGTCATTTATCAAGCAGGCACGTGCCGCCCACCGAGAGGACGAGGTGGCTACACTGGAGGAGAACCTGCGGCAGCTGCAGGATGAGTATGATCAGCGGCAGACTGCTCTGGCCATCGAGCTGTCCAGGAGCCTGGCAGAGAAGGAGAGCCTGGATGAGGCCAAGGCTGAGTGGGGCTGGGAGGAGCAGGAAGAGGACACCGAAGAGTACATGGAAACCTGCACGACCAAGATCAGCCCTCTCTCCGTGCAGCCCATCCCTCTTTCCAAACCACAGTCAATGAAGGGCTTCCATCCTGTCTCCAGTCAGGACAGAGCACCTCCCCAGCAGCCACGTTGTGAGGCTAAACCACCGCCCCAGAGCGAAGATCTGAGCAGCATCTTGGCAGCCTCTCTAAATCCCTTTGAGGAGGATGACTCCAGTCCCCTGGCAGAAGATGCATCCAACCCATTTGCTGAGGAAATCCTGAAGGAAAGGTCACAGAAGGATGCATCCAATGGCAAGAAAGAATACAATCCCTTCGATGAAGAGGAGGAAGCAGCACCTATCCCAGCAGAGGCACGAGGTGGGCTAAACCCCTTCAATGAAGATGATGATGAAGGTAGTGAGACAAAGAGCTCAGCTTCAGCTGTCCATGCAAGAGCCTCCACAAATCCCTTTGACACCGACACGCCAGATGAGGATGTCATCGAGGAGGAGCTGCTGCTCCAGCAGATCGACAATATCCGAGCGTACATCTTCGACGCCAAGCTGAGCGGCCGTACGGACGAGGTGGAGCTACTCTCTGAGAACCTGCGGGATCTCCAGCGCACTCTGCAGGAGCAGAGGAGCAAGGCGCACTGAACTGTGCCACTTTTCACTACAGGCGGTGTGACCTTGCGTACATCTAACTTTCCCAAAGTGGAGAATAATGAATGGCATCCTGCAGATGTCTTCAAGGACAGTGACACTGTATTAAGTTGGAATTTAGACACAGTGAAACAATTTGCACGTTGGAATAAACATTACTGATTTTTCCCATGGGCCAGCCAGAAGACAGGGTGCACATTACCTGTGATGATAGGGTTCAAATTCCGCTGGATACCTGATCTCGCCAATATTCATCAGCCCTGAAGTCCTGCTTTCCCACTTATCATATAAACAATTAATCTGGGCTTCTGGGCCCCGTAAAAACATTTACAGGTTGTGTCATATGAACAAATGATGTGAAGAAACGACTGATAAGGTGTGAGCTGGGTGACAGCATGGAACTCAGAAAGTAGGTTTGTTAACACTAAATCAATGCAGATTATTATTCCATTTGCAGACCTCGACACGAGTCTCATTTTAGTCACCTTTGCCGTCTTTTCTGACCTTCGTACTAAACAGTAAGATATTTCCTTCTACCCTGAAAGCACCACTACGACATACTGCTGCATTTTGACTGAACCAGGAACGATATGTTTATGTAAATGTGTTAATTATACATGGCTAAACAAGTAGCTTCTTAAACTGTGACCTGTGCTACTTTTGAATTTATCAGAAGTCTAATGTTCAGCAGTAATAAAACTCACCCAAGGACATGTACGCCTTTTTTACAATCAGTATGGTTAGATGGTGCGTTGATTTCAAAGTCCCAATTTCATTTCTAACCTAATTCTGACAATGCAGACTGTAAGAATGGAAACTTGAACTGCCAGATTAGTGTTGGTCAGTACATTTCAACTCACAACACATTGTTCATATAGTCAGAGAAAATTGGGAATTTTTTGGGTCAGTCTTTTGTTTTTTTTTATTGTACATAATAAATTCTACCAACAGAATGTGATATTTACAAGGGTCTTGCTGTCCAACATTACGTCTGGGCTGTCTTCATCTGGGCCCGATACTTGCCTGTCATCTCCTTGGGCAGAGGCACTATACCTGGGCACGGCACCTGTCCCTCCACCTCACACAGGCACTCCCTCAAGCAGTACTTTTTCGGGCCAAAATTGGCTGGATTAGACGTCACCATGGCAGCCAGAGCCTCTGCTTTCAGAACTTCTCTGCAGGAACGAAAATGAGGTGGAGTTTGGGACAATGACCAAAAAAAAAAAAAATACAGCTAAATATTACAAGAAGCTCTTCACTGTTGACCCTCATTCTATCATAAAGCTTTCAGACTTCAAAGCTGCATTTTGTGCAACTAGATTCTGTTAAAACCACACAACACATGCATACAGTACAGGAAAAGCCATAGAACGGAACCACTAATGACTAAGACCACATCTCAGAAGATGGTGACATGAACTATTAGAGTCTCATTAATGCCTAATAACAGCCTAAGGTGGCCGCTTTCATAGACTGGATCTTTCCACTGGTTCTTACTGCGTCTTGCCCAGAATCTTCTTGATATGTTGATTTATTTCGTTGTGATTTTTCCCCTCCACATCGACCAGAAGCTGCTCGCCATCATCTGGAACAGCAAACACTGCAGTAAGACGTGGGGCTTTTCGTTTCGTGTCTGACAGACGTGAACACGTCCGGGGATCACTGAAGAGAGCTCAGACGTGAAGGTCACCGTGAAGGTCACGCTGAAGGTCACCGTGAAGGTCACCGTGAAGGTCACGCTGGCTCGCATACGTACCGAGGTAAAACTTCACGAAGGGCGACGGCGTCATGTTCTTGAACATCAAGATTTGGACCCACGGATTTCTGTACTGAATCTGGGGAATTTTAAAAAACACGAACTTCCTACAAAGACAGAAGGCATAAGAAAGGAGTTAACTAAGAAGCGGCAGTGAAACGACCGTAAGGTGTGTCCGCCGGAGCGGAGCCGACCTCGCCCCGTCGCTGAGCTCGCCGTGCGTGTTGTAGTTCACCGTCATGATTCTCACGGAATTCTTCAAGACCACATCTCCTCTCCGCAGGTATTCTAAGGTTCTCCGAATGGGAAATCGTCCTTTCATAGGCATGGCTAAAAAAAAAAAAAAAAAAACCCCACTTATCCACTCGCTGTCACCTACAACGTGAACATTTAACGCACGTTTCCTTTCACTTCCCTTCGATGGTCTTACCCGCTTACTCATATGACCAAAAAAATGCGATGCTGCCACCTAGAGTACCGGAGGCCAAACAGGGGCGCTACCACGCTTTGACTGATGACGTCTGTCCGTTTCTGAGAGAGCTTCTTTCAGGATTACAGCTGCATGCACATAACTAGCAAGCTTGCTATGTCTTCACATCACCTGTGAGGAACAATAGGTCAACATGAAAGGCACGTTTTGGACTGTGTGTAACTGAAGTTTCGAATGATAGAATATTATGTGGCAGCACAGACATGGGCCAAACGCCACTGAAGGTGAAAACTCTTAACAGCATTTAAAAAAAGCATAATAATAAGATAATGTAGGTATGCCATAATCAGGGTAATTGATATCATGACCAAATCCCAGCAGTGGCTGGAAATGTTTTATCACATGCTTCCCTGTGAAGTTAGAATGCCCAGAAAGGTGACTGTTTCGGAGATGCAGAAACCACCACATCTGGCAGCAACGATCACACCGTATTCAAAATCACTTAGATTATGAGTCTCAGTCACTTGAATGCTTAGTCAAACAGTGTGGATGTGGCGAGTATGGGATCAGGACGGGCGGTTCGCGTGAAGAGCGTGAACGTGGCGAGTATGGGATCGGGACGGGCGGTTCGCGTGAAGAGCGTGAACGTGGCGAGTATGGGATCGGGACGGGTGGTTCGCGTGAAGAGCGTGAATGTGTAGTGCAAGAGGATATGGGAGTCAAAGCTGCTGGTGAGAATCTGTGTGCTGCCCCATATGTAAAGCAGGTTATAAGCAGGATTCCATTAGTGACAGAAAACAATACAACCATAAATCTTGCTTTACTTTCTTTACTGCTCCATAGAATTAAGAAAAGATGTAAAACAAACAGGCATTTAATTGCATTACGTCATTTAATCATACAAACGGCTCTGTATGGATTTTTTTTTTTGCCACAACATAAATCCACATTTTAACAGCATTTAATAAAATGCATAAGCTACTTCATGCATTGCGATGCTTTATATACAAAAACAACAATGCCACTTCTCTTCTGGTTGGATGACACTGATTATAAAACTTTAAAGATTACAAAAAGAACATGCACTCATTTTAATGAAATTACATGTACAGTACAAAGCTGAATTCACATAAAACACTAGTTATAGGCAACAGTCTTAGAAGGTTTAAAACCTATGAGTGACAGACACATTTATGCTTAAAAACGTGACATACGTTAGTTCAGATTTTTATAAGATCTGTTACTTCTAAAGACGTGGTGTTGAATTCTTCATTGCATGTCCAAATGCAGAAGGCTGCACTGGTACTTAGGGTACCTTTCTTTTAGAAAGAAAACCAAAGTTTTAAGACAAATGACAAGTTATTTCCTTTGACCTATGGACAATTGATCATACCTTAATACTCAGCGTGCAGTAAAAACCTTGGATTTATAAGTAAAATGTTGAATGCAAAAGCTTACAGCATTAATAACAAAATGCGCAAGAGCACACACACACACACACACACACACATATTTACAGTAATGTGATTTTATATTAGAATCAGGAATATGTCATCTTACAGGGAAAAAAGGACGCATTCATGTAAGACCCACAGTGTTAACTATATTCGGTTAAGCCATGATATAGCGACTTAGAACTGGTGTGCCGAGGCCGACGTTAGCGTTAACCTCTACTGCATATTTTCCTCATGAGGAGATATAAAAACACCAGGAACAATAAATAAATCAAAAAATAGGAAAGGAAGCTTAGCTTTTCAGTGTAATGAATACATCTTAAACAGCACGATTGTCATGGCAGCAACAGAAAGGGGATTAATGAAAGCCGTACAGTACACATATAGAAAGGAGGAAGTTGCATTGTTAACATAGTCGCGATGTTACGGGTAAGACCACTAAGGCGAGCATCAGCAATCTAAAAGACGTGGCAATTAAAAAAAAAGAAAAACTTAGGCAACAAATAATAGGATAACTAAATCATAACCCGATGCAGAATTCTGTGGATTTATTAAGTACCTGTGCCCAGAATCAGACCCACGTATGAACCTTAATAGCTAGGAAATGTATGATGACGTTTACATTGAACGTCACGGTGTGGGGTGAGCAAAATACAGCTTCATTTACTCCGCAAATTATGGAGAATGGTCAATTACTGAGCCCGTAGCCTAGAATTAAGTGCAATGCCATAAAGAATGCAGAAAGGGAGCATTTCTAGTTTAGAGGGATTCATGGGGAAAAACGTACAACAATAGCTGGCAGGAAAAACAAGTCAAACTCCACTATTAAAAGAATCAAGGCATACGAATGGTTCCACAAATGAAAATGTGCCTTGGTAACCTGTCAGGTCCAAGGCAAAGCCCTAAGTGGTACTCGCAGAAACGCTCACATGATTTCAGATTCACGTTTCCCCTAAGCCACAGCAGGTGCAGTTCCCTGTCATACTCTGTACCTGTAGGTGGCAGCCATCTTGAATGATTAAGAAGCCAAAAGCATCATGGGTATTATAGTCCTGGCTAGCTTAGGCAGCACAATTTATATAGGCTTCAGAGAGCAGAGGGACCTGCTGCCAAAGTTTGGGGAAGTTCTGCTCAACACACACGAATGGAAGGCGAAGGCACAGACTGACGAGCTCGTTCCACATCACGCAGGACGCTCGAGGTGATACAGGGGTTAACAGCTGGACGCCTCTACCTAGGAACGCCCATCAGAGCATGTGTCAACCCAGAAGACCTGGTATGTTCAGCACCACAATGCCTCGCTATACGTGGGGGTACCTAGGGGGAATAACGATGCCCTAATCGGGTTCTCACTGCAAGGTTAGGAATCAAAAAACGTCTTTCTATGAAACATCATCCGCCAGATGGGCAGAGCGAGGTCACGCCGACGTGCCGGTGATCTGGCTGTTGTACTCGGCCGTCTCCATCTTGAGGATGTAGGGGATGATGCTGTCGATGGGCACGTTCCCGATGAGGCCGGTGAAGAAGAGCTCCTCCGTGATGCTGGAGCTCATCAGCCGCAGGGCGGGGAGGCGCATCAGAATGCGGGCCAACCTGGAGCACAGAAACGCCAGCAGGGTGTCAGGGCGGGACTCAAATCACACTTTAACGTTCAGCTCAACGTGCAGGCATGCCAATACGGCAGACCAAAAGTCTGACATCCCTAAACTTCGACTTAGACAGAGCAGCACCATCTTGTGGCCGTACCTGTAAGTGTCATCGGGGTAGGTCTTCTGGATGTAATCCTGCAACTCCATCTGAGCTTTCTCCTGGAATTTCTCTATCTGGTTGGTGCTGCTCAGGCCTGGGTGGTCTGTGGAGGAAGTGTGCCATGAGAGTCTATCGACGGCATCCCAAGCAGACCACCAGACAGGCCCTTGCGTTACTGACCAGGGCTGAAGAGCACGATGGCCTTCAGGTAGGCGTACTCGTAGCCGTCCGTCTCCAGCCGGGCCATGCTGTTGCAGAACTCCTGCAGCTTCCAGATGTGCTCCATCACTAGCTTGACTCGGTCTCCAGACAGCTTGTCTGCAACACGCCCATATAGTCAGAGCCAGAATCGAGGAAATGCAGGGTGGTTAGTGTTAGGGGCGAGAGCCTAGTTAGCACCTAAGGCTAAAATCCTGAGGAGAAGCAGGTTACAATAAAGAAAAAGATTCACCAAATGGACAACACAGTCACTTCAATGCACAGAACAGCACTGTGTAATGATTACAGTAAACTTAGACAGAAAAGGAAAATAGGCCAGAGGACAATACAGGGGAGAAACCAAAAAAAGGAGAGAAAAAAAAAAACCTCTGGGGGTCAGAGGTCAACTGGGCACCCACCCCCTCAGGCAGGTTACCACTATAATAAGCAAAGATATGGAGAATATATTCAAGGACTAAATGATGGTTAAAATCATAAAGCCAAGAATAAATAAACATAAAAAGTCAGTTGTAAACATAATTTCATTAAAATCTATATGGGATGTTTAAGCTTTGTTTGGTAGAAAGGATAAAACTGCATCAAATCTAGCTGTATTAAAACACATCGTTAGAAGTACTCAGAATAAAATTATTGCCTAATAAAAGTAGAAGATGAACTATGCAGTAATAGACTCTGACACAAAGAATATTCACAGCGTCCCAAAAATCGGGTTCCAAGGGTTCATTTATTTCCCATTAAAAGAGTTTACTCCGGGACATCACTCCCACACACTGACGGATATATCAGACAGAACCACTCCACCCCGACACCCAGATGGAGCGAAGCGGTGCATCACACCAGTTAGCGAGATGCTACAGGGTACCCCTACCGTCCTGGATGGTGCTCTGCAGGTGATTGACGATGGCAGCGAGGATGGTGGAGAGACTCATGACCTGGGAGCACTGGGCCAGGCCCAGCGTGAAAAGCTCATTCCAGCAGGCACGTACCAGGCTGGTATTACAGTCCTGACTGACACACACAGGGTTAAAAACCTTAGTAAGAGATGTCAGAAAATCCTGACCTAGCTAGACGGTGCTTCTGACATACTGCCGGCTAGCTGGTTCACCTATTCATAGTGGCTAGTCTCAGCTACCAGACGACTCAGTGATACTGTAAAGTTATTAGCCAGCTACACTGTTACCTGCATTCGACGTTTCATCATTACTGGTTTTGGTTACTTTATTCATGTTTTGAAAAAAATTCGAGACATTCAGCCCAGCCTGGACAGCTACTGCAGTATTTGTATCAAATAGCTATCCAGTTATTACAAAAACTGGGTAGAAATGGTACGTCAAACAACAATCTTATCTGAGAAAATTTAGAGGATTACTATTTAAAGATCCTGACATCTTGTCCAGCTAGCTAATTCACTGGCCGTCTGGAACACGCAGCTCCAAAAAGCAGCCAGCCTCCAGCACTGACACCAAAAGCACTGACGTCAGCAGCACCGACTGCCAATGCAAATGTCCGGTCAACAGGAGATGTCGCACTTTGAACACCTCGCTTTCGGATGACACACTCATATATCGTTTTCTGACTTGATGTCATGTTTCTGAATTTGTCATGGTATTTTCAACTCTCACATTTGAGGGCCAGTGTATCACGGACAACAGCATCAGTCCTTAAAACGTGTCAGTGAAGTGCACAACACTTCAGCGTGAGAGCTGAAATCGAGGCTGCTGTTCCTGAGGCATGGAGTACTGAGGGCAGCACGTGATCTTACCCAAGAGCCTGGAAGGCGGGGATGGACCGAGCCCAGTGCATGGAGAGGAAGAGCAGGCGGGATGCCGATTCACAGATGTAGTGGACGTTTAGGTACTCAGGCGTAGGGCTGGGCATGGTGAGCTGGGGGAACACAAAACGTGAGTCCTGGAGTGAGGTGGGAACTTGTGGTGACAGCACAAGGCTGTCACAAGAGGCGACATTACTGAAAACAAACAAGCGAGGACGCTGCTTAGCTATTAGCAAGGATGACGAGCCCGTCAAACACACAACGGGAGAACGCATGCTCTTCGGAAACGCGAGCTTGCGGTGCGGTGAGGATGCAGACCTTAAATGTGACGTGAGTGTCGGTGAGCAGCGGCCCCTCCACCTCCATGATGGGCGTGGCCTGGTCCCTGCTGATCACCTGGATGGTGGCCCCGCCGGCCCCGTCCACGCCCTCCACCAGGTTTCGCCCTTCGCTGGCATCCGTGGGGTTCAGGGCCTTGGCCAGCGTGTCGAAGGCACTGGGTTGAGACCGCACATACACGCTATGAACACGGGTGCACGCTGTGATGCGGGGGGTCTGTCGCTGGCATGCCCTCTCTCTTCCTAATACCAAGTGAACAGGTTTCGCTGGCTGACAGAAGGGCCTTGACAATCTAGACAAACTGGCACTCTTCGCTCTCTAAGTTCACTGTGCAAGTTGGAGTACCGAGTGATTTCGCTGGCAGACTGCTCCTCCTGCTGGACATCTGCAGTATCACCGTTATTCAGGGATTCGTTTAGGTTGGCGAGAGAGGTCACCACATTGGCTAGTGTCCCCAGGTCTCCTTGGCTAGATTCAGCCTGTAACAGAATCACTCCGATTAACAAGAAGGGCCCTGACCTAACAGGGCAATAACTGAAGATTAGCAAACTATTCGGCATAAACCTTTGTGTCCGTAGCTAAAAGTAACGTCCCGTCGGCCTGCATTAAGGGCTGCTGAATGTTCACTAACATTCCGGGGTCAAGAAGGCTAGACCTGGTGAGGATACAAAAACAGATCTGAAATCAGTATAAAAGGATAAACAAAGTTAAGAGAGCAGAGCACACTGCTGAAGAATGCAAACATTAACTGGCACGGTTAATGTGAGGCAGAGGTCGTAGGGGCGGGACTTCATCAGAAAGGCGGGACTTTGTCAGAGTGGCAGGACTTCACCTGGAGCCATCCTTGTCTGTGATGAATGTGGGAGTGGCAATGAGCGGACTCCGCAGGTCCTTCCTGATATAGATCTTCTCAGTGGATGCTGCACAGTTCGCTGGCTTCTCTCTCGGCATATCGATCGGCTTCCGTTCGCTCTGCACGGCTAAGACGAGGTAATAAAATCACGTTTATCTACATAAACGATACAAGACAGAATGTAAACACCCCAGTGCACGGCAGTACCCTACGACACACTCTGGCAGTTAAATCAGACGGAGCAGTGAACTTTACGAGATTCAGATGATAAAATCTCTGACACCTGAATAAAAAACTATTTGGAAATCACACGCCAAATAAGGAATCATATGCTTGTTCTCAACTGTAACCTGACTGGATTTTCAGGATTTCTACCGTGCGTAGATAAGCACACTTCAGCGTTAGAGAGTACGCAGACACGGCTCCGAGTCTGTGCTTGAGGCGGGCAGGCAGACTCACATTCCATCTTCATGCCCATCTCCAGGCACTTCCTCAAACGGCAGAACTGGCAGCGATTGCGGTGGTGTTTGTTGACGATGCAGTCCTGGTTGCTGCGGCAACTGTAAGTCAGGTTCTTCCTCACGCTTCTCTTAAAGAAGCCCTTGCAGCCCTCACAGCTCACAGCACCGTAGTGACGACCTGCCGGACAGGAAGAACAACGCGAGTGCTTAACCACCTCCCCCGGGCTACAGTTCCACGCCAGCCCTCGCAGGTGACTACAAACGGGACACGACTTGGCGGTGAATTCAGAGGGAGTGAACCGGGGCCCTCAGCAGCAAGGCACCTACCTGAGGCCTTGTCTCCACATACAACGCAGTACTCCACAGGCTGCGGCCGGCCCACGTCCCCCGCCTTCCCGAGCAGGCGCTCCACTGAGGCGGCGTCTGTCACGATCTGAGAGGACACATAGGAGCCAGACGTCATCGGCGAGCCACGGCGACGCACTTCGGGCAAAAGGTGCGGAACTCGGACAGAAGGCAGCAAATACGGTGGGGCTTAAGGCTGAGAAGAGTGGGCCAGTGCTGAGAAAGGAACACGTCGGGGCCGTGTCTGACTCTCAGTTTAAAAAAGCTTCTCGGTTCCATTTGAGATGAAGACGATAATGCAAGCCTGACTCGCCTCAGTTAAGCTCAGCGTCGATGACAACACCATTAGAAGGAGACAGAGCAAGAACGGCATTTACAGGAGAGGCGCAAGGCAAGAACTGCTGGCAACCAAGAGCAAGATGATGGCTTGTCTCACATTTGCCAAAAAACACCTCGATGGCCCCCAAGCCTTTGAAATAATCTTCAGCAGACTGATGACTCAAAAGTGGAATGTGTTGGAAAACATGGGTCCCGTAAGATCTGGCATGAAGCTAACACAGCATTTCCCCCGTAAGAACGACGTATGAACAGTCAAACATGGCGGTGGCAGTGTGATAGCGTAGTGATGCTTTGCTGCTTCTGGACCTGGATGACTCGTCATTATTGATGGAAACATGAATTCTGCTCTCTAGCAGAAACTCCTGAAGGAGAATCCATGATCACTGGATGAATATCTGAAACGATGTAGTGCGTTTAATATGCAAAAATAGAGGAAATTAGGTGGGGGGGTGAGCTGATGGTGCCCATGGTGAGGGGCCATATAAAACTCGGGACCTCCGAGGTACCAAAGGAAGTAGCGGGCCCCTCCCCTCCCCTCCCCCACCCCTCGCCTCTACCTGTATCCGGCCCGGCATGATGTTGT
The DNA here is from genome assembly GCA_009936485.2 of Gymnarchus niloticus. NCBI lineage: Eukaryota > Metazoa > Chordata > Actinopteri > Osteoglossiformes > Gymnarchidae > Gymnarchus > Gymnarchus niloticus. Next base: position 10,529,418 of record JAACJT020000086.1, on the reverse strand, counting down.
CGGCCGTGGTGAAGATGAGCTGCTTGGCGTTCTGTGTCTCCGGCGAAGCCAGAATGACCTTGCTGGCGCCCGCGCCATCGGGAGTGGCGAGGATGAACTGCTGCTTGGAGGTGCTCGACGGGTCCACTGCTGTCACGATCTGGATTTTTTGCCCTGTCTGCTGGTCAGTGACGATCTGAGAGGACAGGCAGGCCGTGTCCGCTAAATGCCAAGCGGATGATTTATTTTAACAGCCCTAGTGCTCTACATCATAAACAGTTAATGCAGCAGAGTAACAAGAGTGTTCTTATTCATTAACAGCGAAACAGTGGAAAGTAGTGAAGATACTGTATGGGAATGCAAGGTGAAGCAAAAGTGGATGAACCTTGGTACCATGCCTGCAGAGTTATGTGAGCCTTACAAAAATCACAAGCTGAGCTCACCACCCTTGTCTGAACAGGCCTACTGTAGCTTTTATCAGTTTAAGGGTCATATGCAGCTATGACTGGAAAAACGGTGCGTTCCACAACACAATGACAGTACAGCCGAGTATGAAAGGTGCTACATGGGGACTACACGCACATCTGCAGTTATGTGAGCACAGAACCTGTATGCGCTGTGGTGACAGTACAGTCAGGTGTGTGTACCTGCTGTCTCACATCAGGACGGTACCTGTATGTGCTGTGGTGTGGTGACAGCAGAATCTGCAGATATTATCTGGATGCGCTGTGGAGAGCCGCTCATTACTGAGGTGTCTTGTGAGGTCTGTGCTGTTCGGACCTGAAAAACACCATAAAATCATACACACTCCCCATCTCATTTTCTGAATTTTCTCACATTTACCCAGAATTGAGTCAAATCATTCTGTGGTAGAACATGCTGGGAGTTTGAAAGAAAAAAAATTAAACAATTGTACATTTTTATTTGATTGGATTGCTGAGTAATCTAACAAAGGCATTAAGCTCTTCTAATCTAACCTCAAATGCTTATTAGGGTCAGCTTCTTGAAGACTTCAGTAAATAATTAGGCTCAGTTTGAACCAGCTTCACCAACTCAAATCTGATCGTATTTGGCCCTTACCATCAGAGAAAAGGTATCTAAATTATAATCTCAAAAACAGCCTAGCAACTAACAAGTCTGATTCACCTGTTGAGGAAGGAGAATGCAAGGCTTTTGGAATGTCAATGCCAGAATCAAAGTCCAGGCCTAAAGAAATGTGGCTTGTAGCAGCAAAACTTATAATGCTAACCAAAAATGTCACCAAGCTGAATCAGTTCTGCATGAAGTAGGGGAAAATGTATACCTTTACATGCAGTGTTTTAGACATGTTCACAAAGAGTTGAGATGGATATCAAACATGCAAATTATTTGTTCTCCCAGGGTCCCTTGCCTAATACTCAGTTTTTATATCTAAAAACATTTGGTACAAAACACACTAACAAGCAAGAAATGATGGATAAGGTGAAAAAGAGGAATCACTGCCATCCCGTCCAGGGATGAGCTCCTGGTCTACCAGCATCCCTGAAAAGTTAAGGTTCGTGGAGTGCTCTTCATCACCTCCTTCCCTCGTAGAGATGTGGGCCAAAAGCATATTAGAGCAGTTCATCTTAAAGGCTTGCAATACAAGGATTTCCCTGGGAAATTACAGGCTTGAGACAATATAGGAAAGAGAAGTCTGATTCAAAATTTGTGAACTGAATCATTTTTTAAATATCAGAAAGATTCAATACCAACTCAGATAACCTTGGATTTCACCTTCACACAGTCAGTTGCACGCTAAAGGCAACGCAGAGTCAGCAAATCACCCGGCGATATGGGCGTTGTCCAATCGAGGGGAAAAACATGAACACACTGACACGCACGCACGCACGCACGCACACACACACACACACGATGGCTGACCTGAAACAAGCCGGGAGGCTGTGAAACAGCATTACCTGTTGAGTCACTGTGTGAATTCAGAATTAAAATTACGCGGCTAGAAGTTCAAAGCTTGCAGCTGGAATGCTATTCTCACAGTGCATAATTTTACTGTGCCAATTTAAAAACACATAAGCTAAATTTATTACCAATGCCTGAAAAACAGTATTACTCACCCACACATCTCCCTAAAATATTATTTCCCAAACTCACAGCTCTAAGAGTTCTACCACGCTAATGTTACCTTAAGGATGCCACAGTCACAGTGATCGCTTCCTACCGATCATTTTAATGAAGGAGCACCAAAGCATGCACATAGCTTGGAAGCGAAGTCCTCTATCCCATCAAGTCAAATTCTGAGCTCTAGGTTCAATTCCAACTACCAGGAGCATGTCATGTTAGTGCTGCAGAAAGAGAGCCCTGTGTACATTTCCAACCAAGCTTAAAGCCCAGAGAGAGGTCTCATAGGGACTGCTCTCTGAAGAGAAGTATTTGAGGTAAATCAAAACCAACCTAAAACGGCTGTGTCCAGAGCGAGGCCAACAAGGCCAGGTATGCAAAGGCATGTGGTCTGGGCTCTTCTCAGTCAAAAGGTTGTACTGCCCCACAGAGCAGTGACAATTCACTCCTTTGAAAATCCATTCACGGTCATAATAGCACTGACAGTAACGTCAAGGGGTTTTAACTGCATCATAAAACAGATAGCAAATAACAGCTACAGTGGAAAGACCTTTTGAAGAGTGACAGCGAAAGTGAAACCGCCAGGTGACAGTGATGCTTGTTTTGTTTATGGATTGTGAAATTAAATACAATGTAATTAGCATTCTTCTCTTGCAGAGTTCAAAGTTTGCAAATACCTAAATGCTACCCAAAACGTGTGTGGAACATGGCTTATTTAAAATGACTCCTTCAAGGACATTTGCTGAAATTTTAGCCTTAAAATAAGTAACCCATTCGAAAACTGATACAGAGGAAAGGGATTATTTTATTACATGCTTATGTCACAAGGGGGAAAAAGGGTGGGAGGGACACTTTTATCATGGAATATGGAAGGGATGTGATGGGTAAGCTGAAGCCCACCACACAGCACTATCACCTGTTCAGCATCCACTATTTACTGAGCTAGGGCCTCCACATTGGTTGCCATGGTAATAAAAAAATCATTAGAGGAACCTATTTGAGGAGAAATGAGCATTTTCTATCAGTCATGGTATTAATATTGTTCCCATTTCAGCTGCCCCATATCGACTTGACAAATGTCATTAAAATTAAACTCGGTGGGGCAGCAGAAATTACATACTTCGATTACCTTAGAACGGGCTACAAGACTATTAAAGAGTGTAAAATGTCAGAGACAACTGTATGCAATTCGTCGTGAACCACAGTTCCATCCCTGCCGTTGTTTTTAATTAACACAACTGCTTTAAAGTGATCACATCATCAGCTGATGCTCCCAGACGTCAAATAAACCAATGACAAAGCTGTTGACAGTAGTGATGGAACAAATAAGGCTTCAAAATCTGTGGTGGGTGGGAGTATCCTGAACTAACCAATCAGTGCTGGCCCTATCCAGACCAACCAATCAATGCTGGCAATAGTTCGGCATACTCCCACCCACCATGGGTTTTGAAGCATCGTTTAAAGAATCTCTAGTATTTACTGTGCTCTGATTTCACGACAACACCTAAAATAAAATCTTTCATTTAAGCCGAGGAGAAGCATTTACAGTCAACTGTAATAATATTTAAAAACTGTTCTAATGGTGGTCTGGATGTGTATTTAAAATGTTATTTGGAAGAACGCATTAAACCCTGTAATTCTCCCATTTCGATATCCAGAGGGCCCTTCTATGGGCCCTACCAATCCTGTAGATGTCCAGAGGGCCCTTCTATGGGCCCTACTAATCCTCTAGATGTCCAGAGGGCCCTTCTATGGGCCCTACTAATCCTCTAGATGTCCAGAGGGCCCTTCTATGGGCCCTACTAA
>JAACJT020000086.1:10511556-10525433 GCA_009936485.2 Gymnarchus niloticus | reverse complement strand
TCCTCTAGATGTCCAGAGGGCTCTTCTATGGTCCAGAAAGCACATCAGTTAATTCACTTTTCTCGACTTTAAAATGTTTAGTATTGTGCACTGCGGTCATGCAACCCATGCTTGTTTAGATACTTTTAGACTCTATCAAAAACTATGCAGCTTAAATGTTTTTTTGCAGCTGAACATATGTTGAAAAAAAAATGCCAGCTGTCAGTTAAACGTTTACAGTTGAATCGATTTTTTTGGGCGCGATTATACGTTAGCTGGTCATTTTCTCTATACGTTGACAGCGACATAAAACATTTGCCATGATAGCACTACATTTTCGAGGATTAACAAAAACAAAAGCTTAATGACGAGAACGAACAAAAGCAACCTTAATTAGAATGGAAAACACCGACAACTAAAAAGGCTAACGAGCGGCTGCCCACTTTTCAATTTCAAAGCGTAACGCTCTGATTGGATGCAAACGCCGTGGAGCACCGCCCAAATACGTCCTCATTGGCCACGCAGCCGGTCCGTCAACTGCGAATTCCTGCCGACATTAAAGGACAGGGGGGGGGAAAAAAAAAAAAAAACGGAACAAAATGGAGACGCTGGCGTGACGCCAAGACGCGCCGAACGCCCGTTTAAGAGCGCGTTATTAAAACGCTCGCGATCACGAAAAGGCTGTCGTGTCGCTTCGAAGCGTGACCGCGCGTTACGTAACAGCGTGAATCTGCACGGCTAGGCAGAGCACAGCGAACCAACCCCTGTCCCCGGGATGGCAAAGGTAAAAGGGTCGGGTTCAGCTGCGCAATAGCCAGCCAGCCAGCCGGCTAGCCTAGCTAGCACGCTAAAGCGGAGGCGCGTCTCTGTCGTGCCGTCTGCGCATTAAGGTCCGAACGGACGCTTCGGGCCGCTGGGATTCATGACTAGAGCGTGCGGGGCAGCCGAGGGCGCGCCGCTCTTGTCCCGTATTAGCGATGCCTTACTGAAGTATGGCAGGGTCTGCGGAGTAAACCTGGCCCAGACTGGCCGAGGCTCGCCGGCTAGCTGAGGCGAAATTAACCTCCTTTTGTCGCTGTCACCTCTCAATATTTGTCGGCTTCGCCTGGCGCCGAGCGCGGAGTCACGCCTTACCTCTTGGAATAAACGACGCCGATTTTGGATCTCAGATTTTTCGAAAAATGTTTGTTATTGTTTTTCTTCTGTGAAAGGTCATAGTTCGTGACCCCGTCCCGCCAGCGCGCTGGCAGTTTTTTCTTCTTCCTCCTCCAGCGCGCGCTCTTCTCCTTCCTAGCGCGCCGAGCTGCGCGAGCCAGACGGTGGTGACGTCACCCTGCCCTGCCGATTGGCCAGCACTTATGTCAATGTCTCCTCTTGTGTGTTTTTTTTTTTTTTGTGCAATGCATTTTTTTTTTAATTTATTAAATATCTCACTGACCGAGCCAGTAAAATGAATAATGAATAGCGTGAGTCTGTGGGAGGCTTGGTAGTATGCACACCTAAATGACACCTGGGAACAAACTTTGAAAGATGGGGGTAAATGTAGTGTATTATATGCACTATGTTGCAGCTGAAGGGCAGAAGTGGAAGAGCCCAATAAATTTAGTACTACGTGTGTGAAAATAAGATCACAGGACTAATTTTTTTTTAGCAAGAAAATGATGATTGGGGTGAGATTGGCTTAGCAGTGAGATAAATAGTTTCTAAAAATGAGTTGACCAAGTGGCTTGTCAGCTAAACATGTATAAGCAGTTTATACATTTTCAAATCATTTTAAATTCAATGCCATTAGTTAGCTGTAAGAAATATTGGTATCTACAAAGCATTCTTCTCATGCAGCGCACGGTCACACAGCCTTCACTGCAGGAGATGTCCTGAACCTATGTGACTACAGAGCTACCCAGTGAAGTTTTGTATTATTTTGATGTCTATATTTAGAAAATCTGAAGTGTCCCTTCTGGCCTGAATATTTTCTTGCATATTTACATATGTTATAATTGTTATGGGGGATCTCTGAGCAAGCAAGTCCTGCAAGTGTGTTCAAATAAAAGCTGGTCTGCCAGCTTCAGCACCTACACTACTCAGTCAAAAGGGATACGTTTGTCAGGAAATCTGTGTCAAGTACAGATAATAAACTTACATTACTTTAAAAATATTAATATTACTTCATTTAGACAGGGATTAAACTTACCAGATAATACGATCACAGAACCAGGGAGAAGGCCTACAGAAGGCCTAGCATGGATAGACATGGACAAACCGGGAAGAGCTCAGTAAGCACACTACGCAGCGGAGTCCAGCAGGAGGATTGTCAGCAACAACGTGAGTCGAGAGAAGCATCCGGGTACATGCAGCTCTACACTGGGAAAACCCGAACAAGGAACGGAGCAGGACTACAAGTAGAACTAGGAATGCAAGTACAGGGTTCCAAGGGGACACAGGAACAAGCCAATCTGGAACAGGGAAGGCATCTCCATCCACAGGCATCAAGTAACCATAAATAGGGGTCACTCTTGGCTACCTACTGGTATAAAGTAATACCAGCCACTCAGACAGGCACCTGAGGGAACTCAGAGTGCCAAATGAGGCTGAGAGGCAGTATGGTCAAAGAGGACCCACCAGGCACCCTCCAGATCAAGACTGCCAAGCCAACTGGGCTGTCTCTAGGAAATAATAGGCTGGGGAAATCAGGCAACCACATGCTCAATGAGGCAACAAGGACCAGGTGCTGAATGAGGCAATGGGGTGCAGCATGAGGAAAATCAGCAGCAGTAGGGAGGAGTCAGGGAAGGAGGAAGCAACAAATGCTAAACATAAACACCTGGAAAATAAGAGAAAATGAATAATAGGCTTGTACTAAAAAGGCTGTAAACATGGTCACAGTACAGAAAGATCTCATAGCTGCTCAAGTTCATAATTTTTAATTAGTCTTATTGAACAGAAATATTTATGCATATTGCAATAGGTTTTTCTCCCACACAATCAATGGCTCAATAGTGATTTAGATGCTGTTTTGCTGGTTACAGGATTTGAACCAGTGTCTTTCTCAACACAAACACCTAACCCACACACCATTCTGACGTCCTGCCTTCCTATACAAAGATAACCTACACAATTTCTGCTTATGACAATTAAACTTTGTTTATAAAGTTTATAGTGATTTAAATGTTTGTTTTGATTTTCATCAAGTACAAAATGATCAAATTTGTGTAAAGCAAAGACCTCAGGTCACTCACTTAACAGTATTTTATTAGCAGTGAATTACATGGGTAAGTTCTACATAGAGTCTTAAAGTGAATCTGGCATACGTTTCTAAAATGAGATCAGGCAATGTTTTTTTCTTCTGTGAAAGGTCATAGTTCATGACACTGTCCCCCCAACAGTTATTGGGTATCATTGATGAATACCTCACTGGAATGGCCAGTCTCATAAATGGACTATTAATACGGAGCAGTGTTGGGGAGTAACGGAACACAAAATATGAGTAACTGTATTCCGATACAGTTACAATTTAAAAAGACAGCAATCAGGATACACTTACATTGTTGAAATTAATGGATTACGTGAAGGGATTTATCTATTTCAAATGTTTATTCACTCTCAAATTAAATTATGATAATTTGACGCATTTTCCCAGAAGCCCTTGAAATAAAACATGCACTGCAGGCCTATATGCAGCTACATTAGCTGCCTCCCAGCCCACAGCATCCAATAACATTCTCATGACGTTTTTAACGTCCCTGTAATATACCTGTTGGAAATTTAAACAGTATTTCACATTTAAGGAAGAAAAAGGAGACCGTAACATCATTGTGCAGCGCAGCCTGTGTTTGCCAGCCACCAACTTGCTTTCAGCATCCAACGACTCCACTTCCAAACTAAAGAAGCAGCTTGAAGTTATTTTTTTTTGGTCTGGCTAAAGTCGTCCGCAGCTTATTGGTTAGCTTGGCTATCCTAACTCTTTATAGTTATTGGTAGCTACCTACTTTGTCGAATTGCCAATCGACAATCTCCTATATGCTAACTTTGGCTATTTGACGTGCTATGTAGCTAATGCTATCTCACAGACTGTAAGATTCATTGCATTAGCTTTGTGTAGTATGCAGATTCCAGGCTACAAACAATATACCAATACTGCTCTTCGTGTGTAGCACTGCTCCAAAAACTGTTCGCATGATTAAATGTTTCTGCACGCTGTTTTGGCCGTACACCTGCATGTTCCTGTTGAAATGCGTTGCCTAATGATACCACTTGGCTAGCAAAACGGTTTCAGCATAATGCTTTACGGCAGTGCTTCCACTGAACGATGAATCGGACATCTTAAATGGTGGTGAGCCTCTCGTGTGATTTATGACAGACAATTATTTACAATACATAGGTGTGATGAAATATTATCGTGTCTGGGATCTTGTGATATTTAGACAGTAACCTACATACAGCGGCCTACTGTATTCTTATCACCATAAAAGCTTGTTTGATTGTTTATTTGTTTTCTTATAAGAAGCATTCTAGTGTCATGCGAAGGGTATCAGCTAAATGGACATCAAATGATGGAGATGAACGAAGTATCACTGCCACCACACCTCCTCCTCTCAAACAAGCAATACTCAGCACACCAGCTACCAGCCAAAAGAAAGTGAATGCATTGATTTTTGTGTTCATAGTTGGAGATGTGCAGCTTTTTCCATTAGTAGAGAATGCCCCATTCCGTAAGATGATTGAAGGAATCAGTGGGGGAAAGACACCCATGTGCAGGGTCAAGCTCAAGATATATTGGCCTTTGGGTACTTCACATGTTCACAGGCAATGCCCTTTCAGTTTTCAGTTTGTAACCTCATTATTTGTTTTTCTAACATGCATGTGAAAAGCAACACTTACATGCCTACTGCAAATGCTGACAAATTTTGATTTATTTGTAGGAAGAGTTTTCATACTCCAGTGTTGTAGGAGTATGAAATTGACACCTTGGGTTGGTCCTTGCTACGTGCCTTTGTTGTTAAATGGCCAAGAAGTGAAGCAATGTTGGGTTACACTAAAACATTGTTTCATTTGTATAACGCTAATGTTACATGACATCTGGTGGCATACTTAAAAAAGGTCGTGATATTTTGCCATCGTCACTTTGAGTTTCTGTTGAGTTTTGCTTTGAATGATGTTTATAGTGTGACATTCTTGTTAGAACCATATTGACGTGAACACAGCAAATGCTGTAATAATGTTAAAATGTGTTTTGATGGAAAATTGTTTATATTCTTTATGTTTTTATAATGTGAAATCGGGAAAGGTAAAGGAAAATGTAGGTCTTTGCTGCTACTTTTATTTTAAGAGGATTAGTCGCAACACAAAATTCACTTAGGTAAACTAAGTGATAAAAATGTTAGTCGTAGTAACAGTAAATTCTGTACAAAAACAGAATATTTTGTTTAATATTTTTCACTCTTAACAGCTGTGTAAAAAAAGAAATAGTCAAGGAAAACTGGGCTTCTTTTCTTTCTTTTTTGCCAGACAAAACATTGAAGATCTTTTGTGTTTACATACCTTTCTAGTCTTTGCTGCTCTACAGCAAATGTTAATGCACATTCAGGGATACTTTAATACATTCAGCCAGTTGCTCCAGTAGAAGAGGGCAATAGAACTGTCTTAAGTAAGCAGGCTGTGATTGCCACAATCATCCTGTCGTAAAATATAAGACAATGCTGAAGTAATCCAAAGTATTTAGAATGCGTTACTCACAAATCTAAAGGAATACGTTACAAATGAAATTTTAGGGCATGTATTCTGTAATCTGTAGTGGAATACATTTTCAAAGCAACCCTCCCAGCACTGGTATGGAGTCTGCTCACTGCTAACATGTAATATGGGGATTTGTATGACTTATAACATCCCTTATATGCAGCAGAGTCGTCAGGCATGCTTTACAGAACATTACACACACGTTTGGCATGTTTTAATTATGCAATTCTGTGTTGAAATTTTTAATGCGTCTATGAATTGTGATGTTCACTAGCTTCACACACTCTTTCGACATTAGTCTGACGTTTGAAACACCGACGTTCAAGTGGAGGCTTCGTGGAAATGAATGACTGCAGAGTTAGTCTTGTGTAGATTTCTCCAGTCGTCTGATATCCACATTCTGTTATTGCGGTCTGTCGTGCAAGAGTTGAATGATAAGATGTACTCTTGCCAATACTAGGCCATGGTGCCTTTTGTTGGTCAACACAGAGACATCTGGAGAAAATCAGCAAGGACACGATGTAAGCTATTTAGAGGACATTCACACGGAAGAATAAGGCTAAGATCCTTCCTAAAGGCCGGTTCTTTGAAATAGAAGTTTTTACGTTTTCCTTCATCAGCCCATGCGTTAAATGCATACCGTCCCTCGACCAAATCCATGAACTGCTTCGCGATAGAAGGATATAAAATTGTCACATTATACAATGGTTTTGGGGAGGACTTAATTCCAGAGAAAAGATCAGTTATCCGTATTTATACCTCAACGTGTGTTGAGCTGGTAGTAACATTTCGGAGGTATTATACTGAAATATCAAGTAACTCATTGTGGAAGTAAGACTTCTCGACCCGCTGTATGAGCATCATATCAGCATTTATGAAGATGCATAAAGATTTCCTGTAGATGGCGACGCGAGCTGCAGCACAGTGACATAAACTCACGCCAATATTTAGGTGCGGCCATTTGGAAGGAATGCGGCAATGCGGCGCATGTGAGCGACATTATGTGACGGACGCCTCGGCCCTGGAAATAAGGTTTGTGTCACAGAAGTGATGCTCGTGCCTCCGCGCGGCTTCGCAGTCTCCGGGTGTAGGGAAGGTCGCGTGCAGCCGCGCGAGCACCTCTTCCGGCAGCACGTGCAGGATGCGCAGTGCTGACGCGCAATATTCCTGCTAATAAATACATTTTACGCATTGTAACGCATGCTAAATATGGCTGTATATATTTTTTTAAATGTTTACAAACCGGTGTCCAATATTCTGGCTCTGCACCATATTATCTTCGCTTAAGGTTTCTTAGGAGACATATGAGGTCGTGATAGGATAAGCGAGATTTTAAATGTAATACAGCTTTAAATGTAATAGAGTTCATTTAGAGATACGCAATTATATTGTAGAATTTGCCTTCAACCTTTGTATAAATTACGAGATTTAAAGGCTATATAAGGCAGTCTTTGCAGCCCGTAAGAGCGAACACAATTTATTTTTCCGACAATCTCTAGACAAAATGCTCGAATATGAAGAGTAGTGAGCGTAAAGCTTCTTGCCTATGCCTTGGTATACGTTTATAGTTATGAGGACTTACTCAAAACATGCAACAAATCAGTGTCCTTTTGAGTTCCGTGTTTGCGTTTTTGAGGAGCCAGTCATTTGGACCAGTCCATCTTTTCAAGAAACGCCTTAAAGTCACGTGATCTTTCCATGAAGCCTTTTGATGAAGGTATACTGCACATCCTGTCATGAAGCATTTATGGTTTTTCAGACTGATGATGTTGACATAACGGTGAGTGCAAATGTCATAAATCTGGGGGAGGGTATATTCATAACTTTATGATGGGGGCTAATGGCAGACCTTGGTTTCAGTCTAAAGAAAATGTATTAGTTTTTTTTTTTAAAGAATATATTTCAGGTTTTCAAAACATCATCCTAACATCGCTCAATTTAAACATTACAGTCATTTTCCTAAAAAAAAAAAACATCTTGAATTGTACAGAATATATGCATTGGTACTAAAATATTTCTTCCATCTACAGAGATACATCAGTTCCACTTATCTGGGTTTTTTATGCCACGTCTAACCCTTTAAAGCAGACCTTGGTGGCCTCTTTGCATTACAAAAGTTGTGGTCACCGTGATCTCCTGTTTTGGCTGACGATCTGCTTCCAGCAGCAGGTAACCAAGTTTGCTTTTCATATAGTTAATTGCATGGCAAACATTGCAAATTTGAGTAGGCAAAAGTAGGTGAACACTTGAGTATGCTCAAATGCCTGAGAGGACTTGAGCAAGTTAACATTTTCAGCTGTGGAATTCACCTGCCATGTTGATTGTTTATTCACAGTGTGCAAAGTCCATAACCTTGACTGGACCATACAAGGTGGGAGATGCATGCAAAGAGTTGAAATTCCAGAAGAGGACGGCAATGGGAGTGTGGAGTGTAAGGCCTAGCACTGTGATGGTGCTTTGCTGGCCCTGGGGGTGCCATGGCCGCTTCTGGAAGCGAAAGGGTAGCGTGGTGGTTTGTTCGGTCGTGCTGCTATGCAGCCTGACAGCCGTCCTGTTTCTAGATGCCATTGAGTCCTGGTCTGTCACCCTAAGTAGGAATGGAGCAGTCATTGGACCTTGGGTTGGGCATCCCTATGGCACTGTCAAGAGCCCTCCGGAGGAGTACCTCCTAATGCCCAGCCAGTATGCCTGCCAACGTGCTAAGCCCTTCCTCATCACCATGGTCATCACCGCACCAAAGCACCTGCAAGCGAGACAGGCCATCCGGGAAACCTGGGCAAGTGAGATGACCGTAAGTGGTCGGCGAGTGGTGACTCTTTTCATGGTGGGCCAAACCGACGATCCGGCGCTCTCCAGGCGGCTTGTGGAAGAGGCCCGGGATCACAGAGACATTGTCCAAGGTGCCTTCCTGGACACGTATGCCAACCTAACCCTCAAAACCCTTTCCATGCTAAACTGGGTCCGTCTCTTCTGCCGGCAGGCGCATTTCGTCGCCAAGGTGGACGACGATGTCCTGTTCAATCCCGGTGCCCTGCTGCGCTACCTGAACAAGAGCCATAGTATGGGCAGAGACCTGTATCTGGGCCGGGTTCACCTCCGGGTGGCGCCCAAACGTAACCCCACCAGCAGGCACTACCTGCCTGCTGCCGCCTACACTCCAAAAGTCTTCCCCGACTACTGCAGCGGAACGGCGTATGTGCTGTCCCGCTCGACCGTGCACAAGATCTCTCAGGTCGGCACCTCCTCGCTAATACCTTTACCTCTGCCCCCAGAGGATGTCTTTGTGGGGCTGTCTGCCATGAAGGCCGGCATCATCCCATCTCACTGTCCCCTGTTCTCCGGGGGACCTGGGGTACCTTACAGCCGCTGCTGCTACCAGGCCATGATATCTGTGCATCACACATCCCCTGGGCAAATGATTCGTTTCTGGCCAGAGGTTCACTCCCCACCCCCCTGTTCATGGCTTAGCCTGAGAGCATCGTTGGGCATATGCAAGATCAGAGCACTCCTTAATGATCTGATGGGTGAAGACGAAGAAATCTAAGCACTGCTGTATTTTCATGAGGGGCATTTCAGGGGTCGTGGTGAAAGGAGGGGCCAAGAGCAAGAGCGAAAAATAAAGGGAAAAACGTACAGAAAGCATAGTCAAAATGATGAAAATTCACAGAGGGCCACAACATTTGTTTTTTGTATTTAAACTGGAAAAGTGTTTGTCACACTTTAAAGCGCTGATGTTTGTTGTTTTTGTTAGGGGCGGGTCGTAAATTCAGAAATAGTTGCATCGATGTACAGCTACTTCCTGGTGGAGGCAGGACCAAAGGGTATTCAGTTCTGAGTGACAGATAATATGAGTTGGGGATTTGGGGCAGCTCTCTCAGTGCTGTGAATCTGAGCAATCGTACTGTGTCATCTAAGCCGAACGTGGGCTTTGATATTGAGGCAATATGATCACGCTATATAACTTCCTTTTACATTACTCAGCAGAAAAGCAGTCAAACCTTTAGCCTGTTATATATGTGGACAAACACATGCATAGTTAGTAGAAACAACATATTTACGGTAAATAAGGTCAAATTAAAACACTTTTCAGCCAACAATCAATCTAAATACCTACTGGCTGCAACACTGTTGTGCGTATGGGATCTACAGTAGAACAGGCCATGGCTGGCAGCGGCTGAATTCAAATGTAGTTAAAGACCACTGACTTTGACTGTGCTGAACCACAAAATTAACCAATGGCAATGCATATACACAGGGTGGTTCATTTAAAAAACTACAGTGATTTAAGCTATCCAGACATTCCCAGCTCTTACTCTAGCCTCATCTGTAGCTTCTTGTTTGGTATCCTGGGGGGAAAATGGTCTTAAGCACGTCTTTTAAACACTTCACCAGAAAACACTATGCATCATTGGCACTGTCGTCAGGCCCAGCTCTGTGCACTTATCTCAAACCCTAAAAGCCTGGTGTTGTTTTCCAAAGAGCTCGTTCCCATGTTCTGTTAACACCCTCCCAGTGACCTCAGCCGACCTCAGTGAGATGGAGGTGTTAGAAACGGGGGAATTATTCTGAGCCTTTGGGTACATTTTACATTTTATTCATTTAGCAGATGCTTTAGTCCAAAGCAACACACAGTGAGGCAGATACAACACAGGCATACAGCAGGTAAGGAGCTACATACAAGCACAAGTGCAGACGGGCTGAGTCAGATGATGGAGCAGCAGCCACGTGCAGGTTAACGCTGGATTAAGAGTCATACAATACTGTGTCCTACTACAAGGTCATTCTGTCCCAACATGAAGTTTTAGATCAGCATTAAACATTAAAGAGAGGGGCTTTAAAATAGCTTGGAGAAGGAGTCCATAGGAGAAAAGGAGAGTCATTGGTTGGGTTAGAGGAGTTCCCGGAAGAGATGAGACTTCAGGTGTTTCTTGAAGGTCAAGAGGGAGTCTACAGAGCAGATGTAGATGGGCAGCTTGTTCCACCTCCGGATGATGGCTGCCCCAAACTGGTGTCATCTAGCACTACGCGGACAGACCACGCTTTGGAGTTACTATGAGACTGTTTGCACTGATATTGGACTTTTAAAGGTTATGCTATATTTAAGCCTTAGCAAAAGCTAAGGAAAAGGAAAACAGGAAAAGTTATGCTATTACAACATGGCTATTTTACTCCTGGAAAATAGTCACTTTTATTTTAAATAAAATTAGTCTAGTGATCTCCAGCAATGCAATTCATATGGACATCTTCCAAGGTGACTGCACATGCTCCTCTACCCCTCATCGAGTAATCAGTGAAGCTCTTATTCCCTTTAGGGCAGCTTTCCCAGTACTTTACTCATTTCCATAGTCTATGTTAATGTAGTATTAGAAAAATACACAACAACAGAATCTGGAAAGTGTTTAAGATTAATGATATTCTAACTAACTAGACCACAAGGACCTTACAAACGGTAAACAGTTATTCTGCAGAGAGATAAGGACAAATATTTCAAAATCCTGCTTAAACATCAAACACATACCATGTTCTGTATCATATTATCCTTGAACAAAACCACAAAAACATCTTATCTGCTACATGGGAACATGAGTGTTGGGGCCTCTCGCGAACTGTGTGAAAATTTTTTATCATTCTTCATTGGAAAGATTGACAATATAAGAATGTTGATTAAACCCTGCGATATTGCTTTCACCTCTCCCCCTAGTTGTGTAACAAGTTTTAGCGACTTTGATGAAGTTTCACTCTCTTCTCTACAGGACATTGTAGGCCATTTGAAACCTACTTCCGTACTCACAGATGTCATTCCAGCACAGCTTCTGAAACAGACCTTTGAGCATATTGGAAAGGATATCGCTGTGATCATTAAGATCTCTTTAACTATGGCCACCGTTCCTCTGGTCTTTAAACAAGCGATTGTCTAGCCGGTCCTTAAGAAACCCAACCTCAACCATAAAAATCTGAATAATTTTCATCCTATATCCAAACTTCCCTTTCTTTCAAAGATTCTAGAGGTAACAAATGATCTGCTTCTTTCACTGGACTCGGGGGACTGCGCCATCTTAATTCTCTTGGATCTTAGTGCCGCTTTTGACACGGTGGATCATAACATTCTACTTGATCGCTTAGAACAGTGGGCCGGGGTTCAAGGATAAGCATTGACCTGGTTCAACTCTTATCTGAGGCAGCAAACTTTCTCAGTTAATAATGAGAGCTTTCGTTCATCATCAGCACCCGTCAGATATGGGGTCCCACAAGGGTCCATTTTAGCTCCTATTTTATTTTCTATCTACATGCTTCCAGTTGGTCAGATAATTAAAATTTATGATATTTCTTTTCACTGTTATGCGGATGATGTTCAACTTTATGTGCCCATAAAACCTAAAAATGCATGCAGGATACACAGCCTCCTGGACTGTTTGGAACATATTAAGAGCTGTTTGGCTAGTAATTTTCTTCAGCTAAATGAGGACAAAACTGAGATCATTCTTTTTGGCCCTTCCGTGGGAACGACATCTGTCGTGCAACACCTGGGTCACTTATCCCCATACACGATACCCCATGGCAGGAACTTTGGGGTGATCTTTGACGCTGATCTTAAATTGGACAAGCAGATAAACTCTGTTGTTAGAGCAGCCTTTTTCCAGCTGAGACTTATCTCAAAAATTAAGAACATCCTTTCATTTTCTGATTTAGAAAAAGTTATCCATGCTTTCATTTCCTCACGCTTGGATTACTGTAATGCCTTATATGCAGGCATAAATCAGTCTTCTATAGCTTGTCTCCAGTTAGTACAGAATGCTGCTGCTAGGCTAATGACCAGCACTAAGATGAGGGAACGCATTACAACAGTTTTAGCATCTCTTCACTGGCTCCCAGTTGATTTTAGGATTAAGTTCAAAGTTTTCCTTCTTGTTTTTAAAGCACCAAACGGACAGGCCCCTTCATACAGCAGAACTTCTCCAGTTACACTCTACTTCCAGATCCCTCTGCTCATCCAGTGATCTTTGTTTAGTTGTCCCGTGAACCTGACCAAAATCAAAGGGTGACGGGGCCTTTGCAGCTACTGTGACAAGACTATGGAACTCCCTTCCGGCGAGTATTAGAGTCTCTCCTTCTGTACAGGGTTTTCAGAAAAGCCTTAAAACATATCATTTTGCTCAGGCCTTTGATTGAGTACCGTTGACAAATGTAATTTATTTTATTTAGTATTTTTGAGTATAAATGTGTTTTTCATTGGGGTGTTTTATTTTCATTCTATTTTATTTTTTTTTATGTATTTACTATTCTTTGTTTTGTTGGTCTGATTTGTGCAGCACTTTGGGGAACATGAAATGTGCTTTATAAATAAAATTTACTTACCACCCACTGCCATATATCTCACCATGTCCTCCAGGAAAATTCTCCTTTTCTCCAGCCTTTGGAGAGTCTGTTCCTGACTGTAGTGACCTGCATTAACCGGACCATTTGTGAGTTGCTCTGGTTATCCTGACAGATGATATTTAGAATCTCTGCGTATGGCTGATGATGCCAGTGCTTAAATTGTCTGCATTTAGGTTAGTCTCTGGTATTAAACTGATGAGTTTTTCCATATACAATGACGTAATGCAATATTTTAAATTTCCTAAGATTTAATGTTGCCAGTGTTGGGAATTCCTAGTTGTTTGAGCTTATTTAAATTTTTGGATTTCTGAGACCTACTTAACTTTTTTGTCTAAGTTGCTGGTCAGTTAACGGACCAGTAAAGCTATATTTATCATAAATGTCTTTTTTCTATTTTCTGTGTCATGCGCTACCCTGTAAAATCAAAGACTAGCTGCTTCATTAAAACTTCACAGCACACTGGTGTCAATGAAACAGTGTCATCTGCATTCACCGCACGGAGTGTTTGAATCGGTGCGCTGCGTTGTTTTTTGACAACTGTTCTGCATCAGTTCATCGCTGCCCAGCTTTTGTCAAACTGATGTGTCTTTTCGACCAAACGTGAAGGCTGTAATGGAGGTAGTGAAAGATTTCACCCCAAGCATGGCGTTTCTGAGTGTATATTCGCAAGGCGAATGGGTGACGACTCGGCGGCGTAGTCGCAAACCAAAGCCAAACCCTCATCGGCACCATTCGCCCGTTCACGTTTCCAACAGGTTCTCCGCCCTCAGTGAAGCACCCACTGGGTC
>JAACJT020000086.1:10492704-10505599 GCA_009936485.2 Gymnarchus niloticus | reverse complement strand
ACTCTGCCACCTCCAGCTCTGCCTCCTGTCTTTTCGTCAGTGCCACCGTCTCCAGCCCATATAACATAGCTGGCCTCGCTACCATTTTGTAGACCTTCCCTTTCACTCTTACTGGTACCCGTCTGTCACAAATCACTCCTGACACTCTTCTCCCCCCACTCCACCCTGCTTGCACTCTTCTTCACCTCTTTTCTGCACTCCCCGTTACTCTGAACTGTTGACCCCACATATTTAAACTCATCCATCTTTCCAATATATTTTAAAACAATTTCCACATTACAATGTTTTTAATAAGTGCTATGTGTTTTTTTGTTCTATCAACACGTGTACTAAGCTCCTTTTGTTATTTATGCAGGCGTCTATTCAAACATTAGGAAATGCGAATCCACTCACCATTTATTCTAGGTCACGCAGATCAAGCGCAAACACTTATTAAATCGGCCACATGGGCTCGCTTACTGATGACGCGATTGCCATAATACCCTCAAATTTCAGATTATTAGCAGGTTGATCACTACACATGATCAATGCAGTTCATTAAATGCTTGTTCAAAGATGAGCTTATGATCGGACTCATGTGATATAGGGATGTTAGTCCCAAGGAGACGGGCTTTGAAAAAACTGCTCCAAAAATGCAATGTATCATGTTGGGGTTGCGGTCAGTAATCGTACGGCTGCTCTTTGTCAGGCCAACAGCTATTCTGAAATTTACAAGACCCTAAAGGCAGAGAAAATTCATATTTCTCTATCAGCTATTAAAGGAATGGGTCAGTGTTCTGAACGCACAGGTACTGCTGGGGTCTGACCGGCTTGCCGCCTGCTGAGCCACTGAACCTGCTCTGATCACTGGACTGCAACCTCCAATACCTGGTTGTCCTCCTGACTGTCACAGGATTTGTTCTTATTTGTATCTATTGTTCTGATTTGTATTAATTAATTTGTCCTGGCCAGTGCTGGCCTGAGGAGGATGGGCTTCCCCCTTGAGTCTGGTTCCTCCCAAGGTTTCTTCTGAGGGAGTTTTTCCTTGCCACTGTTGCCTTTGGCTTATTCTCTGGGTACCCCGGGCTCAGGACTATGTAAAGCGCTTTGTAACAGTGCTTCTTGTGTAACGATTCAGAACACTGCAGGATCCAATAACACAATCAGAAGTTTTAGTCAGAGTCAGAACAGGCAAGGTCAAAACCAGAATAGGTAGGATTTCCAAAAGCCAAGGGAGCATAGAAAACATAATCGTGGTCACAGGCAGTAGATTAATTCCAGGGCAAAAACTGGCACGGCAAACAGAACCAAACAAGTAGCAGAAGTCAACCACAGGCCACCTACAACAGAATCATGAATACTCAGTACCTCCCAAGGAGGGAGCTAAATGGCAGGGCTTAAGTAAAGGATTAACAAGGCACAGCTGGAGGCTACTTAACGAGGCACAGCTGGTCAGTATTCAGGGGAGTTTGAGCGGGAGTACGTTGGGCGTGGCAGGTTAGATGTAGGCTGGCTTGGTGTGGGTGTGACACTTGTTAAAGCTGCTATATAAATAAAATTGAATTGAATTGAATAGAAGCTGCAGCTGAGTACAGGAAAATATGAAAGGAAGGCTTGCTTTCCTCTACTGAGGAGTTGTTTAAAAAGGAGGAGTGGTCAAGAAGTTATTTTTCAACCAGACAATGTTCCTGCCCACACTGCATAGACCACCAAGAAGTGGCTTGAGAAGATGAACATCAGTCAGTCAATCCATGTGTTGGTCCTGTTACAGAACAGATTTTAATCATATAGAGAATGTTTGGTCTCAATTAAATTAAGTAAAAACTAGCAGGGAAATACTCTTCCACTACTGATCAACTGTTTGAAGCCATCAAAACTGAGGAACAGATTTTTCTTAACGTAAAAGGCTGTCCGCAAGTTTACCCATGAGGATTCAGAGTGTGGGAAATATATGGGAGAATTTCCCCTACCAAGTGATTTAATTTTTTTTTGTTTAATTTTTACTCATTTCCTTATGGGCAAATTACTGTTAAAATGACAATGATCTTCATTTCTTGTATTTTGCCCGTGTGTGTGTATAAACCTCTCTTACTTGATCCAAAAAATGTTGACTTCTACACACCTTCAGAATATACTGTATGTCTGGCAACAACCAGTGCATCAAAATATTCATTTAAGTTCTGCATCTGCATCAGTAATTCTGTTAATGTTTACAGCAGGTTTTCTCATCATGTGTATCACTTGTATCAATATTTTTTAACCAAACAGCACAAGGGTTGAGCAGATGTTCAGTGGAGTAGGGATTATAAATCAGGAAGTGAGGAGGAGGGGCTGTGCGATGTGTTTGTACCAAGGAAGAAAAGAAAGGGAAGTGGGAGGTGCACCAAAAGATATTTGTACGTTAGACAATGTGAGGAGCAGTTCGTATTGTTTCCGTGGGAGACAGCATTTCCTGCCTAAAGTACTTCAAAAGATAATAAGAAATAGAGATACACATACAGAGAGAGAAAGAGAGAGAGCGAGAGAGGGAGAGAGAGAGAGAAAATCTGTTACAGAGGCCAGTCAACATTTCTTGGCCTTACTGTTAAGCTTCAACAGCGTTTTTGAAAGCACTGTGAGTATTATCATTTGATCTTTTAGGAATATTGTAAAATGTTTTAATTGTTCTTTAACTGCAGCAGTGAAGTCTATGTACATTTGCACAGATATATTTGATCAGGTTTGCACGTGACGTTTCTTTCCCTCAGAGTCGGATAAAAGAGGTTTTATTTGGTAGGAGATACATACAGTGTAAAGTCAATAATGGCACACTCATATGTTACTTTTTACAAGTTCTGGTACAGAAACCTGCCGGCATGAAGTCTGTGTAAAAAATGCAAGACTGTTCTGAATAATTCTTGAGTGATGGATAAAAATACCTGATTATCAGTACCTATCTGTCATATTTCTCAGAAATTTCATATGATTTCTATATCACTGCAGGATTTATTACTGAAATCTCCTTTCCTCAGATGGAACATTGCCGTCGGCCAGACTTGTTTGATTTTCATGGCGTTTCCATGGTTCACTACTTCACTGACAACTGGGACAAAGTCCAGAATTTCAAAGCCAGACCTGATGACGTTTTGATCGCTACGTATCCAAAAGCAGGTCTTCCAGTCTACACCTGCTTGTGTTTTTGTGGAGACTGCACTGCCGTTCACTTGACTGTTTCCATTTATGTTCAACTGCATACAGGATGTGATAGAGTTTACTATAATCCCCTTCCTCTCATGCAGGTACAACCTGGGTTTCCCAGATTGTGGACCTGCTGTACTTTGGCAAGTCTGACCCTGATCGCCAGGCCTCCATTCCTATATACGAAAGGGTCCCGTTCCTTGAAATCTTCGTCCAAGATTTTATTGCGGGTGAGAAAGCAACCGGAGATAATTCCAAAATCATCTTCAAAATCAAGGAGAAACTCCAGCTTTCATGATATAACATGATATAACGTGTTGTATCTTTAAAAACATTTGAAGTCTGATCTTGTTACAAGCACGTTTTTCAGTCATTTTTTTACAGGCAGATCATGTACTATAGGAATACTGATTTCAAAAAGAATTTGCAATCATTCTTAAAATCAGCGCGATGTATGTGTGCTCTAATTAGGAACAGTTTGTTTCCTCTCAACACAGGTGTAGATTTGGCAGACAAGATGACCACAGTTCCTCGTGTCATCAAAACACATTTTCCTGTTCATTTCGTGCCTAAGTCCTTCTGGGAACAGAACTGCAGGGTACAGCTATCAAAAATGTTTTGGATTAAACGTGATAGCACACAACGCAAGCAAACTACACTGAAGTGTGCGTCTGATTTTTTTTTTTTATAACGCAGGTTATTTATGTGGCTCGTAACGCTAAAGATAACGCTGTGTCCTACTATCACTTTGACCGGATGAACATGGTTCAGCCTGAAGCTGGAGACTGGCCCAGTTATCTGCAGAGGTTCCAGGAAGGAAAAAGTGAGTAGATCTGGGGCGGGGGGGGTATACAAGGCTGGGAGTGTGGGGGGAGTGCCTCCAGGACACAGCTACAGAGGGCAATGGTATCAGTGTGCCCACCCCAGTGTAGCATTCAAAACTGGATAATTCAGATGGACACTTCACTGACCTTGTGGCTTTGACCTTTCTCCTGGCTCTCCCAGTGGTGTTTGGCTCGTGGTATGACCATGTGAAAGGATGGTGGGAGAAAAAACAGACGTACTCCAATATCCACTACATGTTCTATGAAGACTTGGCTAAGGTGAGGATCTGTGGCATGTAGCTAAGAAAACTGCACTGTAATCCTGTCAGATTAAATGAAACAACGGAAATGTCCGGAGTGAAAAATTGCTCAGTCATGCTGAGCAGGTTGGTTTTTTTAAGCACTGTCATTTCAAACCCAGTACACTGTGCTTCCAAGGACACTGCCCAGGAGCTGGAGAAGATCTGCTCCTTCCTGAATATCTCCCCAACGCAGGAAGAAAAGAACCACGTGATAAGGCAGGTGGGATTTGACACGATGAAGAACAATAAAATGGCCAACTACTCCACTGCCTCTGTCATGGATTTCACAATTTCACCCTTCATGCGCAAAGGTGGGTGGCAAAATGTTCTTGATGGGAGAGTGCCAGAGAGGGAGTGGAGACCTGAAAGATGACCTTCTAGGAGTGCAAAGCCTCGTGAAGTTAATCATTAAAAGTAAAGTCATACATTAGTCGTAAACAGTGGCCATTATCCTCATGCCTTCTCTTTCCTTGGACACGTCATCTTCTGTTCATATCTGTGACTTCATCGGCTTTTCATACTGGTTTGTGTGTGACTGGTCAGTATCTACAGGACCCTTTTTCATGGTTGGGGCACCACAGGACATTTGCGTTTGGATTTTCACATTTAACAATCAGCCGTCCAAGAGAAGGCTGCTGAGTTTGATATGTTTACTTTCTGATTTTAGAGGTTACTTCTTGGTTGTGTAGTCAGCTGAACTTACTAGTCAACTGATGGATGTCTCACAGAGACACCAGGGCATTTACAGTGTAATAGGTAAGAGAAACATTCCTTTCATCTGAACTGTTTACTATAAGACTGTTTAATATTTGTTCTCTCGCTTTCCCTATATAGGAAAGGTTGCCGACTGGAAAAACCAATTCACCATGGCTCAGAACGAGCAGTTTGATAAAGAGTACCAGAAAAAGATGGCAAACACCACCCTCACCTTCAAGACAGAAATCTAGTCTGCGGTCTGCGTGTCAACAGCATTCTCAGGCTCATGTATCTGTGATGGTCAACAGTTTCCCTCCAGATGGAGCTAAGTGTTTCCAGAAGCATCTAGCAGCTATCTGGAGCACATTTTGTCCTGAAATTGAGAGAAATAATGAACTCTAACCAAAGCAGTTTTCACGGAAAGAAATTTTTAACTGTCCCTGACTAGGCCTGTGTCCCGGTTATCAGACACGTGACTGAATGTTTTCACACCAATAAATAATCTACTGTCTTGTGTAGTGTTTGTTTCGGTTTTTTTCTTGCGTATCTTCAGCATTAGACAAACTGTCAGCAAATATACCGTACATGTATTCAATAAATAGAGTTATTGACCACTGAGATTTTAAATTTCATACATTTATTTAAAATCCAATACAAAGCTGTGGCATAAAGATGAAACTGGGAATAAAGAGCGATCAGTTTCACCAAGATGGGGGACGCAGCTCTCCACAGCGAATCCACTATTTTCACGAGCAGAAGACAGGGTACAACGAGGGGTTAATCACCTGCCACAGACAGACAGGTTCGGAATGAAAAGGAGCAGTGGACAGGAAGCAATGCCGCGTGGAGCCCCTCCCTGACCAGACATGAACAAACGAACACCGATCGGGATCAGAGCACTGCATAATGGAACACTTCATAGAGCCAGCATGCTAACATGGACCTTTACCCCCGAGGAAGGTTACAGGCAGAGTGGGAAAGCAAATTGTGTAATGTTGTCTTGATTCAGGAACGCTAAAAAGTCACAACTGGAACGTAAGACAGATGAGAAAAGATAAGTTTCACTATATCAAATATCAAATCCCGTCCTCAGCTCTGACTTTCCCAGCATATATTGCTGCTGACAGACACTTCACAGCCTAGCCACAGTTCCTTAAACCCATATTTCCAGAACACATCTGTGCATGGATATCACAGCCTTGTTTAAACATATACAGCATCTTTCATATTATACATCAATATCCTTTTCTGTTTTAAAATATTTATTTATGACTAGAACTTCAGTGCTGTTTTTATAAGCCAGTAGAACTACACTGCGGATTTACTGAATCCTGCCACTGCCTGAGAAAGCAGGCATATGCAACAGTTTTCAAAACTGCAAGCACACAGCTGCTGTGATGAAGCTCTGGTGAATTCCCTGAATACGCCACAGCTGCAACTGCGTCGCTCGAGCACGTCTCCACTGCTCCCTCCCACACCTG
Organism: Gymnarchus niloticus; assembly: GCA_009936485.2. NCBI lineage: Eukaryota > Metazoa > Chordata > Actinopteri > Osteoglossiformes > Gymnarchidae > Gymnarchus > Gymnarchus niloticus. The sequence continues at coordinate 10,499,140 of JAACJT020000086.1, read as the reverse complement.
TGTGATGCTACTCAGCCCAGCTTGATGATCATTAGCACAGTCGTTAACGAAGCGATACTTTTCAAAGACAGAGAGTTAATCTTACACCGCCGACTCCTCCTGATGCCGAGATGGCGTGAATATGGGACCTCAGACGTACTCATCATCCCAGACAAAGGCCTTATGAGACGGTGCCTGGGTACGACATGGCAGGGCAGTGTCTCCGTGGAAACCGTGCTGAAGAATGATGGGCTGTGTACCTTTGGGATGGATCTTAAACCAAATTGAACAATGGTTTGTGTCATGACATGGACAGATTTGTTTTGTTTCATAATCTTTCCAGTGTTCAGCCCTGGAGTATTTTCATGGTATTATTTCTGTGCTTATCACTAAGCAGCACACAGTTTTAAGTGGTCGTGCAAACTTGAAGGCCTCCTGTGCGTACGGAGTCTCAGCCTCTTTGCGATTGTCACATTCTCAGACACATGAAGGCACGTCAGTGCTACGTACTGTACGTTTTGGGGTTCTCTGTCTGCAAAAGCATAATGAGACCCCTGCTCCTTCTGGAGCTGCCTTTGCGGTGGGGGGGGGGCGGCACACACCACCAAACCCGCATCATCATCATCTATGGCACATATCACAGCGGAAAGTAGGAGCCATCAAAGACAACAACGTCATGGGAAATGCAGATAGAGGGCTTCGATTTGACACTCCCCCACGGCCAACTACGTTCAAATTTAGAGACCGGGCATTTGTGCAATTCTGTGATATCACAGAAAAATCAGGGAATTCCCAAAATCAAATGGCAGAATTTAATTTTTATCGCCATAGAAAAATCCGGTCTTTATAAAGTTATATCTTCATGTAAATAAACAATAAAAGCAACCAATGATAAAGATACATATACATAAAATAAAAGCATTATTTACCGACTCATATACAAATTATCAATTAGTTATTATTAGTCTTACATAAGGAGGGTCACTTACCCACTGATAAAGCAGGATGTTCTGCTGAAGTGATCTCAGATATGACCTTGCTCAGGAATCTGAACCTGCAGCACACTGGTCTAGCAACACAGCTCAGTGCTCCTAACTGCTCCTCGCTCTGCTCCACACTGCTCCTCGCTCTGCTCCACACTGCTCCTCGCTCTGCTCCTAACTGCTCTCCTTCTCATCACTCCTTGCTGCTCCTAACTGCTCTTCTAAGTTTCCATGACGACAGCAGCATTGTCATGTGCATCGCTGCAGGCTGTGGAGCATACTGAAACTGGGATTAGAAACGCTGCTTTAGCAAGGCCTGCTGGCCAAAGCTGTTGGTACCACCTGACCCTCAGATGGAGCATCTGTGTCCCTAAACACCATGATGCCTGTTGTCCTCTGTAAACACAACTGAGGGCTCTAAGTCACCGCCACTCTGGCCTGGTCCTAGAAACCGCCAGAGTAAGCCCAAAGGAAGGCCTGAAGCCCAGCATGGGCTCCGACTGTGGTGACCAACTGCAGGTTTAAAGATCCCTGTGGACTACGGACACAAAAAGTCACAAGAAGAGTTTGGATGCTTGTCACTTTGTCTGGTATGAAAGAGGACCGTCCCAGATTAGACTTAATAATAAAAAGAAACATTAACATTTACTGTTAAGAACTCCAGGGTATTACACAGCGCCTCCTACGCATCCAGGAGAGCAGCGAATCAGAGACGAGCAGCCTGCTTCTGATCCGGACACCTGGCATGCCCTAGCGTGCCCCTGGTGACACACCTTCACATCCCACTTGCTCAAACTCTCGGTCGGTACGTGTGCAGCTCAGCGACCCAGCGACCCACTGTCCTGGGCTGCCTGGGTGGGATGGTGAAAAGCGGAAGCGTCATTTCCAGACTCTCAGAGGTCGATGATCTCACTGCTCATGCTGGCCGAGTCGTCCTGCCGGCTGACTTCCAGGAGGCCTCTGCTGGCTCCGTGGCTCACGCCCACCGGTGCTCCGTCGGCCTCGGAGTCTGGGGTCACGAACGGCTTGGTGTCGTCTCCCACTGCGCCGCGTCGCTGGACCACCACTCTGTAGGGCCGGAACGACACTGGGCAGGAAATGGAGGTGGGGACTCTTGGAACGCCATCTTTGTCCCGTCCAGGTATGCTGCTCGGCTGAGTGGGTGACGGGGGGGCGGTGGTCTGTTCTCCAGCAGTATTCCCTCCTTCCGGTTCAGCCGACCCCCCCTTCTGTTCCTCTTCCAGGCCGCAGTTCTGCGACGACAGGTTAATCTGTGGGTCACTGCTGCGACGCAGCCAGGAGGTCGAGGGCTGATTGCCTCGGCCTGGGAACATCAGAGGTGAGGGCGATGAGGTCCCAAAGAAGGTACCCCCATGCAGCAGGTGTTCGCGGTGCAGAGCCTCATCGATGCTGCGAGTCAAGTCGATGGGGGAAGGAGGCCGCAGGTCGAAGTCGGTCAGGGAGAGCGTGGACTCCTTCTGCAGGACCCACTCCTTTTCACGGTCCAGGCTGCTGCTGAGAGAGCGCTGAGGGGCCCGGCCCAGAGGATGCAGGCGCAGCAGGGAGCCTGAGGAGCCACCGGTGGCGGCACCCTGCTGGTTGCGCCCACGGTTGCTGTCCTTGACGCCACGCGGCCCGGGGGCTTGATCGCGGTTACGGATCAGGCTCTTGCTGATGTCGGCGCCTGGCCGCTCCTGGCCCGCCCAGTTGTTGGGCAACTCGCCCATGCCGTTGCCCTCTGATTTCCGGCACGGTCTGCCTCTCAGGCTCCACACGATCTTGGCCCAGCAGGGATGCCTCTGCGCCGAGGAGGATGAGCACGAGGAAGATGGAGGGTCGGCCCCCGGTGCCCCCTCGGCGGAGCCTGGCTCCCGTCCTCCTGGCCTCCAGAAGACCCAGGAGGCCACGATCAGCATGAAGGCAAACCAGCCCAGCTCCAGAAGCCGAGCCCAGAAGTGAACCAGCCACCAGGTCCAGCTGAAGGAGCGCCACGGGCCAAGCCAGCCGTAGAGCCAGAGCGTGGCGTAAACGTGCAGGCCACAGCACAACGCTCCCAAGAGCGTGCACACCGCCAGCACGCGTCCCAGCACCCGTGTCGACCACAGCTCCACCCGGCCCGTGGCATCCTCCGGCGGGCGCTGCGTCTGCGGGAAGGCATACAACAGGAAGCCCAAGCAGAGCAGCAGGCCCCAGGAGAGCGAGAGTGCCTGCAGCACCGTGGGTACGGCGGGGGAGAGGGCGGCGGACAGTAGGTCGGCGGCCAGCAGCACCGTGCAGTGCAGCATGCCAAGAACCGCCACCAGCGGGGGGCGCTGCAGCCCGGGAGGCAACAGTCGTGTCAGGCTGCCCACCCGCAACATCAGGAGACCCAGGGACGCTTGTGCCCACTGCAGCGGTGGAAGAGGCAAGTTGTATAACGCAGCAACTCCGGGGCGGGACAGGAGCTGGCAGGCGCCGTACGGGTCCAGGAAGAAGAGGGTGGAGCGCAGGGTACCCGCCAACAGCAGCAGTGCATTGGCCAGGGCCAGGCAGCCGCGGTGGGGACAGTGCAGGCTCGGTGAAAGAAGCAGGCCCACCAGCGCCCCCACTGCCAGCAGCAGGAACAGCACGGCTGTGCCGTAGACGTGCAGCTCCCAAGCGAAAGCCAGCGTACGCCGCAGGTCCCCCCACAGCAGCAGAGTGCCATTAGGGGGTGCTGGTGACCAGCAGGGGCCCCGCCCAGACGCACAGGGGTCTGCAGGGCTGGGGGACGAGGCAGGGCTGCTGGGGAACAAAGGGGGATGTCCAAGCAGGACGGACGCGTTCTTCTCAAATGCCTGGCCCGTCTTCAGGGCAAATCCGCCGCCAGCTTTAGGCGGAGGGGTGGGAGTCGTGTGAGCGGTAGGCTCTGTGTTGGCAGGGAGGAGACAGAGAAGAGCAGTGGGTTATTTCCTGCTCCTAGGACTCTGAGAGACTCCTTCGAGAAGAACATTGACACGTTGGTGATTTTGGATCAGGGAATTTCATCGGGGAGACAGGAAATGACAGCCCAGAGGACGGGGGTGACAGGAGGACAGAGAAAGATACTGCAAGTAGAAAAGGGAGTATTGTTTCAGGGTACACAGATCAAAGAAGAGAGTAGAGTGGAACCTCAACGCCATCAGCTTAACATCAGTGAAAAGCTGGCTGAGAAAGTAGATATCCGTCTTCAATATCAAGACCTCCATCTTCCAACCAGGGACTCAGGGGATCCTGGTGTCTAAGCCAGACAATACAGGACATGGGTACACCCAGAACTAGATGCCAGCCCATTGCAGGCCACATACAGACACACAAAACCGACGGTTTGGGACAACAATTAGCGTAATGGCATGTCTTCGAAAGAAACCCAGGACAAGGAGAGAACAGGCAAACTCCGCAAACGCAGAGTGGAGGTGAGATTCAAACCCACAACCACGACAGGCAGCAGTACTACCTGCCGAGCCCCCATGACCACCTGTCAGTAATGAAACAAAAGCATTTATCAAGAAGACGTTACTTCCTTAGCATAAAACACAAAAGAGAAAGAAAGGAGAAAAGACACAATAAGACAAGTTTGGGTTGGATGTAGTAGCTGGGAATGGTGGTCTATGTCTCAGGAGTTAATTAAAATATAGTTAATTATTTAAACACTTGTCAGATCCCATTATGTTATGGAGAGACACAGCATGCATACAGCTGTGAGGCAATTCAGGTGAAGTCCCCTCTCAAGGGTCCAACAGCAGGACTTTGTGGGACTTAAAGTAGAATCCATGGACCTTAAGCAGCAGTCATAAAGTCTAAGGAGGAGACAGTGACAGGGTGTCCTGTAAGGACATGCAAACAGGCTGACTTTCAGATCATTAACTGTGTGCTCAGATACCAAAAAGAATCCGTCATAAGTCACACTGTCCTGCGAACAGCTTCCATGAAAGGCTTTAATGGCAGAACGGCGTAAGAGGAAAAATGGCGCCAAAATATTAGGCCTAAGTCACTGAATGATGAACTTTTCCAGAGAAGTCTGTTAAAAGAAAAATTTCAGCACAGTGTGTGAGACGCAGTGATCGAAAGAAAATGGAAAAGGCTGCGTGTACGTTTTTGGGAGGGGGCGGGTCAACGGCCCCCACAGCGGGCAGCTTTTTATCCTGCAGGATTAGAAATCCCCAAGCAGCAGGCACAACACTATAAACATCTGCAGTGGTGTCATTAAAACAGACCCACAGCCCTCAGCCAACTAAACAAGTAGGGCCAGAGTAATGGTCTCCACAGACGCTACGTCCGTTCTCATGGGCAACATCTGGTCTTGCTGTTCCTGTAGAAAAACTTCATGGTAAATCAGAGAAACTTAATTCCTCTTACAACAGCTGGAATACTGCTCTGTTTTTATTAAAATAAAGTCTGCACAGAACAACACGCAAAGGTCTGACTCTGAAGTTTTATTACATTTAATAAACTCCCACGCACCACTGAGATAACACAGAAAATAAGTGTTGCAGATTTTCATTATTTACTTGCCCATAAAACGACATTATCACTCCACAGTTCTTACGATACTTAATTTCAAGACCTGACCCTAAAAGAAAACGACCTTCAGCTGATTGTCCTGAGCCAGAAAATATTATCCTCTCGAAATGGAGAGGACCATCCAATCAGACACTGAAAAACGGAGAACTCAGCTGCAACCCAACATTGATATCGCGAACGGGGGCAGTGAGGCAGTAACCCTGAGTTCTGAGACACCAAGGCTCCTGATGTTGTGTTTACTGGTTTAACACTGAGAACGCCCCCATTCCTACGTGAACCAGCAGTAGCATTTGACGCTCCCACAGTGTGTAGAGAGAACGCCACAGTGCAAGAAGCCAGGCATGTATCACATAGCAGATACACAGATTTGTATTGCTAACCTTGTGGGGACCTGCCATTCGTTTCTATGGGCCTAACCCTAATCATAACTATGACGACCCTAACCCTTACTCTGTTGGGCTCTATAATTGCATTCACATATTTTTAGAACAAACGTCCTCACCAGGTAAAGATGTCAGGTTTTTATTACCATTCTGGGGACATTTCGACCCCACAATACAATATATAGACGGTATACACGCACATGGACGTGCGGACACAGAGGCGGGGGTCACTGATAACACACACGTGCAAAAGTCTACACTTTGCTCCTGGAATTACCACAGACGCAAAACCAGTCAGGTGACAGAAAGCAGTGGGACAACTGGTCGCCTTTGCAACTCTGGAATGTCTACTGGGCAATAAGCCCTGAGAAGGTGCGGGAGCGTCACCGTCTACCCTGGAAGATTTGACATTCCCTGTGAGGTAGGTGGCCTGGAGAGTTTCAACCTGGTCCAGATGGACTATGCTGCTTTCACAGCCTGACTCTGTAACTGTGACTGTATGCCTACAGACAGACAGACAGATTCACTGTCCTCTGAAACTGAGACACACACACACACACACACACACAC
>JAACJT020000086.1:10476332-10492604 GCA_009936485.2 Gymnarchus niloticus | reverse complement strand
ACACACACACACACACACACACACACTTAACTAGTACTATTACCTGCACTCAAACTCCTTATTAGACTGTAACTGTGTCCAAAACTCCAAACAATTACACAGTGAAAGAGCTTATTAAGCTGAAGGCCTTCGTTTTGAGGGTGGGTGTGTCCACGCAGGCTCCTCCCCCACATACAACCACAAACACCCCTCGGGCTGACCTTTACCTAACGCTTTGAAGACATTCCTACTCCACTGGCTCAGCATTCATGCCCTCAGCAGCCCATCTGGTCTCCATTACCAATGTAAGCACAGGACGACCTCAGACCCTTTCTCCCCAATTCTTCTTTTCACTTTCTACACCCCCTGAGAACATCTGCCCTTCCCTTCACATCAACATGTGGATGAAACATTTATATTTTAACCATTGGCAAGAGAAATCCTAAAAAGCAAATGATTTTAGACTTCATACTTTGGTATAAGAGGAGGAATGTGAGATGAAGCAGTTTTTGGATCTGCCAGCTTCAGGTGCCTCCTTACCCGTCTTTGCCGATTGATTTGATGCACTCATCACAGTTGTAGATTTATGTTTTGTCAAGATGGGGCTGGTGCTGTTTTGAGTCATGAATTTACCTGCAATACGTGCATGAGAGAGAAACACACTTGTCAAACTCTGCCTAGTAGGTAACGATAAAACAATTCACGTAGTCAAAGAGTGACAATTTTCTCACCTTTTTCTAAACCAACTCTACTCACAATAGGTTTTCTAGTACTGGTTGACACTGCAGGAGTCGTCTGCAAGTCATGTGACCCTGTGTGAGGATTTAGATTGGATGGTATACTGGTGGGTCTCAGCTGAGAAACTCGGGTGACTGTGGAGCTTGTGGGTGCATTAGTGATGGTGGTAAATCCAGTGGTAGTCTGGGCTTGTGGCTGGACGTTGGCCAATTTGTCGCTCCTTTCTGAGTGTGACGCAGAGGAACTCTCCACCTCGCTGACTGGAGAAGGTGGCCAGTCACCTGAGCCGGCTATTTGCCAACCCTCCTCTCCTACTTCATTCTTTGGTTCTACCACTGTTTTTGTGGCAGCAGGTGATGGTGATCCTGCAGTGCCAGGCTGAGCCTGGTCTATTCCACTGCTGAAGCTTTTGGGGGTCAGCACAGAAGAAGCAGCTCCGTTCTGCTGAGGACCGGCTGGGTGATGGAGAGAAGTGGCTTCCGAGGGAGGATCTGTAAGATCTCCCAAAGTAACTCTGTTCCCCTCCTCTATCTGCCTCTGGAAGAAGGCTGACAGACCATCCATATCATTCCGCTCATGTCCACCAACGTTGGAGCCCATGGAATAAGCATGCTCAAGATGTCTTCTCCCAGACGTTTCCTCCTTCTCTCCATGCTGGTTCTCCTCCTCCACCCATTTACCTGTGGTCTGTCGGGCTACACCAGTTATACCCAAACTTTGAGTAGGCTCCTCTGTGGGTTCTTCTGTTGATCCGGGGAGGGAAGATGTGGTTGAAGGTTGGAAGGACGACAGAAGAGGTCTTTGTGGTGGGTTGAAACCAGAGTCACGAGAAGCCGAAGAGGTGATGACCACTTGGCATGTGATTTGCTGGACCAACGTGAGTAGGAGAGCCAGACTGAGGGTGGACGCCATCATCAGCTGCAGATTCCAGACAGGGGGCACTACCACAGGCTTCCTCCTGCTCTTCTCATTTATTTCCCACAGCTTTCCAGTCCAGAGCTATCCTGTTGAATCTGTAAGAATAAGAGAGACAAGGTATAGGATCCTCCATCCATCATGCATTATCCAGTTCAGGGTTGCCTGGTGGCGTGCAGGCTACCCCAGGTAGGACAGGGAAGAAACCTTTGACAGATTGGTTTTATATCGTTGTGGAAATTGTCTATTAGACATAAATATAATAAGACAGATTTCATTTACACCATTTTAATGAATGCTTAAGAGTTTCATTGTTGTATTTAATGCGAATATAAACATTGCTTCTACATTTCTGTAATAAAAAAAAAAAATCCCCTTAAAAATTAAATACACACTCAAGGCTGCCATTGTGGCTCAGTGGGCAGCACTGTTGCCTCCTGCCTCCAGGGTTGGAGGTTTGAATCTCGCTTCTGCTCGTTGTGTATGGAGCTTGCATGGCCATCTTGTGCAACCCAGGATCCTTCTGGATGCTCTCAGCTAGGCTAACTGGTGCCTCGAAATGACTCTGTGTGTTTGTGCCCTGCAATGGACTAGCGTTCCAAATCAGGGTGTGCCTCAGCCAAGTGCTCTGTGCTTCCTGGAACAGACCCCCCTCCATGTCCCTGATCACAATAAACAGTTAGCAGATGGATGGTCGGATGCATGTACAGACAACATAAATCATGCATAAAAGCAATATCTCTAACTCGTAGTGCTGTGTTGCACACATAATCTTTAGAGTGACACGCCTCTGGAGCAGAGATCTCAGATCTCAACAAGGGTCTGCAGAAGTAACTGCAGGGACACTGCTGTCATGGCAACGAGAGGGGAGCCGAAGGGATCGAATGGACGAGTAGCCTGAGTCGGGAAGCCGGTGGACCGGTTGTGCAGAGGCCGAGTCTGTGAATCGGCTAGGGTCTGGCCTCAGGCAGTCGTTTCCCCTCACAGAGCTACGCGCTGAGGCGAAGGGCAGCGCACACAGACCCTTATTTACACACCACTGACACATTCTCGCAGAGCTGCAGTTAGGGAGACCCAAACATGGTTATGCAGGCGCATGGAGAGACAGCCGGGCCTGACACACACGGTAAACGGCCGCATACTTTTCAGGAAATCGAACGCATGATAACAAAGGGGAGTCTAGCTGGACGAGACACGAATATCTCAGGACTACACAGATATTCACCCGCGACTCTGCCAGACAGAGAGAGAGTAGACAGCGGCCAGACTCGCTGGTCGGGATCGGCCGAAAACACAGCGTTTACGATAGCTATAAAGGAACTAAAGTACGCTTTCATTTGCACGCTGGTCTCTGTCCAAAGCACAACTCGTACGTGTATTACTGAGAGAATCGGGCGACGAGGACGGGGCCTTGGATAGAATCGTCATCAGTCAGAGCAGTAAATGTGCAGCATCGCTTTAATCAAGACATGAAAAAAGACAGGAAAAGAGTAAAAGAAAGAGAAGAGACACTTTAAAGAAAGACCATAAGAGCACACAGCAGCAAGCAAATACAAAAACACAAGCCAGAATAAAACAAAGCTCTACTTGAGTTTCATTATGACACAGCATACAAAAGATGCAGTTCAGAGGGTTGGACAGGGTGTAAATCTGGAGTGAGAGCAGCACTCGAAGTCTGGCTTAATTTTAACACAGGCCTCGGCGGAGTGAGACCAGCACTCAGAGTCTGGCTTAATTTTAACACAGGCCTCGGCGGAGTGAGACCAGCACTCAGAGTCTGGCTTAATTTTAACACAGGCCTCGGCGGAGTGAGACCAGCATACATTCACAGAAAGTCATAGGCAGGTTAGAAAAAACCCCTGCTAGGCATTAATACAAAGACGTTTCCCTTTCAGTATTAAATACTGTGTGCTGTTTGATTTTAAACATCTCCTGTGTTTATCGCCACTTGTCTCACCTCACTTCTTTATCATGTTGCAGGGGCGAATTATTTCACAGTGGCCCACACTTTAAAGTCAGTCATTTCTGGGAATAATTCAGAAGCGATTAAAGATTAAGTGATAAGGGAGCATGAGGGAAAACAAAAGAGTGAAGGAAACGGAGAGCAAAGGAGAGACGAGGGAAATGGGGTGTGTAAAGCACAGCAGGCTTACACTTGTCTGTGTGATGTGTGTACTTATCAAGGAGTGGGTCTGCTTTACTTTATCGAGCGACACCCCTACCAGCGAACTCGTTGTCAAGCCTGGAAAAACACTAGAAGGTGGTTCAAGGCAGGAACGTTCCCATATGAACAGTTTTTAAACATTGCAAATCAAGATATGACACAAGAGCCTGTTCCCAGATTGTTTGCCGAGTCAAGTGCTTCTTTACGTGTGCAAATACTTAGATCCCATACTTTTAATATAACTGAGTATGCATGCGTGTGTGTGTGTGTCTGCGAAGGAGGGAATAGGAAAGTAGGAAAGCAGGGTGATCTAGAAAGCACTCTAATGTGTGGTAAGCACTTCAGAGGACAGTTGACATGAGATATTTTTATCCCAAATTTGCCTCGCAGGGGCCCAGCAGATCCTCCGCTAGTGAGGATGGGCTCTGCCACTGTTACTCCCTCACAATTGGCCTTTTATTCTGGAGCCAGGAAGAAAGCCAGGCCGCGTTTCCCATTACTGTGCTGAATATCACTGCGTCTAGGCTTACAGCACGCTGCGGGCAGACGTTTTCCCAGCTGTCCTCCCGTGTGTTATACAGATACCTCCATCGCTCTACTGCTGGTCATTGGAGAAAAGACGTTAACCGCCAGAAGTAATATTAAAGACTCAACGGAACAATAAAAACATTTGCCCGTGAAGATTGAAGAGCTGAACACAGCAGGGGTCAGGGACCAGCTTGGACGGAAGATTAACAGGAACGAGCTGTAGATTACCAGGAAAGGGAGCCTTCCTAGACCTCTCTGAATTGGGACCGCGTCAAAAACCACCAGATTTACTCGGGTCGTAATTAGAGACCAGCGTATGAGACAGAGCCAATCGAACACACCCACATGCCACCGCTTCCCAGGAGTTCACACAAAACACACCGCTTCAGTGTTTGTGTTAAGTTTAGTGTTTCCAAATGCTGACAGACGCCTATATTTTTCCTAACCGAAAAGAGCTGCGGGTCCTCCATCACGTACTGTGCGAATGATATTCGGAGTTAATTCAAATGCAATGTGCACTGTCTCTGTGTGCAGTTTCCACATGACATAGGGGAGAAAAAACCCCATCATGTGGGGTTCGACTCAATGTCTTACACTGTTGGTTAACAGTTCACTGTGGCCCTGTGCAAGGGTGGAGCCACGAGAAACACGAGACTGTTCTCAGCGGCAGGTGACGGCATGCGTGTAACCAAGCGGGTGATTATCGAGATTCAACTGCCACACGCAGTAAAGTTCTCCTGAGACTTCTGTGGCGAAAGGTGCCCAAGGTGGTTCATGGGTGAATGAAACTAGACGAAATTAATGTGAGATGGAGACGCCGTGACGATCTTCATCATGAAAGAATGCAAGGATGTTAATTGGTTCTGATGCAACAAGCAGCACATGAACTGTAGAAGTAGATCGTTTGCATTATGAGAAGCGGAACGAATGACCCTGTTCTCATGCTTCAGTAGTTATATTTATCATTCCAGTACCTCCATTTTGTCTTTTCTATTGCTCATTTGACCAGTTGTCACCTGTCTTTACTAGGGAAATCTTGCAAAAAATATCCCTAAAAGTCATATTGAGGAAAATAAAGACTCTGAGATACAGAAGGAGGTTTTAGGCAGAAGTGTGAAAAGCTGGATGGAGCAACAGCACAGAAAAGACAAGAGAACAAAATATTTGGAGACATGCAGTATGAGCGAGGAGCCGGTTTCTATTAGGTAAGGGAGCCAGCACTGGCTGTTTTGACTGAAGATCCATGAACAAGAATGTAAACAGGCCAAGCAGGGGACTCACAATCAAGTCTCTCCCTCTTATACACAGGCATGTAGATTGAACAAATGACACTGGTATGACCCCATCATGGCAGCCAGACACATTATGAACCTGGCCTTCCATGCCGAGGAGGCAGGTCTGGATGACCCCAGGCATATTAGGAAGGCTAGAGGCAAACCATTCAGGCTGGTTTCCATCCAGCTTTACAAGCATGGATTCCGTTGCATTCCACAGGCTGTTTTTCCAGTCACCGTGCCATGGAAACACCGTGCTGAGTAAAGAGCCAGTGTTCTTCCCGAGGTGTCTGGGTATGCAGGGTATGGCTATGCACCGTGGATAGCCAACTATCAGGAGAGTCTTGGAGAGGCAGATGGGCGCAGTCGGACTCACAGACCGAGTCACGGAGCAGAACAAACGGAAACGACTCATTAACTGACGCTCGATAAACGATGTGCGTCGACATAACTTCAAAAATGTACATTTGGGGGTTTTAAAATACTGATTTAACACACATCTTACTGAATACAACCACCTTCACATAGAGCTGTTGACGTGAAGTGAGTTTTGTCATTTTGCTACAAACATGCCATGGATTTGTCAACTCAAATTTCAAGATTATTTGTTCAATGACGTACACAGAAATGCAACTTAGCTAAATATATGTAAAGCACACTGTACATACGTGTTCAAAGACAGTGTCAAACAAAACGGAAACGTCCAATTCAACCACACATGAGGACATGATTTGTTCAGCTTAGTGGAACCTGAGGTATATTACAGTATAATGGTGAGGCTATATTGTTTCTTATTGGGCTCAGCATCCAGATGAACTGATTACGATCATGGAAAAACATTGAAACCTGGGTTTCGTACATACTGTCTTTTCTGAATTAACAACTCAGGAAGGATATATAGAAAACAGTCCATCCCTTACCTTGAAGGTTCCCTTGATCTTCCACATTCTACAAAGCTGTTGTATATCTTGAGATCACCATTCAGGCACTGGACGACTTTGATTGTGTGTATGTGTAGTTTGGCTATAGTTCACTGGTCTACCGATTCTGGGAACAGGTGGATCAGATGCCCATTAAGACCTCGCTGAGAGACGCACATGGACCAGCTCGGTCTCCTGAGTGAAGTCCGGCAGTTTCTCTAAAGATCTCGTCTCCCACACCCACTCAGGCTTCTCGGTTTCAAGCTCGTCCCCTGGACAGTATGACATCAAGTCCAGAGTACAGAAATGAAGCGGAGACGCTCCCCATCTTAAGCTCTCCCCTTACCTACATGCAGGGCATCCGTGCATGAATATGAATTCTGAAAAGGCGTCTCCTTAACGATGGGCTGTAAGAGATCGCCTTATCCGGCAGGGAAATGAGAAATCGACCGCATCCTAGCGGCTCCCGATCTTGTAGATGCGAATCGATGCGTCGGGGGAGAAGGGAAAGCCACGACCGTCAGATTATTGTCGTCTCTTCGGCAGCTAGCTGCTCCATGACAGAAGGCAGTCTCTGCAAAGAAACAGGGGTATTCATCTGAACATGGCTCACACGAATTACTCTGACATGATGTACAGGCTGTATGATCTCCACTCACGCTTGCGTTAGATGGCCTTCAGCAAACTTGGCTGGTAATTCAAGATCACAGGTATAACCTTTAGACCCTAGGAGGAGAGCAGACGTGCGTCCACGTTAGTACCTATACTGGAGTCAATTCTTCCTAGGTCATTTTATCATAATGGATACAATGTTGCCCGTTCGCTGCCCACCCTCCCGACTTCAGCCCCCCCCAGCCTCTCACGGACCAGTACTGTAACCGTCACCGGACCAGTAACCGTTATCGGACCAGTAACCGTCACCGGACCAGTAACCGTTATCGTCACCGGACCAGTAACCGTTACCGCTAACTGACACAATTTCACATCGACAGAGCACTTACGTAATAGAAGGCTGTGAAAGGGTGTCTATTCATACATATTCACCGTGACTCCTACGGATTTTTTGCTCTGTCGTTCGTGGCGCCGTTTCACCGAAATCTGTCCACGAAGTCGCCGTTACGTACGCTCCATTTTCTACCCATTGAATCACAGGCGAATTTAAAAATGCGCAGACTCTCTCAGCGTCCGTTTCAAGTCCCGGGGTGATGTCACCTAGATGAGAGGAAATAAAAGACGTGCTTCAGAAGAGCCTGAAGAATGGCTAGGGCACTTCAGGATGAAATTCCACACTTGCGCTTCTGGAGAAACTGGACAGGTTAACACTGTGCCAAACCCCGTTCATCTTGCCATCCTATCTGACCGGCGTCTCCTCGGTACGTGAAGCCCTCCCACATGCATCACTCCATAGGTGTGTCCAGGTGAATCCTTTTCGCTTAAAGCAACAGAGCTGTCTCTCACACGTTTTGTTCAACGCCACCTAACATCAGAAGCACTTCAAAAGGTGAAAAACATAAATACAGTGAAGGCTTTGGATGTCTAGACCCCTCTCTACCCAAGGAGAATTATTACATGCTATTTTCTAACACAGGTGGTTTATTGCTTACTCAGGCGTGCCAGGAAGGCCGTCAGTAGAATACAGCAGTCCACGCCTAGACACTTCAGCACAGAAACTCCCAGCTCCACTTTGAGCATCTCAGTCGCCACCTGAACCTCCATGACTGGACCATCTCATCAGACAAGCTCGTCTCTGCCTGGATTCCTGTCATTCCACATCATCGCCAATATTGCTGCTACAGTTTCACACTCTCACCAAAATTGAGTGCATTTTGGCATAAAAACAGATGGAGGCAGTAGCCAAAAACTGCAAGCACTGCTAATGTTTGAACGCAGTTTAACTACAAACACTCCAGATGGTTAACGGGCGTTTTGGGTGGAGGACCCAGAAAAACACACTGGCGCCATCTTTGACACAGTTAAGGGGCGTGGAAGGGGAAGGACCTGTTCAGAAAAGCTGTGGGCTGGCACGTTGCTGCTTCTTTGGGCCTCTCTCCAGCCTGGTCATCTGGAAGTATATTGCCTATCATGTATTGGGGAAAATATGTGCATTGTACTGGCCAGAGACAAAACACTTCGCTTGATATCGTCTGCTGGTCAGAGACTGAAGATAAAATGTTTTCTCATGCTATGTCAGGCTGATCCAGACTTTAGGTGAGGAAAAAAATTCCCTTCATTTGAGGGTAATAACTGACAATGCCCTTTAGGCTCCATTACTGGAGTACATGAAAGTAAAATAACTTTTCTTTTGTTAAAAGGACTTTTGTTAAAATACCCCTAAGCCAGCAAGACGGGGTGAAAAGACAGGAACAAAGGGATGAATACAGAAAGCAGAAGACAGGAGAGACGAGCAACAGTCCCACGGGAATTTAATAGCACAAAACAAGTTAAAATGAGGGAACCTGAAGGGGGTTCCCGGGAAAGTTGCAGTTTTTGCTGAATCGGAGAACAGACAGAATCAGCATTACAGGTTGTATTTTTCCAGAAAATAAGTGCCAAACTAGGCCTCATGGCAAATCACGGTGGTGTGTTCAGCTCCTTCCCAAGTCCTAGACGAATCAGTTCAGGGGAGTTTGTGGCTGTTACTGATAGGCAGAGGTAGACATACCTGGCAAACAATACCTTTTATACCTTAATAGTACATGGATGGATAATTACAAGGAGAAGCAAAAATTGATAATCTGACACAGCCAACAAAACATTACGTGGATCATGTACAGTCCTGCAATCAAAATGCCAATTAAAATGGTACGAGAGTCCCTGCTCTGTTTGCTGGTGTGCAGTTTTCGTGTTCTGTCTGGGTCACATGGGATTCATCTAAATCTGTGTTTCTGGACTGCAAGAAGAATTGGTATAACTACATTGCTCATTTTGTACGAGAAGGAATAGCCAGTGATGGACCGGTGCTCCCCTGCGTTGTGCCCCGAGCACTCCCATGACCTGGTACTAAACTGGTAGACTAGACTAGGCTGGTAGAAGGACATTCAACAGACAACAATTTTAAGAAAGCCACTGACAGAAGGTGCAGAACAGGACACATCCGCTAGACACGTGACCAGTCTTTTGGCCGACGGAGGAAACCACCAGAAACAGCACAGTTTTTATTGTCAGTTGCATAGTTCACACACAGTTAAGCAAGCAGCAAAATTCTTATGTACCAGATATACCAAGACATCCAAAGCAAAACAAACCTGATAAAAAACTATATCAAGTAGCATCCAAAATAGACATATAAAATACTGAAAAAAAAAAGATACACAGAATGTACAAGGGATGTATAAAGATGAGAGAACAGAGACTCAAGGCAGGAATCAAACCCGTAACCCTTTATGAAGAAAGTCCAGATGACTGTAAGCTGACTGCTCACTCAGGCTGTCAGTGGGATGAGGGAAGTCTAGACTGTATCTCAGCGTATGAATTGTGTAGGAGCTTGGTCAAATGTGCCGTCATTCACGGACATCACAGGAAATCTCATCCATCACCGCTCACGCGTGTCTTTCGGCAGATTAAGGACGGGGCTGCTGGAGCCGTGAGAAGCCCTGCTCGATCTGGAAACGACAGCCGGTGAGTTGAATATCCCCAGTTATACAGGCAGCTTTGGAACCAGGCACTTTAACAGAAAACACCAGCTATGAAATAATCTCTCCCCGTTCACTAAAACCACCATGGATTCAAACTGTGCTGATTTCATATACAACAGAACACATTTTATGAAACCAGAGTAAAACATACAGCAATGCTGCAGTCTGACAAAGCTATACTTTATGCCACCCTCTATACTGCACATGACCCTGTACATTACTAATGTCCTGTGCCCTTTCCTACGGGTTTGAGATGACTTTTTTTTAATTATTAGACAGAATCTCACAGCTCTGCTACAGTCAGCATTCAAGTTAATTCTTTGGTGACCCAGTCTAATCACACAGCCAGTAAATAAACAAAGGAGTACAATAATAAGCATTTTTGCCACAAACATACATGGTAACGGAGCACGAGTGGTGAGAAGAGCAGGAGACTGTCAGGGACACGTCAACCCCCCGAAGTCACACTGGCACACAATGTGACCTTGTTTCGGCAAATCCGGCACAATAACGAGTTCAGCACGCAGTCACAACCCCGACTGGTGGCCTCCATCCCACCCCCACCCCCCAAAATGAAACATCTGGCTTTAACAAACCCTTTTTTGTCCCCCCTCCCTCTTGGAGACAAGAAGAGGGACCGCCCTCCCCAATGAGCCAGTTGAATTGTTCAGTACAGAATTGATTAAAAGTTCAACTGAGAACATCTCAATACATACAATAATATGCTACTTCAAGTGTAAACACGTCATCACTTTAGTATAAAAAAAAAGCCTCACATTTTTTTAAAGGTACCCCCCAGAAGACTGTGCCACACCCCCTGTGTAATATTGCCGGAACAAACGTGGTTTCTGGGACACTGCCCGCCTTGCGGTGAGACCAAACAGCCGCATCACCCAGAACCTGACTCAGCCACATCAGAGGTGACTTGTACAGCAGTGGGGAGACGGGCACACGCGCACAGCCACAGACACACACACACACACAGCTTGTACAAAGCCTCCTTATGTCACAGGATAGCTGTTCATGGAATCGACATGCTGGTTTGTCAAACTCCCCAAAGCCAGCATGACACATGAAGAGATACGCCGCACAACATACACCAGAGAGGCAGTAACAGGAGAAGAAACAGTACAGACTGCTTATTCAGAAATATACTCAGACACACGCACAAACCCCAGAAGGCTAGAATGCACCGTCATGCACTTTAGACTACCAAGGACAAATGACAGGTTTTATAAATCCTAATCCATCTCACAAACACGGTCAGCATCAGACCATCATACAGACACAAAGACAAACAAAGGAGAGCAGGGAGGTATTTCAGTTGTGAGGGAAACTTTTAAGGAAAGGAGAAATATTTAGTAATGGAAAATTGCGCGATGTTAAATGCATACTTCTGTTTCTCAGAGTGCCACCTACTGGTTTAATCTGGTACTTCATTTTTTCACAATGCGGTCTTTTAATTGATTTTGATCGAAAATATATAAAAATCACATTCAGCATATTAATTTTTCAGGAAGGATTTTTTTAGAGTAAGGTACACTTCATGAACAATTCACACACAACCTTGTGTGTTTCAGCCATGACCAGCTTCAGTAGCAGAGCACAATAAATGATCAAAATTATATAATCATTGACTGAAAATTTAGTCATCCTGGCAGGGCAGCCGAACTGTGTGTTGCATGAGGAGCTCTTGCTTAGTAAACCATAAAACAAACTATAAAATATTATTTTTACAGCTGGAATCAGTTCTTAATTCAAGAGAATTGGACACACACACGTCTCAAAACGTTAGCATCTAAAACTTCATGCTAGACAGATAAAAATGTGGTATATAAAGGACTTAACAGTAAAGCATTTTGAGCTCGGTGACCCATCGGGACCAGATCACTGACTGTCCTTCTCCCCTTTCACCAACACCTCACGTTTTGCATACTTGGCTCTCCGTCCACTCAGTTTTTCAGAGCTTTCATCAGCCTTCATCTTCTCTTCGCTCTCTTCTATCTTCACCAGAGGCTCTTTGAACTTCTGGAACTTCTTCAGGTCGGCGCAGAAGAGCACCTGGTGGGAGATACTTCACTGTAAGAGCTCCTCATTGCTGACACTCCGGCCTACGAACCTCAGGGTTACTCACAGAGTGAGCCCAGCCAGCATGAGGACCCCACAGGTCTCGGAAAAAGTTACCTGCATGGAAAACAACAACAACAAGAGTCTGGATCAGAAAAGTGCAGTGGAGATGTGGGGAACCTGCAGGACTCCCTCGCAGGATCCTGAATGACATACGTCTACATTCACGGTCCAGTACCACGTCGAAATGTGACGCCCTCACCGATGTCTTGGTAGACCTTGTCCGTCAGACTCTTACGTCCTGTTGCCACGGCGTACTTGTAGTCCCTCTGCGCAATCTGCCACATGTGTGTGTCAACAGGCAGCGCACACAGCTTGTCCAATGCCATCAGGCACACGCAGTCTGCCACCTTGGGCCCCACGCCAGGCAGGGTGCGCAGTGCCTGCCGAGCCACCGCGTAGGGCTCGTCACGGAGACCCCTCAGCCAGCCCACGCCATGCTGGTCCAGAATCTGCCTGGCACTCTGCTGCAGGAAACGAGCTCGGTATCCAAAGCCCAGGTCCCTGAGGCAGGCCTCCACACCGCTGTCTGCCACACACAGGATGAGGGAGCGTTGCCGTTGGCATGTGCGCGCACACACACACACACACGTCGGGGCAACTTCCACCAATAACCAACAAAGACATCCTTAGTGTGGGCCGACTGTGAAGCCCACAAACACACACTTGGATTCTCAAGTTTGAGCAACACAAGCTGTAAAGAGGCAAGTAATGAACGTCCCGTAGAAGGTCAGGACGCCTGGAGCCCATCCTCAGAAGCGTAGGGCTCACAGGAAAACTGGAGAAAGCTACAAATACAGACTGTGTCAACATACTTTTACACTACGACATTACTTTGTGTATGACATTAATGATCACGTGCATTTGGAGGGAATGAACAGACGAAGGGACAAACGTCTAAGGGCGTCCGAGACGCACCTGCCAAAGCCTGCAAAATGGGGAAGTCATGGTAGGGGATGCCATCCAGCTGGCACAGGGAGGGCCCCAGTTTGGCACAGAGCCGCTGTATCATGCCCTCGATGCGTGAGATGTGATTGTTGGAAGTGCAGATGAAGGAGAAGAGGCATTCAGTGGGATCCTGACGTAGCATCCTCACACCTTCAGAATATACAGAGCAGGACCACACACCCGAGCGTCACCGTTAAGCACGGAGACAAACATCGCCAACAGCCTTAGCTGTTCGTAAATCCATCACACACATCGAGCATAAATGCCGATGAATTTCCTGGATCCTTCACAGCGGGTTGGTATAAGGAAATGACACACAAAACGCAACCCAGCACATGTTTACGCACACAGAACACATCCTAATTTTATATTCTATCAATTTATCATAAACGTGTATCCAGTACAGAGTCACTGGTGAGGCCAATCCCAGAAGAGGTGGGGGACACCCTGGATGGGGTAGGAGCCCATCACAGGCATCGTTTAGACTCTGAGAGGAAACTGGAATATAAGGGGAATCCCACACAAACATGGGGAGGACGCCACACACACAGAGTGGGGGACGGATTCAAACCTGCCACCCTAGAGGTATGAGGCCGCAGTGTGCCACCTGGGTTAAGGTGTGCTTACCTGTAAATGTGCTGGCAATGTTCTCAAAGTGCTGGTCCACAGAGGCCCATTTTTTGTACAGGTCCCCCAACGGCACCTTCAGCTGGAAGTAGTCCCTCAAGGCCTCCTCCTCACTTCCGTCCCAGTGAGACGTCTCCTTCCCAGGCTCCCGAAGGTCACCTGCCACCTCCTCTTTCACTGCCTCCATCGTTTCCGTTGCGTCCTTGAGCTGCCTGACAGCCCGCTGCCTTTTCCCGCCAGCCTCCCTTTCTGAAGTGGTGGGGGTCTGGTAGACGTAGTACCAGAGTGTATCCTCTGTCTGCGTCAGCGTCCACACACGCCCACCCATCACTCCGGTCCAGTGCCCACGGGCTGTTTCACGCCACCTGCGAGAGAAGCGGTCCAGACACAGAGAAACAGCAGGACAGATACGAAAACCTTAAACAGCACAGCAGTCTTAACTGCCTCATTACAGGATCTGAGCCTACAGGTGACACAACTGAGATGTCCGCACCGTGGCATTCTGGACGTTGGTGCTCCAAACATCAGGCGACTGCTTAAACTATGGCACTTTGATCATAAAAAACGACAAGCTTTATTCCCCGTCTGATCATACGTGGGTCCAGCTGCATGCATTAGAGATTGCAGTACACCATCTGTTATGTGTTGACACAGGAGATGAGAGTCGATGCATGCATCTTCTCCCCCGTATCAAGACCCATGAGCCAGTGATTTCTCCCCCGCCTTCCATTCCCTTAGTGACACGACGTTACCGGAAAGTCTGTCCGCATCCCAGGGTCAAGTCCAGGCGCAGCTCCGAGCGTGGGCAGCCGAAAGAGCGCCACCCTTTGAGGCCATCGCACAGCAGAGCGTGACGGGCCATAGGCCGCTTCAGGTGACTGAGTAGATGATAACTCCGTTTTTACAGTCGACTCTCCAGGCGTGCGGCTACGAGTGACACACCTCACCCAGCATGCAGGGCGAAGTGAAACTAAAGCGTCAGCCTCCTGCGGGCGGGTCCGGACTTGCACGTTCAGTCCAACACTATTTATTTATTTGTTTGTTTGTTTGTTTGTTTGTTTGTTTCAAGTATAACTCAGCGTCGTTAATCAAACTGGCCGAGCACGTGTCTGAATCACCACAGTTCAAAACAGAGCGCTCGGAGCAAGGCGTACCGGAAACGCCTACACCGGAAGCTGGGATGACGCAATCGGCCGAAGTCACGCCCCTTCCCCAGGATGAGAACCAATGAGGGGCCGGGAGGCCGTGGTTCCGGTTCCGGATAGCGACGCAAATACTCCTCGGCTGGTTTCCTGTTCCGTCGGTATGAGGCGCAGTGGCGTGTGTCAGATCGTTGGCGAAAGATGGCAGACTCGTTGACTTTCTTCACCTCTATAGGACTGAGTGAGCAGAAGGCCAGGGAAACTTTGAAGAATGAGACGCTCAGCGCGGCGCTCAAGCAGTGCATTTGTCGGGTAAGGCTGAGCGGCGACGAAGCGTCCGTGATGGGTGGAGGAGAGTCAGCATGGCTGACATCAGCCATACGAAGTCCCGCTGTAGCGCTCAGCTGCTGGCTTACAGTCAAATAGGAGACGCCGTGTCTGCCCGAAAGTGAAAGTGAAAGTGCTGGTACCGCACGGTCAGGCCGCCTTAAAGCGTGTACCCGGGTGGTACTCCGTGTGTGAGGATGGACAGGCACGGATGCTGATAGACGACTCACCTCCTCCCACAGGCTCAAGAAATCCTGGGGCCCAGCGGCGTGGACAAGGCCGTGGGTACGCTGCTGTATGGCCTGGCCTCTCGTCTGAAGGAGCAGCAGCACCTCGGGTTCCTCAGCGAGCAGATTGCCCTTCGCAGGATCGCTACGGATTTGCAGCTGTCAGGTACGTGGCTGTTTGCTTGTGTACGGAGTGTGCAGTAAAGGCTGGAAGGCAAGGAAATGCTGGCACCCCGAAGCATCCAGGCGGCCAGTGTTTCCTGTGCTCCGTACAGAAAGAAGCCATACCACGTTCATGTGAATGACACGGCGTCCTTAGTGCTGTGCCTCGCTTTATACTTTATATGATGAAAGAATTTATATAGGGAGTGTAGAGCGAAAGCTTCGGAGCTCAAAACATGGTGGAACTAACAGAATCATGATGATCTTTATTGTGCCAGTAGTGTCAGTGTCTTGTTCCATCTTTAGTGTTTTCAGTGGGGCAGAAATGAACCCCACCTTTCCGTGAGTCTGGCATCTTTTCTTAAAGACCACACACAGACCACCTCCTGCCATTTTTTTCATTCCTGAAATTCCAAAAAAGAACAGTTTCATTCCCGACTATTTTCATTCCATTAAACTATCCACTTAAGTATGGCGTTACTCTGTTCATTAGGACAAATAATGAAGATGAAGCTCAAATATTTTGGGCACACAATGAGAAGACAGGAGTCACTGGAGA
>JAACJT020000086.1:10436654-10473035 GCA_009936485.2 Gymnarchus niloticus | reverse complement strand
ACAGGGCGGCCTGGCGTGCTGTGGTCCATGGAGTCGCGAAGAGTCGGACACGACTGCGTGACTAAACAACAACAAATGGTGTTACTACGTTAATTTTTGTTCAATTTGAGAACTGTTTAGAAAATTGGGGGGGGGGCGGGGGGATGTAGAAAATTATTTTAGCTTTATGATCAGAATTGACAGTAAAGTTTTCCTCATTAGAATTTCTAAAATCGTCATTAACTCATCAGTATTTGCAGTTGAATTCCTCTTCAAATTGTTAGTTAAGGCACTGTGTCACATTAAAGGAATCTTATATTTCATACATTGCATCATAATTCCTGGAAGAGAAACTTACCCGAGGTCAGAGTATTTTTAGTTAAATTCTTGATACCAGACCAAACCTGTCATTAGGGTATGTGGACTGTAGGATGTTAAACTTGAACCATTTTTCATTCTTTCTCGCAGCGGCTCTGGATTTTCTCAAGAGTCACTCCGAGGCCCCTATTGTTCAGGAAGAGTTTGACCTCGCCTGTGGCGTGGGAGTTGTTGTCACTCTAGAGCAGATTGAAGATGCGGTGAGGAACAGTGCAAATGTCGGCACTGCTGTTTTCTTTCATGAATAACTCGCCTCTCTTTTGTGAATGGGCAACGGATTGACACTCTGCCCTGTGTTTGTGGCAGATTCTCCCTCTGCCCTGTGTTTATGCTCCCTCTGCCCTGTGTTTCAGGTGGAGGACGTTATCAAAAAACACAAAAGTCAGCTTCTGAAGGAGAGATATGCCTTCAACATGGGACTGCTGATGGGTGAGGTCCTGCACATGGACTTGCTTTGAGCTGCACGAACCGTGCAGAAGGTCCTTTCTGCCAGATGGGAAGCTCTACAGTTGATGGAAGTGATGACTGAACATAAAATGCTATGAATAGAAATGAAACTAGAAAGCAAATTTTGGATTTTCCAGTAGTTTGCTGGCACAGGCTGCAGTTTGTATGGAAGGACACTGTCTAATGTCTGCCTCCCTCCATCAGGTGAGGCTAGGTCTGGGCTGAAGTGGGCTGACGGCAAAATGATAAAAAACGAGGTTGACATGCAGGTCAGTCGAGATCAGGGAGTAAGTCTGCTGTCTTTTGCATGGAAGCGTCCATCCTGCATGAGTGATTCTCTCTCTGTCCTGTCAGGTTCTCCATCTCTTGGGGCCAAAGACAGAAGCGGACCTGGAGAAGAAGCCCAAGGTAACAGGCGCGAGAGATCAGTTCCTACAGCTAGATGCTAAACTGTCACTGATATTCGACATAATATGTATTTTAACTGTTGTAGGAGCCTAAATACGCTTAATTGATCATTGTTGAGTGTATTCTTAATTCTTTATCACCTTGGTGACGTAATGGATAGTATGTAAATTAATGGTGTTGCATTCCGCGTCGTCTCGACAACGGAATCCTAACTTTATTACTTTAATATTTAAAACAGAAAACCCAAGACAAGAATGACAAGAAGGAGGAGCTGAATGGTAAGAAAGACATGCCGTGGGTCAATTTTAGTGTAATCTGCTTACCTGTCATTGTCATGCATGCATGCATCTCAATCCCATCATTTTAGGATAGCGCTTCTCCGTCAGCTGTCGGTTAACTGTTGGTAACCCAGTGTCACTGCGGTGCTGCGCCTTTCATCTGTGTTAAAGGTGAGCTTGAAGGCAAGTCATTAATGGAGCAACTCAGAGGAGAGGCCTTGAAGTTTCATAAACCAGGTGAGGTACCGTCTTACTCAATACGGTACGTCTGATCGATCCCTTGCTCTTGTGTTGAATTGGCTGTGATTAAAATGCAGTTTAAGTGTCTTTGCGCACATTCTCCTGAAGCACTGTATAGTTTGTTTATTTTTTGTGCACAAACACAAGGTGAACGTTTGCCATGTCTTCCGGGGTTAGGAAAAAGAAGAGGTAACACGCTTTACGTGGAGGTGCGATGTCATGTTTTAAGGGTGATTCAAAGACACTTACTGCTGTCATCATTTGTCTTGTATCCCTGACCCCACATTAACCGTTTCATGGACTCGCATCACGTCTGTGATCGTTGTTAAGGTTTAAACCCGAATCATACTGAGGTGCTCAGGGAGTAGAGCAGGCTTATGAGCTGCCCATGCTTTGTTCTCCTCTCCAGGAGAGAACTATAAAACTGAGGGCTATGTGGTAACACCCAACACCATGAACTTGTTGAAGAAACACCTGGAGATCACTGGAGGGCAGGTGGGCCTGAACTGCTGGTGGTGGGTGGGGCGAATGTCCGAGGGTCTCCATTCTGTCCATCATGCAATGTGGTCTCTTCCCTTCCGGTCCGCACTCTCTGTAGGTCCGCACCAGGTTTCCCCCTGAGCCAAATGGTATCCTGCATATTGGTCACGCCAAAGCCATCAACTTCAACTTTGGATACGCCAAGGTACCATTTTGGCTTCCTGAAAACAGTACTGTTTGGGTGCAGGAAGCCACGATGACTCTTTGTTGGGTTACATTCTCAATTGTAAGTCTTCAGTACACTTTATGTGACTGCTGTGAACTTTGGGAATGCACCTTTAAAGGCCGGATTTTGTGGAAAATAAGCAGGAGTGTACGGACTGGCAGGTTGATACAGAGCTCATGGAATACAGGGTCCATTCCTCACTTGGACTTCAAAAACAGTTTGTCAGAGAATCAAAAGGGAAGTGAAACAAACATTCCATAAAGAATGGGCTCCTTATCACAACTCTGTCTTGGCTAAAACTAGTTTGAAATCCTCTCTGCTCCAACGTTCATTGGTAATCTAAGAGATGCTCAGCTTGTATGTGTTGTGTCACTCAGGCCAATAATGGAATCTGTTTCCTGCGCTATGACGACACCAACCCAGAAAAAGAGGAGGAGAAGTATTTCACCGGCATCCGAGACATGGTCGAATGGCTTGGTGAGTCCGGACGGCTTCGTGAAGCTGAAAGCAGAAACGTGTCAGCGGGGCGATGCCGCAGTCTCTGAGGTGAAAGGGTGACAGAGCATCTGTAATGTGTTTGTTAAACAGGATACACACCCTACGAGGTTACCCATGCCTCGGACAACTTCCAAAAGCTGTACGATCTTGCAGTGGAACTTATTTGCAGGTGAGCGGAATTAGACTCTGTCCTCGTTGTGAGGATTTTCAAGTCCCTTTTTCTGCAAAGTCCTTTATCGCCCAAATGAAATCATACAAGGACCATATGTGGGTGTACTGACACGGGGCCTGGGGTGTTGCGTGTTGGCTGCCACATGCCGGTCGTGTGAATGCCGTGTCACCGTGGGCACTGTTCTGTATCCAGGGGCTACGCCTACGTGTGTCACCAGCGTAGCGAGGAGCTCAAGGGTCACAACCCAACACCGTCCCCCTGGCGGGAGCGGCCCGTGGAGGAATCCCTGGTGCTGTTTGAGAGGATGAAGGAGGGGCTGTTTTCCGAGGGCGAGGCCACACTTCGGATGAAGATGGTCATGGAGGACGGGAAGCAGGACCCCGTGGCGTATCGCATCAAGTACACGCCGCACCACCGCACAGGAGACACCTGGTATGCACAGAGAACGCGGCGTCAAACAAGCAGCTTGACAACGCAGTACACAGGAAATGTTCAGGACCAAAGACCTGCAGTGCAGATTTAAAGGCCAGATTTCACAGATGGTGGTACTGGCATTATAGAATTTGTTCTGCGGTCTTGTTGACGCTATAATCAGCCATGGTGCAGCGTTGTTAAACTGGTTCTTTCCCTTTTTAGGTGCATTTATCCAACCTATGATTACACCCACTGCCTGTGTGACTCAATCGAGAACATCACCCACTCCCTGTGCACCAAAGAGTTTCAGGCCAGGTGAGGCCACATGGTATTTTTAATTGATTGTTTACGTGCCCTGCAAGGTTCTGTTGGCTTCTGGAGTGAGATGGTGAAATCCCCATTGACCCGTCACCACCTCCTCTTCCTCCTCCGTGTCCCACAGGCGGTCCTCCTACTACTGGCTGTGCAACGCTCTGGACCTGTACTGTCCGGTGCAGTGGGAATACGGCCGCCTGAACCTTACTTACACCGTCGTCTCCAAAAGGAAGATCATCAAACTGGTGGAGGCGGGTGTTGTCAGGTGGAGGCTTTGGCACCTGCTTCTCTCTGCTTGCTTCATCCATCGCATGTTTGCCACGCGCTTTGTCTGACGGCCTTGGCTTTATGAAGATGCCGAGTACCGGTGTATGGATTAGAGTTCAACGGGCACAAAACAGTTCTCCAGTCATGTGACTGCAACATCATTCTCACCATAGTTGTGATTGTATTTAATTTGTGCATTTATTTTTGTTAAAAGGTCTTTAATTCATGACATGATGCATTTAAACTAGCAAGTTTCTGCCTTTCTGGTAGCTGACGGAATACTCTCCAGTGGTACATTTTTACTTCATTTATTTCTATCAACAGGAAGGAAACCGATTACAGTAACTGGTTTTAACCCTTGGAGAAAGTTAGTTGACTAGCCTGGTCACAGTTGACGTTCAGTTTCAATTTTATAAGGAGTAGCTGTGATAAACAAGGAAGCTCGACCAGAAAAAAAACAAGTCCTTGTTGACTTGATACTCCTCGGAGATTATTTGAAATATCTAATGTTCACACTTGATCTTTGCTGTTCTTTGTCCATATTTTAGCCATGAAATATGTAAAAATGAATATACTGTAACAATGTTATAAAGAATGAGTGTATATATAAAGTGTATCAGTTCTGGTGATGATGCAGTATCCCTGTATGTAAGTAGCGGAATCTGACAGTGGCATTGTCCTCTAGGGACTGGGATGACCCCCGTCTCTTCACGCTGACTGCCCTGAGGAGGAGGGGCTTTCCTCCAGAGGCCATCAACAACTTCTGTGCACGGGTGAGGGATCGTCATTTTCCACAGTGATACCCTGAACCATCCCGCAGAGTCAAGTTAGCGTAACGGTGGTTTTCACGGGCCCAGGTCGGCGTGACCGTTGCCCAGACGACCACAGAGCCGCACTTGCTAGAGGCCTGTGTGAGGGAGGTGCTCAATGACAGCGCACCACGTGCCATGGCTGTCCTCGAGCCACTCAAAGTCACCATTGTGAACCTGCCCCATGATCTGGAGGTATTTGCCTAAGACACCACACTTCCCAAGAATTTTTTTTTTTTTTTTTTTTTTGATGTAAACTTTTCTTTCTCATCTGTCAGACTCAGGTTCAAGTTCCGGACTTCCCAGCCAATGAGGCGCAGGGCAGTCACATGGTCCCTTTCACACGCACCATCTACATTGAGCACAGTGACTTCAGAGAGGTCAGGCCTTAGACTACTGGCAGTATGCATGTCACCCAGCTATCCAATTCACGTTCATGGGGACAGTGTGTATTGGTTTAGTGCTAACTTGTTAGCAACTGCTGCCTGTTGCCAACTCCTACAGGTAATGGAGAAGGGCTACAAGCGGCTCACCCGTGATCAGCCGGTGGGTCTCAGGCATGCTGGGTATGTCATCTCCCTCCAGCGGGTCATTAAGGTAAGGCCAGTGCCTCTTCTGCCGCAGACTTGACCTCCCTGGTGGCAAGCCTCTTTCTGCATTGTGCTCTTTTATTCAGGATGACAGAGGAAGGGTAATAGAGTTGGAGGTCACCTGCAAGAGCACCAACTCCACGGAGAAGCCCAAAGCCTTCATCCACTGGGTCAGCCGGCCCCTGCGCTGTGAAGTACGACTGTACAAGCCCCTGTGAGTGAAGGGAGACGTGAGCCGCCACCATTTTAATATCGGCCGCTAGTACTTCTCTGCTTACTTCTGACTGTCTGTCTTCACAGATTTTTGCACAGCCACCCAGAAGACCCACAAATGGTTCCTGGGGGCTTCCTGAGTGATGTCAACTCTGTAAGTCACTTCATGTCTCTTCATCTTTAAATAATCAAAGGACCAACATGTTAGTAGGAATAACAGATGATGTCATATGACTTGAGGTATTTGGTTTCAGCAGAGGTCTGCTCAAGGTCTGCCTTGTCTTGTAATTAAGACACACAACAAAATTAATGAATTTTAGTAAATGGTATACATGCTTATGTTCCCATCAGCAGATGTGTGCACCCAGGGTGCTGTTAAATTGCAAATGTTTTTGAATATGGAGAGTTCGTAATGAGGTCACTTAGGTCCCCCAATCTGTATCCCAGGATTCCCTGCAGGTGATTGATAGTGCCTTAGTGGATTGCTCTGTCAGCGGAGCAAAGGTGTTTGATAAGTTCCAGTTTGAGAGAGTGGGCTACTTCTCAGTGGATCCTGACAGCACCAAGGAGAAGGTGAGACCCCTAGAGTACTAAAAATGAGAAGTAGTAGGACTTGATAGGTGACACTGGGCTAATCAGCTCTTTCTGCTCTCTACATAAGGATCTATCTTAACTCTAAGTAGCTTTAAAAGGCATTTGATAAGAATTTTTTCTTTGTCTTTGTAGTTGGTTTTCAACAGGACCGTGATGCTGAAAGAAGATCCAGGGAAGATCTAATCTTGTTTCACATCAGTCAAGACCCTTTTTTAGTTCCAAAGCCATTCTCTTCTGAGTTTGTACCTTGTGGATTCAATGGGCCTACTTGAAGTCCCAGCCTTAATCACTAACTTTGTATTGCTTTTAGCCACCCGGACAAATTGAGAGCTTGGATCTTTGAATTATGGTAATAAAAAAAAAAAAAAAAATTATATTGGTTTTTCGCTGTGAATTATTCAAGCTTCCACCTGTTCATGAGCTTTGTCATTCAAACGTGACCTTTTCATATTGACATATAGACCTACAGTACTTCATAACCAGATAAAATATGATGTATTAAGTTTTTTTGGCTGAAAAAAATCCTCTTGAGATAGCCACAAATGGAAAACCGTTCAAATATTTTAGCCGAAATAAACGTTAACATTGTTTTATCGTTATTGGTCAGTGTTGAAGAGATTTTCTGATAGTGGCTTTTAAAGTCCCCATCATCCACCCATATTTAAGTTAGTTGGTGTGGCTTCACTGACAATTATCATGTAATCTTAAAGCTGGGGCCGATGTAGAGTTAAGCGCTGACTGTGGGAATTAACCTCTGCGTGGCCGTAGATGGCACATTTCTGCTGAAACCTTTTAATTCGTTCTGCCGTTGAGCAGCTCTGTCCTCGGTTCCACCTTAAGAGAGCAGTAAGGTGGTGTGTTGTAAGAGAGAAATGGGGGGGGGAGGGCTCACCGACACATGCCTGGCGCTTTAAGGCAGAACGGGACAGACGGAACTCCTTTAAAGGTGCAGATGCATGGTCTACACTCACCATTTTGAAATCGTTCCGCTTTAATCTACCTAAGTTAATTGCTCAGAACATCAGCAGCTTGCTGTTTTGTGTAGTCTCCTTAAGCGTGCACACAAAAGAAAACTCCAAGAAACTTTTTTTTTTGTAAATTGGAACCTGGTTATATGCAGATTCCGCTGCGTTGTCGGTTGGAAGGAACCATGCATACAAGCAGTTAAGCGAAGCACTGAGCCGGGTTTGGAGACGCGTCCGTTTGCAGTGAACCCTGACGCACGTTGTCGGTATGACCAGCCAGCGTCGCGAGGCTTCTTTAACTGGGCACGTGAAGCCTCCGTGCGTCCCTGGCGCTTGGCTGGCGTGCCCTCGCGAGACACGGTGAGCCTTCGGCGCGCCACCTGATTGGCTGAGAGCGGCTGGTCGTAAGATGGCGCCCAGTGAGAGCTGAGTAGAAGTAAAAGGGGAAAATAATCATATCCAGAACGGTAAGAAATCAGTCGTACAGCCAGGTGAGAAGCAACACGTAAGAAAGAATTGTTTCGTTATTGCGAGAAGAAACCTGTGTCAACGTGGTAGGTCGGCTGCACTGAACACCCAGAGGGAGTAGACTGGAGCAGCCCAGGCCGAGGTGGAGAGAGGTAAGGGGCTCGTAAAGGAACAAAAACACGGCATTTTGTGCGTGGTGACCTGCCTGGCTGGGATTTCCAGTGCGTATCTTTCTTATTTTCAGGCCACATGTGTATATTCTGTGACGCGCCTGTGACTGTGGAGAGGAGAAGCGCGTTTACAGTCGCGTGAACGCGGCAGCGCGCATCACAGGTAGGGAGGGGGGCCGCAGGCACGAGCCCGAGTGACAACTACGGCGACGGTTAAGGCGCGTGCTCACCGGGCACCACCCCCCTTAGCAGAACGAACACAAATAATACTGTCTGTCTTACCGGATGGCTGCGAACGGCATAGATGTCGGATTATTCCAGATCCAGTTTCCTTAGATCAGTATGCTGGGCCACAGTGTGCGTTTTAAGCCCCAGACTGATAGCGGTGTGCCCTGCCATCCCACACTTTCTTTTAATGAATGCATTGCTCTTTCTTGTAGTTAACGGTCGCATGTCGATGTGGGAGGAGCAGGCTGGTTTTGGCGCTTCCTCTATGAAGTCAACTATAACGTTGCCCAAAGCATCATATCCTGCAGAGAGGGCGTGCGGGGTAATGCACGGGTTTGCAGAGGCGTCGTGTGGACGGCGTGGTTCTCCTCTTGAGGCCTCTGACTTGGGTAGCTGTCAGGCCTAATGCGGGCTTATGGTGTCCGTGTGGAGCCACCCGGCTCACTCACTCAGCTGATATGTGAGCAGAAGCACGTCCTGGGCCAAGGGTGACCGAAATCATCTGAAGTTCGAGCTGACCCACTAGACACGATGTGGCAGCAGATTATTGTCGAGGAGCATTGCGGCCAGGTCGTCCCGGGGGGTAAAATGGCTCCTGTCCCGCCGACGGCGGCTTGGTGCATTTTGCACGGCCTCAAATCTCCTGCTTTTGTTCTCTTTGCGGTATTGCAGTACAAGTGGGTGTTTTCTGCCCGAATCCCCATGGTCTGCCTGATAGATCTTTATAGCATTTTAAAGTAATTCACGATTTTACGGATAGGAAGATGGTACTCTGTAGGTAAGGAGCAGTTCTGACAGCACCTGAATGACGTCCTTCAGAGCCGAACCGAGGCTGGGGAGCTCGGTGCGGCTCTAAGGCCTTGGTGGTCTTTCAACACACGGCCACACGGTCGCGTTTTGCGGTCTTTTGTTTGGCGTCCAGTTCCTGCGCCTGTGGACGACCGACGGCGCGGGCACGCGCCTCGGCAACTGGCGCGAGCGTCTGGTGGGGGCGCGCGCCCGCGCCGGCCCCCGAATGCCTCTCGTTATCCTTAGGCCTTTACTCGTAGTTAAGAGCGTTACGCTTTAAAAAACACGTCGCCGTGACCTTTTCACGATAACGGCTCTAACGTCGACTCGCAATGCGTTTTTCCGATGGCGCGGAGACGAGCGAAACACACCAAACGGCATGACGGCGTCATGCGTGTGTGTACAGATGAGAGGCGGCGTCCGTCTGCACACACGGGGAGACTCCGGTGACTCCCGTGTGTGGCGTTTTGTTGAGATGCTCCACTCTTCTTTTTGAACGTCTGGTTTTGGCGCAACGGCTGCTTCCAGCGATATTTAAGGTAGCTTGGAGAGATGCGCCCAGAAGGCCACCTGGCTGCTGGTACACTTTCAAAGCACACATTCACACATGGCTAAGCAGGGAGCATTAGTTGGAAAACTGTTTGCGTTTCGCCTTCAGGGTTGAAACTGTTCTGGAATATTAGGAAAAGTACGTAGTCGATTTTTTTTTTTAGCGTGCCTCGTATTGTGTGTTCGGGATTGGGCGGAAAATGATCAAAACCAGCTTAGTCGACGCACCACCAAAAAGGTTTTCTTTCTCCTATATGCTATAGCAGGTTCCGGCGAATGGTTGCCTAAGAAGATGTCATTCCGCGGCATTTGGTTGAGAACAATACACAATGACTGAGGGAGTAGTTTGTGGAATTACTATACTGATGTATTCACAGCTGCATGCCCAGAAGGCAGGGTTACTGGTGCCAGCTCCTTCGCTGTGCCCATCTTATGATGCCCACCCATTCTTCCTGCTCTCTCGGTCTCACTGGTAGTGCTTTTTCACATACTTATGGCCTGTAAACACTGAGCTTGAAGACAATGGCCACTCGGGTCTTTTTGTGAGGGAAATATTTCCCAACGGGAGTAAGAAAAATCCTCCGGTCGAACGGGGCGACACCCTGGCTCACGCTTCAGGATCGAACCCCATTTCCCCTCAGTGTGTGGGGAGTTTGTACTTGCTCCCCCTGCAGTGACCTGCGGTCCGACGACGTGCTGTTAGGGTAATTGGTATATAAATTGCCCCCTCACCCTGCTCTGAATGGATGGATGGATGGATGGATTTGTGGTTAAACTACGACTGTCACGTAGAACTCAGTAGAAAACAACAGCCAGATGGACAGTAACTATACAACAAGCAGTTTGATTTTTGAGAGAGTGTGATGTGGAAGAACTGAGAAACTCCTTATAACAAGGAAATAAAGCCGGCTTTATTTTTGTCGCTAACTGCTGATATGAAACTTAGCCATGTGTGTTAAATTTGTTGATCATCAAAACATTCTGCTAGTTGTCAGATTTAGCATTTTTTTTATTTTAATGGCATATCAGGTATGTTTTAAAATGTAATGTGATTAATCACTACACCTTGTATAATTATCCTTTTGTCTGTTTTGGCTGTTACCTACATGATACCGCTAGTTCATTTTTGGAGTTGGTTGGGCAATGGTAGGTCACTAGGAAAGCCTCGCTTCACACTGACCCTCTACCCTCAGAACCCCCTGGGAGGAACGTGAAGACCACCGTCATGAACAACTCTGTGGACAACACGGTCTCGTTTGAGGAGTATGTGCGGCAGAAGGCCCGCAGTGTGCCGCAGCACCGCATGAAGGAGTTCTTGGAGTCCCTGGCTAGCAAAGGTCCAGAGGCACTGCAGGAGTTCCAGCAGGGTGGCACGACAATGGTGTACCAGCAGGGGGCGAACTGCGTCTACACGGACAGCACTGAGGTGGCGGGGTCCCTGTTGGAGCTCGCCTGTCCTGTAAGGAAACGGCATGTGCACTGCCTGTCTTCCATTTGCTGTATTTAACCGGCATGAGTGCGGCTTGTGTTTCTACTTCCACACCGGATATTTTTTCATTTTCTATCTAAATAGCGATTCCACTCAAATGGTTATGCAAGCTGGAAAAATGCAGATCTGGGGGCCTTAAGATCAGGCAGGGTTTCTCCAAGGACTTTAAGTAAAACCGTGCATGGTTCCTATAGAAGTTCAGATTGTTACTCTTTAATTTGAAACGTTATACATAAGCAGTTTAAGCTCTGCTCACTGGTTAACACTGTCGCTCGTACCTCCAGTGTTGGGTTTTCAAATCCTGCCTGCATGGAGTTCACATGTTCTCCCCATCCTGTGGTCCAAAGATGTGATTCCCACTGACTGGGATCTCTAAATTGTCTGTAGTGAGTGAGTGAGTGAGTGTGTGCCTGTGCCCCGTGATGGACTGGCATTCTGTCCAGGGTGTACCCCAGCTTTGTGCCCAGTGCTGAGTGGGATATGTTGCAGGATGGGAGATGGATCTCTAGGAAAATGGATGGCTGCTTAGAAGTCCCTGCCTGCTGCTATGTTGGTTTTTAAAATGGGATTCAGTCCTGATGTGATCCTTAGCTATGCTGCAGAATATCAGAATTTGCTTTTGGTGGAGCATCAAATAGAGTAGAGGGTCACAGTGTGGGCTCCTTAAGATCCTAACCAGTACCATCTGGTGTGGGTCTCCGGAGGCTCTGGAACGATGGATAAGCTGATACAGTAAAATATCTAGGCATGAAAAAGGATACAAACAGCCCGCCCCCCCCCCGCCGATAATCTCCCTTAGTGAATTTTTTCTTTTCTATGCCTCTTTCTGTCTCTGCCATCCATGGAGGTGCAGGTCCAGGTCCAGCAGTCGCCCCAGCAACCGCAACAGCAGCCGCAACAGCCGCAGCCGCAACAGGTGGCGTCTGCGCAGCTGTCTCCACAGTTGGTTGCTGCTGTACACCAGGCCTCTGAGCAGCAGATACAAGTACAGGTCTGTGTCTCCTCTGCCTCGCCAGTGCGATTCAGATCTTATTATGGGGTATGCTTTAGCTTATTTCATGTTGACTCGCTTGAATTATTTTGATGCCCCCCAGGTGCAGATCCAGGGGCAGCAGCAGACACAGGCAGTGGGCCAGGTGCTGCAGGTCCCGAGTCCTAGCCAGCAGCTGCAGACGGTGGCCACCGGGCAGCTGGTGCAGCACGGGGAGATCTCAGAGGAGCAGCTAGAGCAACACCAGCAGGTCCGTGCTCCCCCTGCACGGTCGACACACACACACACACACACACACACACACTGGCTCCGCTGATCCGGGGATGCCCTGTCTGCCTTCCCGACAGATCCAGGCCCAGCTGGTGACGGTGGCCGGCGGCCAGCAGATCCAGATCCAGACGGTGGGGCCTCTGTCGCCTCAGCAGCAGCAGGGCTCCCCGCGGGAGGGGGAGCGGCGGGCCGGTGTGGCCGGCGGCGTCCTGCAGCCTGCCAAAAAGCGCAAGGTGGACATGCCGATCGCAGTGTCTTACGCCATCCCTGGGCAGCAACTAGCCACCGTGCTGGCCATCCCGCAGGGCCAGGGCCAGCAGCAGAGCTACCTGTCTCTGCGGCCCGACCTCCTGACGGTGGACAGCACGCACCTGTACAGCGCCACGGGAACCATCACTAGCCCCACGGGTGAGACCTGGACTATCCCGGTGTACTCGGCGCCGGCACGCGGCGACTTGCAGCAGCAGAGCATCACGCACATCGCCATCCCGCAGGAGGCCTACGGGGCCGTCCACGTCACTGGCTCGCCGGCCGATGACAAGGACAAGATGGTGGTCGCTGGCAAGCTGGCTATCAGCCCAGCACCAGGCGGCACCGCCACACCCTCCACAACGGCGACAGGCGCCTCTCAGGAGGAGGTGGTACAGACGCTGGCCAACACGCTGTTCCCGGCGCAGTTCATGAACGGGAACATCCACATTCCCGTGGCCGTGCAGACGGTGGCTGGGGCCTACCCCAGCGCCACACAATCCGTCCACATCTGGGATCCTCAGCAGCAGGTTGTCCAGGCCCAGGGGGCAGCTGGGCAGGATCAGCAGCAACTGCAGGTCCGTTGGGGGGACCTGCATTTTCCCAATAAACCAGCTTTAACTGTGTTGCAGTGTTCCCTGTAGCTCTATCCTAATAAACCAGTTTTAACTGAGGTACAATTTACTTTGTACATCTCCACTGTACTCAGCTCTAAAGGCAGGGTGGGTGGGTGGGTGGGTAGTTTATTAGAGCAAATGGTCAGGGCCAGGCATTCTTCCTTGAGGGCTAATGCACCAGGTTATACCTGCAGGGTCAGACAGTCCAGCTGGCCGAGGTGGAGGCTCAGCAACAGGCTCCCCCAACTCTGCTGCTCCCGAACTCGCTGAAGCCGGAGGAGGGGCTTGACGTGTGGCGCCTGTGGGCACAGGGCAAGAATGCAGACCTGGAGAAAGACGGGCAGACCAAGCTGGCCCCCATCGGGCGTGAGTCCATACAGGCTCAGTGAGTCAGTACACCCGGGCGTGGACATGTTGAGACTGGCCTCGATCTGTGTCATTGCAGGACGACAGCCTCTGCGCTTCCAGGAGGACCTGGTGTCGTGCGCCGTGGCGGAGCTCAACATAGGCCTGTCTCTGATGACCCAGGAGGCCCGGGGATTGGAAGGGGAGCCCTTTGAGCCAGATGTGCTCTACTACATCTTCCTCTGCATACAGAAGGTTAGCCCTTTGAGCCAGATGTGCTCTGCTCCATCTTCCCCTGCATACAGGTTTGCCCCCCCCCCCCCCCGTCAGCAGCACAGTACAGTTTGGCCAGCCTGTGCCTTGTAACGCGTGCAGTGATGGTGGGACATTGCTCCTTATGTATTTTGTATTTCCCATGCTGATGCAGATGATTCGTGTTTGTCCTTCTGACCACATAATGGCAGTGTGTTCAGAAGCCAACTCACACAGTCAGAACTGGTGGTGACTGTGCTTACCTCTCAATCAATTCGATTCAATTTTACTTGTATAGCGTTTTTAACATGGAGCACTCTCACAAAGCGCTTTACATAGTCCTGGGCCCAGAGTCTCCAGAGAGTAAGCCAATGGCAACATCCCCTCTCTTCCCCTCAGTACCTGTTTGAGAACGGCCGGGTGGACGACATCTTCTCGGACCAGTACTACCTGCGTTTCTCCCAGTGGCTGCACCGTGTCCTGGATGGCTGGAAACCAAGCGTGCATCCACTAGGTAGGGATCCATAACATGTCTTACACACGCACCTACATGCGTTCATATTCTGCACGCTGGTAGAGTGTACTGTTGCAGCCTCGAGGCCCAGCCTGTCGTTTTTTTTCTGTCTGCAGGTTACATCATCCCTAGTCATGTGACCGAGGAGATGCTGTGGGAGTGCAAACAGCTGGGTGCTCACTCACCAGCTACACTGCTCAACACGCTCATGTTCTTCAACACCAAGTGAGTCTGTGCCTCACACACAGAGCATTCCCTGGCACGCCTCATGCGTGGCTCACGTACTGAAACTGGGAGACAGTACGGTATCCGTGGTGCCACTCAGCCCAGGTCCTCCTGTTCTGAAGGGAGGGTGACGTGAGTCTCGATCCCCACAGGTACTTCCAGTTGAAGACGGTCGAGCAGCACATGAAGGTGGCTTTCTCCAAGGTGCTACGGCACACCAAGAAGAACCCATCGAACCCCAAGGACAAGAGCACCAGCATCCGCTACCTAAAGGGCGTGGGGCTGCACCATGTGGGTCAGAAAGGTAGGAGGGCGCTCGCTCGTCTCTCCGTGACAGCGCTCGGGCTCCACCAGGTAGGCGCATGGTGACCCCTGACTCCTGTTGCAGTGACAGACGACATGTACGCGGAGCAGGCAGAGCACCCAGAGAATCCACTGCGCTGCCCTATCAAGCTGTACGATTTCTACCTCTTTAAGTGGTGAGTGGGGGTGCCTAAGGTCAGGCCGTCTTGAAACGCGGGGGGTGGTCTTGTGATGATGCATCATTAGTATGCTCATTAGTGTTGTAACCTGGGAAACCAGCCCCTCCCCCCCGTTCCACCTTTCTGAAACCTTTGACCTCGGCCCATTATACAGATATGAGTCCGTGCGGATGGGGAGTGCATCATTAATTTTGTACAATATGCCCATAACTGTCCTGTTCCTCAAAGAAAAAAAATCAGTGAGGTATGACAACATAAAGCTAAGCAGTCTGACCTCTGACCTTCTCTCCTCTTCTCCCACAGTCCCCAGAGTGTAAAAGGTCGAAATGATACCTTTTACCTAACGCCCGAACCAGTGGTGGCACCCAACAGTCCCATATGGTACTCCACCCAACCAATCACACGGGAGCAACTGGAGCACATGCTCACACGCATCCTCATGGTGCGGGAAATCCAGGATGCCGTTGCCATGACATCAGGAAACATTCACTAGGAAGGACAGTGGAAGGGTGGAGCAGCCCCGGCAAGAAGAGGGGTTGACATGAACTGTGCTCTTCCTCTGTCTCTCTGTTTCTTGCTCCGTTCATCGTCTCCCTCATCCCTGCTCCCCTCATAGTGTTCGTGAGACAGAGGGTAGACAAACATGGTCACGCCCCAATTCTGCGCCAAACGAGCTTCTCTTCCTGAGAAGCGCTGAAAGACGATGGAAGAGCAGTCGTCTGTTTCATTCGTCACTTTTTTATGATGTATTTTTTTATGCATAAAGGCATATTTTTGAGTATCTTCATGAAGCAGGCTTTTCCTGGTGCCTGTGTCCCCATCGTAATGAAGTAAGGGACGTGCTCCTGGAATGCGCCCCCCCATCTCTTCCTTGTTTGTTCTTGTGGTTTTTAAATTTCTTTCATCATTGGTATACATCTTTGAAGCATTACTGTCCTGACTGTGGCTCACTACATTTGCTGTAGGTGTTTTTCTGGTTTGCCATTTCCCCTCACCTCTCCCCCTCCATTGCTCCATTTTATCATTTGCTCTCATGGAGGGTGGGCCTTGGCCACAGCACCCCCCCCCCGGCAGAAGCACGCATAAGAATGGCCGTGGCAGGCTCCTTCAGGCCATGTGCCCTGTCCACACGGCACTTGATGGGGATTCTGGCCATCTTTGCCTCCTGTGAGCTGTCACCGCCAAAAAAAAAAAAAATGAAAAAGGAGATACACCTTCAAAAAGGATGCCCCGCAAAGACCCTCTGGTAATGACAGTCAGAGATGAAGGGCTGCGAGGATGCTGATGACAGTAAACAGATAAAGACACTCAATCCCTTGCATATATTTAAGTATGTGGCGTGTAAGTCTTTATACACACGGTCTTGCAAAGAACACAGGTCACATCCAGATTGAGTGGCAGAGACCGCCAGCTTCTGAAACATATTGTAATATAAACATACTTGTATTATATATAAACTGACAAATGAACACACCTGGGTTTTCTCTTCTGTTGGTTTATTTTGTCATATCTCTATTCTGTCGTGGTACTATAGTAATTTATGGAAGATGGCAAAGCGTGTTTTGAAACATGCCTCTTTATTTTTTTAAACAACCCAGTCGTACGCATGCTTTTTGCTTAGCTGCAGTACACTGGCCTCCGTCCCCCTTTTATGTTTGTTTGACCTGAAAAAACCCCTCAGGTGGTTTGAGTAGTGAGGGAGGAGCCTGACTGTGTCCACTGTAACATCCAAGCCTGAGTAACCTGTTTTTAAGTTTAATCTTTGGTAGTGCTTACGCATGTCATCCTGAGGGAGCTGTTCGTGAGCGGGAGTGGCGTGGCTTCCCTAATCTCCACCCATTCACTTGTGCCAGGTTTCTTTCCTGTAACAACTTACAGGTTTAGGGAGCCATGCAGCAATAACTTCTGTAGTGTTTTAGTCTGAAATGAGCTGTGAGCCCTAAATGCTGATACATGTACGTCTGCATTTGCTGTATCAGCTGATCGTTCAGATCTTAATGAGGGTTGTTGTTTTCAACTTAAACGGAGCTTTAGTTTCACTTAACCTGAAACAGTCGGAGGGGTTTAATAGTGTGATAGTTTTCTAGCTAAAATGAGCATCGGCTCATTTTCCAAACTGCTTAATTTATGCTTTATTTATGGTTATGGGTGGGCTTGGACCCTATCCTAGGTAATAGGGCACAAGGTGGGGGAGACCCTGGATGGGTGGCAAACCCATTACAGGGCACACTCACACGCATGCACTCAATGACACTGGACAGCTTAGCTGGGCCGGTTAGCCTATAAATAATGCATGACTTTAGAGTGTGGGAAGAAATGCGAAAATCATGGGGAGAGCATGCAAACTCCATGCAGACAGAGTTCGAACCCCTAACCCTAGGGGTGGGAGGTGACAGTGCTAATCACTAAGCTACTGTGCCACCTCTTAACGATGAACACATCACTATCATTACATTCTGGTTTTGTACACAAAGACTTTGAGCTCATCTTCATTCAACAATGAGCTCCAAGCTGCAGGTCCTTCAGACATTAGCAGTATTATGATCACAGTGGTGTCACTAGAAAAACGTTACCTTTGGCCACTTAGGCATTCCAAGCAGGTGAGAAGTTAGGCTAAATTAGGGTCGCCTTTCTGCTAAGCTTTGTGTTCCGGGAGTATGAAGTATCTAATAAGACAATTATAATGAACAAAATGTTATCCCATGGGCCTAACACACACAAAAAAACGACATGGTCTACCCTGCTGGTCAGCATTCACATAAGAACCACAGAGCCGAAGTGAGGACCCCACCAGAGTGAATTGTGGATTGTTGGATTACTTCTTGCTGATTCTCCCTCCCAAACCCCCTGAAGTTCTATCAAAGATTATGGAACTGATGGACAGGTTCTATCGAGGGTGGAGGGTAGCCTCACACAAGCTGCCCACGTCATCTACGCAGTTAACAGGCCGTCTTTGTGCGGGTGATGCCTGAAGAGTGCGGAGGTAGCCTGGATGACTGCACCAACCAGACAAACCAGATTGACCAGATTGGTGGCTGTCAGGGTTACAAGTGTCACTGGCGTTGGCTTTCCGTGTTTGTAAGATGGCCTGGGGCTCAGTCTTCCTGCTCGTACGAGTACAGCAGTCATAGTAACTACTCTCCCATGCTGACGAATAAAGGTGATCTTCATTTTCAATGGCTTTTCTAAAAGATTTTTCCCCACATCGTTTTAGCCTCTATTGTGTCCTCCTCAGCACATCTGTATGAGTTTACATCATGAAGTTTTCCAAAAGAATTATGTTATTTAGATTATTTACATTGTGTATTTTCAAGGTTAATCCAAAATGTTTTCATTTACAATTGGCTTATAGAAAATCACGTGCAATTTTAGATCTCATTGACAGCTGCTTACAGCGGAGCCCAATTTTGAGTGGTGCCCAATGTTGATAGGATCAGGGAGGGCCCAAGGCCCACCAATCTCCCC
Source organism: Gymnarchus niloticus (assembly GCA_009936485.2). Taxonomy (NCBI): domain Eukaryota; kingdom Metazoa; phylum Chordata; class Actinopteri; order Osteoglossiformes; family Gymnarchidae; genus Gymnarchus; species Gymnarchus niloticus. Next base: position 10,454,659 of record JAACJT020000086.1, on the reverse strand, counting down.
CTGGCCCTCTGAGCCTATGGATTCGAGGGGCCTGACTGTAGCCTCCGAAGGAGTTTCGTGGGGAGCAGCCTCTGGATGCCTGTGGCTGTAGTTTTCGCCTGTGCAGCTTGGTCCCTCTCCCTCAGCCTGTCCCCCTTCTTGTCCTTGCCTGTCTTCCGGCTGCTCCGCCCCAACCTAGGAGATGAGGCATCTGGACTCACCTTCTAAGCTGCTGTTATTTCAGACTATTGACAGTTGTAGTAATTTGTGCAACAAAATGTTAGGTTTCTGTTTGACATAAGATTTTAGTCCACATTGTCTTTAAGGTCCACCATTGATCCAGTTAGGATTTTCAATGCTTCTGCTGGGTGTAGTGATGTGTTTATTGGCAGTCTTACCCACCAGGGCTTGGATCTGTTTATGTCCTCTGACATCCAGTGGAATAGACAGGTGTGGATAAACATGTACTGTTCCTGAGAGACATTGAGAGAGGATGGTTTAGAGGCTGAACACAGCACTTTGATCCAGATCCAACTCCGTCACTCCCAAACGTGACAGCCATGCATTCAGAAACGCTCCCATGTATTGGACCACGTGGTCGAGCCCAAAGACAGCCGCTTGGTCAACGCTCAGAGCACAGAACATGGAAAATTGTAAGGCAAAAGCCTGCTAACATTATGGAAAAAGTCTGTAATTGGACTAAAGGTGCTGACTTCTTGGTTTGCACTGTAGGTGACAGCAATCAGGTACAGAAAGATGCCCAAAAATGGCATCGACATCACTTTCCATTCTCCGATAAACTGGGAAAACCACCTGTAATTTATCTGTGAGAAATTCGGTGAGAACCGGTGTAGCAAGGTGGCGCTGAGCTCAGCAATCCGCCTGCTAAGTTAGACGTTGGGCCTCACCAAAGTTTGCACCATCATCATCCGATGCCTGCGGAGCTTGTACACCACCCCCCTCACGTCTGGCCACATGCCACGGGAATACAGCTGGAACAGCCAGAGCAGGGCTACGAATGTGCCGGATCGACCTACACCAGCACTGCATCGGGACAGCCACACAAACCAGCATGGGGATGTTTATAGCATGCAGACCAGGGGCCACATCCACCAAACAAACAGCTAGGAAGACACGGGTTATGCCGATGGGCACCTGCAGTGGACCACGGCTGGGCCAACATGCAGCAGGCTGTCAAGGTGCTGCCTCACTTGCACGGCGAAAGCACACAGGGAGGCTCCGTCCTTGGGCACCTCCCGGTCTGGCCAGGCATGGTAATAATAGTGAGTGATCTTCCTCTCTGTGGCACAGCCTACCTGAAACATTACAGCAATACAGTCGGGCATACTGATCAGTTTCAAGGAAAGGGCCAAAAATATTGTTTATGTCTACATTTGGCAATCTACAATCTACAGTCTTGCGGGTCTTTTAAGCAAAGGACTTTAATTCACATCGATTTCAGCCCATCTGTGCTCGATCCCCCGGAGAAGCTTGGCCACTCAAAATCTATATATCTCTCACCTCATTTGGGTTGCCAGAGATGCCCGACACTGCAATTCCTGCCGAATTACAACCCCCTTGGGTCACATGGGCTGGTGGAAGGCCAGTAGAGTGGCAAGCAAAAGGATGTCTACACTTACCTGGCATAAGTTGAGGGTGGTGGTGACCAAGCTTTGGTAGCGATGCTGGGAGAGCGCGGTCACCTGTAACCTACTGTGGCACACGGAGGTGCCTTCCTGGGGCCAGTACTGCTCACAGAGCACCTGGGGATATGCCGAGGAGGGGAATGTCATGGTGTCGGCCTGACGCTCATCCAGTCTGTACAAAGGGGGGCTTCAACACTGGGGACCAAGCCCTGACTTGCAGAGACTGCACTCATAACTTTGCCCTAGCTGTGAGTGGGGCCCACCACAGGGAAAAAAATGCTCTTGCTCACCCTGTCGTTCTCCCGACAGTCAGTCACCATGACGATGACGTGCACGTTCTGCTCCCACACCATGCGCCAAAAGTCAGCCTGTGTGCTCCGCAGGGGCCCCTGAGTGCAGATGAACTCCCGCTCCGAGGCGCCTCCCTGCAGCAATGGAGGACAGGAGCTCAGGGGTCGACCTGGGGTGACCTCGTTTATGAGCCACGGCGCTTTGGGGGACTCACAGCCACGTAGCTAGCATTGATGTAGTCAGAGTGCAGCTCCGAGTCCTGCTCCACCAGCTTCACCCGACAGTGGTCATCTGAAATCAGAGCCACTCAAAGGGTCAGGGATACGGAAGCTAAAATGAGCAACTGTTACAGGGTTCGGTATCCCCTCCACCCCTGCTGTCTGCTCTGCTGTTGCTCTCCGATATGGCCTCTGTTGGTTATGGCTGCCAGTGACGGTGTCAGTGTAGTCTGCAGTTTTCTCTTTGTGATCTCAGTAAACACTTACAGGGCAGCACATGTGGGTATCTGTTCTTGTCCCGGTTGGCATCCAGTTCCCCGGCCCTGGTGCTGAACTCGCTGCCCACATCACTCAGGCGCTACAGATGGATAGAGAAAATTAGACAAATCAAGCTACTAGGGACCATCCAGGTGTTTCGTATGGGTTAGTAGAGAGAGGAAATCAGAAACAGCCCCGTGCCGGGGGTGGGCTCAGCGGGGGGTCCCACTCTAATGGAAGTCCTGGAGAAACGTTAGAATCCTTACAAGTGAATCAGAATTACAGGCCAGGGATCAGAGACTCTGTATGGAAGATGTTTTACTAAATGTTTCCTGACAGTCACTCATTCAAAGAGGCAGGTTCAATTCTCTGGTGTCATCAAGAGAAACCAGATATGAGGACCCCATCATTCATCGCTGGAAGCCAAACAGTGTGGCTTCTACCTTCTCTTCAATAAGACTATAACATCTACTTAACATTCAACTTCACATTCAAATACTATAAAACTTGTATTCTTATGATGAATCATGTTAAGATGTGTGTGATGGTTCCTGATGGTTCTGCAGGATTAATAACGACTTCCATGCCCCCCTACAGCCTGGGGACAGCTGTCTGATGGTACCGGAGGGTGGGACAAGGCTCCAATACACAGCAGCGACATGTACCTCAAACTCGAAGGAGTAGCCAGCATTGTCCTTAGCGGCCAGGGATTGACAGTGGTGCTGGAAGTCCTGTAGAAGGTGCACATGTGACATTGTCCCTTCCCTTCAAAGAATGAATATTGTCAGTAATCCTTCAGTGAACAAAACTAACCAAGCAACTCAAAACAGAAGGGTGGGGTACATCCTGGACCAGCCCATTACAGGGTATATACAGAACACAATTAGCCTAACTACATTTATCTGGTCTGCAGAAGAAAAACCCACATGGTACAGAGAGAGCAGGCAAACTCAACACACACAAAGCAGAGGTGGGAGCCTAGAGATGTGTGTAACTGTCTACTGATCCACCCCACCCACAGTAAATTTTAGTGAAGCCTTATGGGATATCCCCAAGGCAATGTTGAGAGGCAGTGATGTGATGCATAATATTTCACATCGCTTTTTTGCCACCACAGACCCATGTCACCAGGTTGATTCTCACCTCATGACCTTGGGGTATAGACTTCCTAAAGAGACTCCTGGAGCTCTGACACAGATATGGAGGAGACCCACTGTGGAGAAATGATCAGCAGATTGATGATCAAGCTATGGGCAGCTAGCATCAGCTGCCATATCTCATTTGGGACAGCAAATTCAGCATTGATCTCCAGCAGGACAGAGTGGTGTCAGTCCAAAGCTCCCAGGGTTCCTCAGGTGGGCTAGCCTGCTTTGCTTGTCTTAACAACAAAACTTCACTACTCTGTAAGGATTCAGATCTGCCAGGACTTGTCTCTTGCTTTGTCAGTCAGCTATTCCCAGCATGTTTTCACCAAATCCATTCCTACTGAGCTTCACGACTCCAACAAACATTCTCTCTTTCTAATTGCTCTTTTTGCCTGAACTGTGTTTTCCAGGATTGAACAGCAGTTGTTCATCACACTAAACAAACAAGCTCTAGATAATTTTACATAGCAAGTATTAAGACAAGTAAACAAAACACCCCATTCTGCTCTTAGATTTTATTTTTCAGATTTTCTTTGGAAAGTAGTGAAACTTCTACCTAAAAAAAAAAAAAAAAATTAATTAATTGACAAGCTTCTGGAAGGATCAGCTGTTTGTAGTGAATGACAGAGTTTAGACTAATTTGGGGCCAGAACTCCAAACCAAATTTTCCAGTCTGTGGGAATACAGTAAAAAAAAAAAGCTGAGAAGACAATAATTGGTGAAATAGTAAACACTTGAGGTAACGAGACTGTCAGATTCTTGTCAATGAAAATGACAGTAGGCCTGCTTCTCATTTAACAGTGAAAACCTGATTAACACAGTCCTCCTTCTCATTTAATAACAGAAAACCGGATTAACACAGTCCTCCTTCTCATTTAATGACAGAAAACCAGATTAACACAGTCCTCCTTCTCATTTAATGACAGAAAACCTGATTAACACAGTCCATCTTTCTCATTTAATGACAGAAAACCTGATTAACACAGTCCTTCTTTCTCATTTAATGACAGAAAACCTGATTAACACAGTCCTTCTTTCTCATTTAATAACAGAAAACCTGATTAACACAGTCCTCCTCAGTTAATGACAGAAAACCTGATTAACACAGTCCTCCTTCTCATTTAATGACAGAAAACCTGATTAACACAGTCCATCTTTCTCATTTAATAACAGAAAACCTGATTAACACAGTCCTTCTTTCTCATTTAATGACAGAAAACCTGATTAACACAGTCCTCCTCATTTAAGGTGTTTTCCAGTCAGATGGGTTTAATTTCACTTTTTAAAATTGAAAGAAGAGAATGGTTTGTTAAAATACATATTTTCTTAAATAATTATCATAGCTTGTTTCTTTTTTAAAAGAACCTACAGTCCAGCACATGATTAACGTCCTTTGTTTGCTCAGCTGATCCCACACAACACCATATATTGTTTCCATTTTCAAGGTAACAAATTTGCAGTGTCTTCTAAATTTTCCTCACGTTCTGAGTTTAACATAACACACTGCAAACAAAACTAATAACTAAACGTATACTACATATTTAAACAGCATTTTCACACCACTATACAAGTACTGAATAAGGTACAGTGTGAATATTCAGTTAAAATGTTAGTTTTTTTAAATAAATAAATCAGAAATCTTGTGTTTTGGAAAGAAGTTAATTCTATGCAAATAATTTTGATCAAGAACACGTCTATTTTAGCTCCATACCTGTCTAAGTTCCACACAATAATGCCAGAGAACCTGGGCAGGAACCTGTTCACACAACGCCCTCATTGACTTCGTGAAATACACTACGCCACATTTCTGCTGTCTTCAAACCAAAGCCATGGGAGAAACACAACAAAAATACTCCACATCGACCCCCATACCCACATTGAACCTCAGGTTACCTGCTTTTCCATGACAAGGTGTCAGGAGTGTCAAGCTAGCCTACCTTAGCACCTCCCTGAGATTGAGGGAGTGACAGCTAAGTGGCATGTGAAGAGAGAGGCGAGCTAAGGGGTGGGCCATGAATACACATTCCTATGCAAGGAAAGCGTGAAGCTGTTACCAGTCCTTATTTATTCTTTTTCAGGCATGCTTCTTCTATGTTCTTCCCCCTCAAAAATGTTAAAAAGAAAACTGCATCCTTTTCCTCACACAAACCCTTTCAGGTAGAATTTCTCTGACTTAATTGTTGGACATTAAAAGATAAACTTCAAACACTGCAAGCATGACAACATTTTTGCAAAATGTGATTTTTCCATATTAATAATAGACGCGAGAAATGTAAAGGAACGAAAAAAGCTGAAGAGTAACATTTGTATTTGATAGTACAAGATGCAGTTTGCAATCAAACTATCACCTAGTGTAGTCCTGGGTGGTTTTGCATGAGGAACTATGCTTCCACCTAGTGTACCTTTGATGGGATAAAACATTCTGGAATTTTAAATCCAGGCTTTGGGCACCGAACATGTAAAATACATAAAGTATAATCATAATGTCATTTTGTCACAAGACAATTTAAAATAACATGCACAAAATATGTTTACTTGATATTATGGTATACATTACCAAATGTCGATTGTCCGTGCTTGATACTAGGTTCATAACGTTTTACATCATATGTATATGTTTCTGTAAATACTTCAAAATAATTTTTAAAAACACATCGATTTTTAAAAAGGGGCAGACAGGGTGTAAACTAAATCAGGATTAGACCTTAAAAATAGTTAATGAAGAACTAAAAACTAACTTTCTGAAAGACTTCTTATCTTAACAGATTAGTTATTTCAGGGCAATGGTGTCCTGAATTAATTTAAACAAGATTAAATGGTTAAAAGGTCCATATTTGAGAAAACAAAGTAATATTAGTCATGCTTAAAAGTGCTTTTGTCTACAAATAGGGTTAATCTCTACCTGGGAAAACACTAGGGGTGTAACGGTATTTGGTAGGCACATGTGAACCGTGGTATTACGATATCATTTTGTCATTTTCCTATACGTATTGGCGCGAATAGAAGACGATTTTTTTTCCTAAAAAATACGTCTAAAAAACGTGTCTTATTTTCGAGGGCTGGAGTTTAAATGTCATTATACAACCTTATACAACAGATGCCTCCTGGCTATCAGTGCTTTGTATGCAAAAACGAGCTAGAGAAGTGAGGCTAAACTAAAACCAATATTGTCTTTGCTCCATCGTGATAATGGCGGGTGCTAGTAGGGAGGCAGAGAGAAGCTAATCTGAAGAGGACCCACCGTCTTTCAACATTTTGGATTCAGTGTGCAATATGACGAGGGAAAAAAGACGGTAAACTCCTTAGGGTGAAATCTCATTAGGGTACCAACTTAATTTTGCACTTTGTTATTTTTACATTTAATATTCCCTATACAAGTATGTAGCTTGTATTAAAATAATTTGGAAGGCAAATTACTTCCAGGTTGTCAAAGCTTAGACAGAACACAGAATGCTTAGACTGCTGTTAGACAGATGTAAACAGTTTAAAGCTTATATGGTTTCAAGCTGGTTTACTCAGGCCTTTGAGTAGTATTGGATGTAATAGACTGCATATGCTTAATTACTACAAACCTGGAAAGATGATAGTCCAGTACTGGTTAGAGGCTTTCGAGTGGTGGTTTTCTGGGACAGAAATGCTTCCTTTTTCCTCTAACCGGAAGCAAGACACTGGCTGGCATATCCCTTTGAAGTCAGCAGCCACAGATGAAGGTGGTGGTGGTTTCTTTTCCTGAGGTCAACTGTCCATTTGTTGTTGCAGCTCTTGGCTGTATGGACCCTCCGGTCCTCTCCTCTGGATCTGGTTCTCTGGCTGCAGTCCTTGGGGAGCACCTTCACAGTCTTGGTATGCAAATCACTCATCATTCCTGTGGGTTTTGTAATACAGTATGCGGGATTCTAAAGCTTGCCAGAGTTATTGGCCTACTATACGATCATCAAGTTCTTCAATTTACAAACTATTCACTGTAAAGCTGGAACAACCTTTTCAGGAAGGAATCAAACATTGTCCTGAGTGGGCACAGTTCAACCCATGATGAACAGGTTTAGACATAATTACCTGGTTTACCCTGAACCTCTAATCATTGACTGTGAGATTGCATTTCACCATTGATATGTAAGGCAAAGTCTTAACAACCGCCGATCAGCCATCATACAGAAAAAGCTACAATGAATACAGAGAGGCGGATTCCTGTCAATAGTCAAGGAACAACGGTGCGAAAAGAAGAACTAACTGTCTGTAATCACCTACCAGAATGGGGTGTTTGATATATTTTACACTCTAACAGTTTATTGTTCATTTCACTCCGGCTAAGTTATAACCATCTGTAATATGCTTTTAATAAAATGCATCTTTAATAACTCCCTTGAACTACTTTGAATTTTAAATGTTTTGGAGTGATCTCTGTGTGATTCCATACAGCGGAGTAGTGACATTTTAACGAGGGTTTCAGACACTTAACTGTGTCAAGTGTCACTAAAATAAAACGAGTCCAATGTTTTCTTATTCAGCTTAAACAAGAGAAGGATATCAAATTAGTAAGAGTTTATTACATGAAGTATGTTTATTGTACAAATACTTTCATTGCTTGCACGCAAGTAAAGCAACCATTGTGTAAACGGTGAAATCTGGAACATCATAGAAAAACAAACCGAAGTCAATAATCCATGTGTTTTAAATATCACATCTGTGCATATACATGGTCTGTGATGGTTCCGGTTTAAGAGCAGGACTTTCCGTTTTGGTCCTTGTTGAAATCACAAATTGGAACCTCAATGAACACCTGGCATGAGAAAAAGGCAAAAAAAAAAAAATAAATAAAAATACAATTTTGAAGTGGAAAAAATCCAGATCAACCCTCATTAGGCAGGAAATTGATGTTAAAAAACTGCAACCACTACTCGTCACCACAATTCTCACTTCAAATGTGACGTATGTACAGTCAGAGACAAACGGGAGACAGGACTGAGAGGAGGGGCCAAGCCTGCACTCTGTGACAAAAAAGAACTGAGATACCAAGAAAAGAGAGCTCTAAGACAGTAACACACTGGATAACAGGGCTCATGTTTTCATGCTAAAAAGGGGTGTGCCTGAGGCAGTACATGGCCAAACCTTTCTTGGCTAATAAAACATACCAAACCAAAAGTGGTGAGCTGTCAGGTAAGGAAGGGCACCTGGGGGCTTCATAATGCCACCTGAAGCACAGTGGGACAGGTTTAATCTGAAACAAGCTGAAGCTGGCTCTGCTAGGCCATGGCACTGCCCACACAGTACAGAGCAGACTGTAGTAGACCATATATTCTGAGAAGGGCTGAACCAGTCAAAGAAGCACACTTTATACTCCATGATACAGGGAGGTTGTCTAAAGCAGGATTCAGATGTATTTATTTTAGATTGATGAGGCACTTTCATAACCATGAGAAGACAAGGCTCGACCTGGTGAATTAATCTTTAAGTATTCGAATTTTTTTTCCCATCAGTGGCTTAGATGCAAAATTCCAGCTTTAGATCTCGAATTACATCTCAAAGATCTGGACGCTTCCTACCTCATTAAGTGGTCAAATTTGACAAATTAACTCATCTGTATCCATATATGGTTAAAAGGCAGTGCAACATCAGACATCACCTCTATCTTATTCCACTCAAAGGTCAGCAATATAAAAATACTACATTTAACAATTTCTAGATCTTAAGACACTTCACATCTCTTTATTAAGTACACATTCCTTTTAATACACAAGTCTTTTGTTTTACAAAGATGTGTTTTGCTTTAGAACAGACTCTTTAAAATATGCCTATTTCAAGTACATTTGATCATTTGGAAACGACACACAGGGCAAGGAGACATCTTGAGTTTATACTTTGTATTAAAACAGATCATGTGATCCATTCCTTCCTCATAGGGGACGAACTACATAGTAAAACGAGACGAGCTCTTCATTTGATAGGGTTATGGTTCCAAAGATCATTTTGTCAAACCTGACCACTTACAAAACTTCACAACCTTCAGAATTATTAAAATGTATATCTTGTACTCTGAAAGATGTAATGCCTGTATCAAGTATCAAACTCCAAATATGACACTGAAACAAACTGCCTACTACAATTAACCTTCCAATATTCAATATTTAAATAAATGAATTTGATTTCCCAGAGCTGTACAGAACAAACCAAATGTGTCTTCTCTGGAAATAATACTGTACATTTGTATAAACCAGCCCAAAAGTATTCTGAATAATTTCTGCAAAAAGATTCACTTGTCTTTAGCTAAACCAAAGTGTTTAAGACAATCCACTTTGATAACGGGGACTGACGATTGTCTTAGGAGGAACAAGGAAAGTTTCTACAGAAATGCCATGCAAAGAAATAGAAAACGACACATGCTAGCCAAGAGCTGATGAGGACTCCAATGAGTAGATTTACTGTCAGATACCCTCAGAATTCACCACAAAAACCGACCCGTTACACACTGCATGTTGTTTAATGAAGGACATCTCTCTAGAGTCAGTTTAAAAATGGATCCATATGTGGCCTTCATTCTGGGTGATGAAGGTCAATATCAGAAGTAGTTACGGAAAGCAGGAGGAGGTGAAGATCCATAAAACATCCCAAAGAAGTGGGATTTTTGCTCCTCTACGAGCACCACCACAGATTGAAGGTGCTTCCCTATGGGGATGTTTCCATAACTTTCTTCTGACAAGATGAGGTGGAAAAATGGTTCTGGTTTTTTTAAGAGCCTAGCTGGTCTAAGAAGAATGTGGAGGCAGTGAAGGCAAGGTTAGCAGGAGTATGAGAATAGAAACAGGCTGAAGAGCAGGAGTCAGCTAACCATGACAAGACATCAACAAATTAAAACCATTACACTGTCATTCCATATTTGGGGCTGGGAATGGGCTGGTGAAGCCAGAGGTGGGTCCAAAGCGAGTAGTAAAAGGCCAGGAATCAGAGTGCATGCGTGTTTGTGTGCGCGCACAATAGTGCATGAAATGGAAGACGGGTGTGTCAGGAAGATGGCAGAGCAGGATGTGCGGGGGAAGATGGCGAAGGAATGGTGGCAGAGAGGTTATACGTGGAATTGGGTGAGGTTGACCGGGAATGCGAAGGGGGTGAGCGAGACCTGGCAGAGGGAGCCTGTCCAGCAGCAGACACTGCGGTGGGGGAGTCCGAATTGACCTCGTCGCCTTCCTCCGAGTCCCAAACCTCGCTCTGGAGGTAATCGGCAAACAGGGCCTTGGCACGCTGCAGGATGCGGCCCAGGTTGTGCCGGCGGACAAGGCGGTCAAAGTGCATGGCCAGCTCGTTGTAATCTAGGCCATTCTTGACGATGTGCTCACGGTGTTCTAGTAAAATAGACAGGCACATGAAGAGCATGAAGGGGTTCCCCTTCCCGAACTCCTGCGGTGGAGGCAGGGAAGATGGCTTCCCGGGGAGCTCCTGAGCACTGCCGGAAGGCGTGGCAGCCAATTTGGTGCATGTCGGGGCAACGCCGTTAGCTGCCGAGCCCGGTGGGGAGGGGGCCCGACCTAACGACAGGACGGGAGAGGAGAGCAGCGAGCGACTAGGAATACACGAGAGCGACGGCGAAGACGAGCAGGGTTTTCCCAAAGGGGTGACGGGGGAGGCGCTGGCCACGGCAGTGAACCGGCCGGCGGACCGATCTGGGGACGATGCGGTGCCACTGGTTAAGGAGAAGGGGGCGTGTTTCGACATGGGCACGGTGGGCGATGTCAGTCTCCAGCTGGACACCATGGGAGAAGCAGCTGGGGATGGGGAAGGAGTGTTCCTCCAGTCTGGCAAACACGGGGAAACGGGTGATGCCGGGGAGGCTGTCTGGCCATTAGGGGAACTCCTGCCCTCAGTCTCAGAGGAGGAGAGTTTCTCGTGACCCCTGATGAGGGGCTCCCTTTCCCCAGAGTCTGACTCGCTCTCCTCCGTAGGCTGTCGAGAGCTGGGAGCTAAAGACGGGCGAGGGTCCCGAAACAGCCCGGTGGGCGAAGGCATCCCTCCATCTTCCAAATCGAAACTGTCCTCATTTCGGGCACTGTAGTACTTGAACTCACCGAAGCTGGGCTGTTTCTCAAAAGGAGGAACCGCGCCACTCTGTGCGTTTCTGTCCATCTCGGCAAGCCCCTTTTCTCCTTCGCCGTCCCTCCTGGGACCGCTGTCCTCCTGGTGGCCACTGACTTGCCTCCCGCCGTCTGCCTCTTCCCGCGAGGGCCTCAGCATGTGTCGCCTCCGCTGCCGTTCCTTGTGCTCCGTCACCCGCTCCGCTCCCTCCCCCTCGCGGGCCCTGGGCCCCGTGTCGGGGCAAAGGGCCTCCTTCTCACTCTCCAGCGGCGGCCCCACCAGCTCCACCTCTGTCTCGGGAGGGTCAGGGGGCAGAGAACTCCAGGTGATCTCCAGCATCCTCAAGGCGTCCTCGAAGGCAAACTCACGCTTGAGCTCAAGCAGAAGCCAGCGATAGCAGAAGAAGAGATCGTCAGCTCCACGGGACACCAAATAGGCGTAAAACTCCGGGTCGGAATACTGCAGCAGCAGCTTGAGGTGCTGAAACTTGATGGACATCAGCTGGCCGTCTGGGTGGAAGTGGCCCTCGAGGCGCTTCATGATGCCACAAAAGCAGATGAAGGCGTGAGCCTCATTGTCCATGACGGCCAGGATCGGGGAGGCAATGTCACTCATACCCTGGCAGTAGGACACCTAGGAACAGGACAGGAACACTGGAAATTTGGGTTTTAAAGGCTGCACGGGACCAAAAAAACCCCACACCTTTACACTGTGCTCTCCCCCACTCTCCAGCTGTTCTTGTTTACCGATTTATCTTGAGCGAAACAAGACAAATAAACAATTTCTTATTCGCCCACCGAAAGAACAGAAAAGGTCTTGAAACAAACACAAATGCAAACTCAAATCGAATCAATGACCGAGGACTCAGACAGCCTCTGCTCTGACGCTTCTCCATTACTCTTCCACATTTACCGCCAAGCTGACATTCGACATGCAACAGTGGCTGTTATTCATGTGATGCCTTTCAGCTGGATAAACTGAGGGAAGTGGGGATGTCCATCAGAAAACTGGGGAGTAATCAATACGGATCTCCGTCACGTCGGCGTAAAGAAGCAGGAGCACAGCGGGGAAACAGAAAGAGAGACGGCTCTCAGCCGGAGGCCGAGTCTTAAAAGACCCTTTTAGTTTTAATATTCACTTATTTCCAGCCCATATTCTATGGCAGCTTTGGAAACGTCACACATGGGACTTCAGAAATATGTTCTTTTTTTTTTTTAATTATTCCCAGAATGCCATCTAACATTTTATTTTGCATTTCAGAATTTAAATAACTTTCATTAAAACATGCCATAAAAACACTAGGCTGGAGTCCAGGGAACACTCTGTAACGATCCTACTTTCCTCCTCTCTAAAAAGAGTGGATGGTGACGTCAGACAACGAGACGTTCTCACATGATGAGAGTCCAGGCTGAAGCTGTCTGACAGCAAGATTAGATTCTGAATACATCCCAAAGCAGGCGCTGCAAAGTTCAAACGTACAAATGGCCAGTTTTTAAAGGAAATGTGAGCACTACTCAGGCAAATTACTACACAACTACAAGACTATTATACTGTACGTATTAAGAAAATTTTAGACTTTTGTGTGGTGTGCTGAGGTAAATCTATACGGGTCAGCTACACTCCAGGCAGACATCAGATTTTACATGCACACTTGCTGACAGTGCTAAATGCTAACAACAGCTAACAGTCAGGAGCACTTCACCTGTAAATCAAGGTGGGTCGTGTCACACTAACACACACCAAGGTGGACCAATCAGCAGCTCTGCTTGCAGCTTTTGACATAGAGTCACATGTTGCACCTGTTTTTGGGACCCTGGGTAAATTGGGCATACCTGTGGATGAGTGATGGCGTAAGTGGTGAGCATGTCAGTCAGGGCAGTCAGGTGGGGGCTATCCTCCGAGCCTGCGTAGTAGGAATGGGCCCGGTCGGTCCTCAGCACGTCCTTCAGCACGTTGCCCCTGATGAACTCCAGGTCCTCGGGGCTGACGCGTGCCGTCCACTCCGCCTTCAGCCGATCGTACTCTCTGGTCTTCCTCTTCATGTAGTCCATCCTCTCCTGGCCGGTCAGGCCGTCGGGGTAAACATTGAGGAGATAACGCCACACCACCTGGAGGAGGCAGACGGGCCTGGCGTGTGACGCAACGCTCCAGGGGTGACGGGGCTCACACATGGGCTGGCAACACCCACCTTGCGCAGTGAGGGCTCCACGCCGCCGTGGTAAATCCGCAACCGCAGCTCCTCTGGCCGGGACAACTGCCCCTGGCTGTTGAGGTAGCTGTGGAACTCGGCGTCGCTCAAGGGTGGCTTGAAGGGCTTCACCTCCTCCCCGTAGGACCAGCTCAGGGCTTGCTGCACACGGGACAGCGTGCGGCCGACCTGACGCGACAGGGGCGTCAAGCTCGGTGAACGGGCGGCACGATGGGGAAGGCGGCAGAGACACGACCCACCTGAGAAAGCAGCGACTGGGTGAAGGGGAGAGCTGCCGCAGCAAGAGATCTCCTTTCTGCCGGCAGCAAGTCTGAGCCAATCACATCCTTCGGACTAATGATGTCCCAGTCTTCCAGCAAGGGGCCTAGCCAATGGGAAAAACGGTTACATCCACAGCACTCAAAACACAACGATGAGTGAAACTTTTAGCATGGACATTAGAGGCATCTCACTGTCTTCAGAGGGCTTGATGTCTATCTTCAGCTGCAGGTAGGGCTTTGCTGCGCTGACGAAGGCGGCATCCAGGTCCCAGTCTGACAACAGTGACAGGTAGACCTCCACACCTCCACGGTCACGTGAGAGATAACTGATCCCAAAGTTACGCTTCCTAATGGCAGAGCGAAAGGTTTCAAGTTCACCATGATAACGTAGCAGGTGATATTGTTTAAAAACAATTAATTAGCTGAGGTGTACGATCCAGCAGGTTAGGGTTAAAGTGTTTGAGACCGCAGGATGAAACCAAACAGCTCTCAACCCTAACCAACCCAACTGGACACCAAGACTGAAACTATACTTATTATGTACATTTTTTCAGCCAAACAATAAGAAAATATACAGTTCAGAAGTATGTCTGAGGTCCAGAAAGCAACAAGGAGCATCAGAGAAAGAAGGACTGATGCAGGATTTCTTCAGGAGCCAATGCAGTGATGTACTGCTATACAGAAAACAGATTTGTACAATGCCTAACACCTGGTACCAAGTACAGATAACTTCAAACATCAATCTTTCCGTGAGTCAAACAGATGCCCAGATATAACGCCAAGGAAGATGGAAAGATGGGAAATATGTAGAACACGACAGCTCATTTGCATTTTCATCTTACTTACGGATCGAATTCATTGTTATGTTCAAAGCTACTGCTGAATGACCCGGGCAGAACCTGCTTTACTTTACCAAAAGCTTTCACGGTAACATAGTAAACTTTGAAGTATTTATGAACTCAAGGTGAATCAATTCAGTTTATTAAAATGCACAGAGGCAGCCAAAGTGTTGTTGCTAACTGCATTTACGCAGGTACACCTCCACACAAATGCTGAAATCTGGAGTAAAAGAATTCATGACATAACCCTGTAGGGACAGGGCAGCACCATACAGGGCTTCGGCCACCAGGTCAGCTTCAGATAAAACACCCAGGAGATTAAAATGCAATTGTCTGAATCATAAAGGGGGACGAATTTCAAATGTTTAAAATATCACCCAGTAACACAGAGGCTTACTGCACAGCTGGACATGAAACAGCCTACCAAAGACAGCATATACACCCCAGACAGTCAACTTCACTGAACCACCAGCACGCCTGCCTTCCTGCTTTTACTTACACTTGGAACAGTCAGATTCTACAAAAGTACATCATACTCACCTCTATTGCCAATGGAGGCCCCTTTGACTGGAGAAACACAACCTTCACCAAGTGAGGTATGAAAGTCTGCTGATCTCAGTGTAGGCCAGGACTCAGAGCTGAGGCCAGCAGAGCAGGTAAAGTAACCTCTGCCCCATCTACTCACCCATTCAACTCAAAGGCTCGGATAAGGATGTGCTGTAGCACCTCCAGCGACGTTATCTGGGGGTCGACGGCAAAGGAGCGGAACTCAACTGGCATCATCCCCTCACACTTCTGTCGGAGAGAAGCCGAGTGGGAAATAAACAGCGAGCACCGAGAAACACTCATTCACCAAGCGCAGTGGCAGGACGGTACGAGGAATCTGTGGGACCGGTGCTGGAGGCGCACATAAACAGCACAATAAGAAAGAGGTCAGTAAATAAAGAGCAACAATTAATACAGACAGTCGCAGAAGGGGCTCCATCCAAGGGAGCACCTGTGCAAGGAACATGAGGTTAAGGAGATACAAGGAAAGGTAGACTAGTATCAAAAAGGTACACGAGAGGTAAAGCGCAAAGCGTGAATTCAACATTTTTTTAGAACTACAGAAAAATGCGCTCATTAAAAGGTGAAAAAATGGCCACTGCCCCAAAGCCACTGAATGGTAAATTACAGGATATAAGATATCGGGAATTTTACGTACATTTAGCCTTCGCTGTCTACAGTGATACTGAGCAAACAAACACTAAAAGCCACTTCGACTGCGACGGTTCTCGGTGTTTCATCTCCAAGCAGCAGGTGAACCCCGGAGATGCCGAGGCCAGCGGTGAGGACCCGAGCGGAAGTGACGTCACGCGCCTCAGCCTCACAGCTGGCAGGAACAGCAGCCGCTGACGTCATCGACCTTAATTCAATTACATTCAGCGTTTCCACCGCATCATCCGAAAGTGTCGTCTCCCCCTGCAAGCTGCGGCTCGGCTGAATGACCTCAGACGGTGTGAAGGCTGAAGTTCGGTCCTGAATGGACATGAACATCACGCTGTAATCACCATTCCTTAACTGCGCCGCAGGAGAACAGTCTCCCTGCTCGGCATAAACACGGCGTCTCCATTCGGTAGGCACCGTAGCAGACGCACCGATCACCTGGAAATCAGCACACAGCAGATGAGGCGCTTCCACCACCTTCACCCTGGAAGGATGAGAAGCGGGGATCCGTCTCACCTTGACTCGGACGCGGACCACCCCCCTCTCCTCCTCAGCCGCCATGACGAGGCGTCGGCCGGAATGCCTTAGCTGCGCTGATCCCTAGACGTCGTCACTCGATACCGCATCGACACGAACAACCGAGCGCAGCCTTTATTCCATTTCGCCGCCGCGCCGTTAGTCTCTGCCTGCCGCCCCATTCACCGCGCGCTCCCGGAAGTGACGTCACACGGATTACATCATCCGGCCGGGCTGCGGCGGACATGCCTCGAGACGCTCAGTCCCCGATATGAAATGTGCCCGGTTCATGTCCTTATAAAATGACAAGCTGCACAGCAATATCGAGAATGTTTCTAAACGTCATTTACGCTTAATTCACTTATACTGAAAACTCAATTTACAAAAAACGGCAATAATAATAAATCCCAGATAAAGGATGACGGCTGGCCTGTTTGTGCGTTTCATTACAGATTCATTGCAGGCGTCAGGATTAAGAAGATAATTTAAGCCTGAACTGAAAATGACCCGGGTAAACCAGCCAGGTCCAGTTTGGACCCGGACGATGGAAGTCCGGTCGTGACTGCTGTTCGTTTATCTTCGTGGCTAGAGCTCCGTATGTGTTGTTTATCTCTGTCTTTCTGCACATTTCTCAAGGCACGGCTATTGCAGATGTTCATTTTCTATATGTATCATATATATTTTCCAAAATAAACGACGCTGAAGTAAAAATACCTGTGGGTTCTTACTGTCGTTTTGTTCCTGCGTGAGACGGTAATTATGAGGTGACGGGCTTCGTGTGTGTAAGGTAATATGCCGCTTCACTATCGTATCGTATATTATGCACGTTGCAAGTGTAACGATTTAATAGCCTTAAAAATTGTTTACGAAAAAACTGACAAACTGAGGCGCCAAATAGTCAAATAAGTCGGCAGAGACACATTTGACTGCGCTAGTCTACGAAAACGTGTCTGAATGTCAGTCAGTAACGGTACATCACGAACAATCTGGAAAAATATCAAAAAATAAAAATTAATTACGCGCACTGTAGTTTTTAACAAAATATAAATGTCAATAAAATAAAAAAAACCCCTTTTGCCGTGCGAGGATGACGATCCTGCCGTGACCCGGATTCGAACCGGGGTTGCTGCGGCCACAACGCAGAGTACTGACCACTATACGATCACGGCGAGCTACGGGGACTCGAGGCCGACACGGAGATTTACTCTATGTCAGTGTGACGGGGGGGACTCGAGGCCGACACGGAGACTTACTCTATGTCAGTGTGACGGGGGGGACTCGAGGCCGACACGGAGACTTACTCTATGTCAGTGTGACGGGGGGGACTCGAGGCCGACACGGAGACTTACTCTATGTCAGTGTGACGGGGGGGAC
>JAACJT020000086.1:10424492-10436554 GCA_009936485.2 Gymnarchus niloticus | reverse complement strand
TTACTCTATGTCAGTGTGACGGGGGGGACTCGAGGCCGACACGGAGACTTACTCTATGTCAGTGTGACGGGGGGGACACGAGGCCGACACGGAGACTTACTCTATGTCAGTGTGACGGGGGGGACACGAGGCTGAGTGTGATATTTCTCACTATGCTCACTATGATTACTGGTCTAACTGTTTATGATGTGGTGTTATGTGTGTGAGGAAATTAAACACTGCAATTTCTTAAAAGAACACATTATTTTCCTAACAAGTTAATCTGCCAGCACGTAATCAGGCACTGACAGAACAGTGATTATGATATGATGTTTGACGATGCTGCTGAAACATTTTTAAATGATAACAGAGATAATAATCGACACTAAATTACATACACTAAGAAATGAAGCCTACATTTATGATATGGCTACAGCTTTTCCGCAGTGCTAGCAAGGATAACGAACCCTGTTCATAAATTTCATTCAAAAACTGAATATACAGCATTTCCCTGCCAAAATAATATCAGTTCATCAATCTGTCACCTAACCGAGTATATACTTTGCACTGAGTTGGTAATTATTCCAGAGTAGAAAACATCATTTGTGAATAGCTAAATACAGTTTACTTTTAAGTTCTCGCTGTGTCACGCTGGTTCTGTTTGTGAACTGCATGATGTCTCTAAGTGACCCCTATAGGGTGTGCATGTCTGCGCCCAGCTTTGATGGACTGCCACCCCATCCAGGGTGTACCGCAGCCTCGTGCCCCGTGATGGACTGGTATCCCATCCAGGGTGTACTGCAGCCTTGTGGACTCTGTTGTGTGGGCTTGGCTCCAGGCTTTGTGACCCTGACTAACATGACTGATTGAAAAATGGATGGTTGCTTTACGTCTGTATTTCATTTGTCTCCTTTTACATCGTTATGGAGAAAAGCATCTCCTAAATAAAAATAAAAAATATAAATGTTAACAATTGTAACATGACTTGTTTCAGCCCCACAGGTCTACCTGCATGTATTCGGTTCTCTGTTTGAATTTCTTATGGGACAAGCTCAGCACGGCTTCCAAGACGTAAAAGGAAAAAACAGAAGAAGACCTACACGAAAGATCAAGCAGTTGTCACGTTTGGAGAGGACAGGCCAACGCCCGTCCATCAATTGTCAATAATAGCTTATCCAATAAGGGCTGTGGTACCCTGGCGCCAGTTAGACCAACAACTGCACTTTAAATTTAATTTCTGTCTCACTGCATTGCTGGTTGTCGTGGTAAGAAAATAGAAAAGTCATTACTTTAGGAGCTCAGAATGCACACTAAATGGTACTATGACGAGATGAATGCTATTATTCTGCAGAAGCAGTTCATTTTAAGATGAAAGTTATAAAAATACTAATTTATGATTAAAAAGCATAAGCATGCTAACTTGTATAAATGCCAAAATAACAGCCAAACTTATAATATTACCGACTGTAATACATAGCAATACACAGTGATACATTCTGGCAGGCATTGTGAAGTTTTCTTCTGCTTCAATCAGTGCAAATATACAGGCGTGTGTGAGAGGATTTCCACGCAGGAATAAGGAAACACGTTTCAGTATTGTCAGGATGCCACGCCGGGATTCAGGAGCATCATCTCCGCATCATCATATCAGCATCATCATCTCAGCATCTCCTGCACATCTGAGCATCTGGAGCGGATCGGTCCATCTCTGACTAGGGGCCAGGAGCCATCGCCACCCTTCGCCATAGATAGGGGTCTTCATAGGCTGGCATCGGTGTGTCTTTGACAGCCTGTACCATGCGGGCTTGAAAGGCTCCGTAGCAGTTTAACGTCGGCCATTTGGCTTCTCAGCTGAAAGAAGGCTGGTCGTCAAGCGATGCTACACGCTTGCCTGGGCTATTCTGCTGCCGTACAGTCACATCCAGGCGACATTGGTGGCCCTGATGCTGGGTGCTTAGCTAGCCTCTTAGCTACTTCATGTCCATAGGGGACGCCGAAGAAAGGAATCGGGGGTCGCATCATTCTGTAGTCGACGGAAAGTTGGCTGGAAACTCCGTCTAATGGCTTCGAATTCGAGAGTGTCGATCCTGGATTACTTTAACATTGTCTTTGAGGGAGAAAATGGAAAGATCGAGTCCAACTGTAAGGCGTGTGGAACCAGGATCCAGGCGAAGCGCTCGGTGACGTCCAACTTCGTAACGCATCTGAAGGTGAGGCCGTGGAGAATGTTCGACTACCGCGTGCAGAATGTTCGATTACCGCGTGCAGAATGTTCGACTACCGCGTGCAGAATGTTCGACTACCGCAGTGATGGCTGACACAGTCATGTTTATTCAGATTTATTTCTCTGTTTCTTCTTCCCGTAGACATTTGCGAGCCGGATACTGATGTACTAGACGGCTAGCTAGGCACACGCAGCTCTCCACATCTTTGCATGAATTCCCACAGGTATTAAGGCTGAAAGTGCAATTAAAAATGCTTTAATGTTATACTGCGCTGTAGTCCATCATTTCTGCATCGTTAACATACGTTATGCGAATAGCGGAAAATGACTAAATGTACTTAATTAGCGAATGAGCCCCTTACTCAGGTTGTAGGTGTAATACTGTGCGTGACACACTGTAAGATATACTCGGTTTTACTTGCTGTGCGTGACACACTGTAAGATATACTCGGTTTTACTTGCTGTGCGTGACACACTGTAAGATATACTCGGTTTTACTTGCTGTGCGTGACACACTGTAACATATACTTGCTATTCAGTTTGAAAACATCCTCCCTCTTTCCAAAAGCTAGTGTCAGCCTCGACCCCTTTGTTATATCACCTGCACCTGTTTTGACAAGGAAATGCAGTAATCAGTACTGTTATGTTTCTGTACATCATCTGTTTTTGTGTTCATAGAGGGTAACTTTTGCGTACCTCTGCCACAAGTATGTTTTATAAATATTTAGGTTCTCATCATATAAATTTTCACTTTTTTAATGAGATCAAACTATTAAACAGATATTTTTCTGTTTTTCTTTCTCATTCTTTTTGCTCTTGTGTAGCGTAAGCATCAGGCCATGTACGATGAGTTTGTGAAGAAGAAGGATGTGAAGCGGGAGGCATGTGCTTCCGGGACCGTACCACAGCTGCACGGAGGAGGGCGCTCTGAAGCTGCCAGGTCATCTCATGGTGGTGGGGTCGTGGCTAAATTTGACCGCAACGACCCCCGTCAGTTGCTCATCTCGGAGGCTATTGCCAAAATGATCATCCGGGACCTACAGGCGGTACAGATTGTTGAAAATGAGGGCTTTCGGGAGCTGCTTCACCTCCTGGAGCCACGGTACACCCCAGAACCATGGCACTACATCCAGAAGCAGCTTCTCCCAGGGTATTCCTACCAGGTTCAACTGGCCACCAAGCAAGCTTTGATCGCGGCAGAATCGTGCAGTGTCACCTTGGACTTGTGGAAAGGGGGCATGTCCAGCAGCCTGGGCGGCTACATGGGCGTGACCTGCCACTTTATCACTGCTGATTGGCAGATCCAGTCTGCCCTTCTTGCATGCGTACCTCTTGTTGGCAACCACACAGCCCAGCAGGTCCTGTCAGAATGTGATGAGATTTCCCACACCCACGGCATTACGGGGAAAGTCTTTCGAGTCGTGGCCGACAGCTCCCCCTCTGAGAGTCGAGCAATTTTCCGTCTGCCTGGCTTCTGTTTGCATGGCGGAGAGCAAGAGGAGGAAGAGGAAGAGAGCAGCGATGAGGATGTCATGGTTGGAGAAGGGGCAGAGGCCGGGCGGGCAAGTGTCGTGGATAATTCTCTGGACCTGTGTTTCGGCGCCCATCGGATTGACTGTTTTGCCCGCTCCTTAGGCCTGTGTGTGCGGGAAGGGCTGCGTGCCTCGCCCCAGCTCTCCATAGCCCTCACCAAAGCGGCATGTCTCTATAACTACGTGACAGCAACTGTGGCACCTGATAAACTGGGCCAGGCGTATGGGACAGATGAACCCGCGATAAGAGACGCTCTTAGCAGAGAGAGGGGCTGGAACTCCCAGCTGAAGACGGTTCGGCGCTTGCTGGAGTCGGCCGAATTCCTGGAGGATGTGGTTGACCGGCACGACCTGACACTCAGTAGCTTTGAGAAGGCGGTGTTGAGGGAGCTGGTAGAGGTCCTTGAACCATTTGAAGAGGCCACAGATATGGTACAAGGAGACAAGCACGTGTCCATCAGCCTCGCTGTGCCCTGTGTGCTGGGACTCCGCAAGCACCTCTCCGAGACTGCGACTCGTCAGTGTACCGGCATCCTGGTGAGCCTCGCCCAGTCTCTGGACCGCAGGCTGTCGGGCATCCTGGAGGACCCTCTGTATGTGACAGCCACTGCCCTGGATCCCCAGTTCAAACTGACCTGGAGCAGTGAGACGGAGCGGCATCGGCAGGTGCTGCTGAAGGAAGTGGCCAAGCACATCCAGGTGAGGGGTCCGCAGGAGCCCAGCCAGGAGGCCAAGCCTCCACCCTCTAAGCGCAGCAAACTCTTCTCCTTCATCAAGCAGCGTCCTGCCTCCCAGGCCAAGAGCATCGAGCAGGAGCTGGCCACATACCTCCTTGAGGAGCCCACGGAAGAGGACTCTCTGCACTACTGGAAGCGAAAGGCCACCGACTTTCCTCAGCTGTCCCAGGTGGCCAAGAAGGTGTTCACGGTACCAGCCACCACCACCCCGGTCGAAAACATTTTCAAGAATCTAGGGAAGATCCTACGGCCGGAGAGGTGCAGGCTCCTGCCAAAAAACCTGGAGACCCTTATATATTTAAAGGCCAACTATAGGCTACTTTGGACTTAGGGTTGGGCTGAAGCTCTTCACAATGAAGGCTGTGTTGGATGGGAGGAAGGGTTAGGATTTGTATTGAATAATATTTCCTAGTTAATCTTCAAAGCACTGGCAAACGCCATGTCTAAATGCTACTTCATACTCCTGTCACCTCTTGACTGGCATGGCTGTCAAAGTTGAAATATCCCAAAGAATACTAAATGCCTTCTTCTGTTAATTCATATATATTTATACTCATGCATTATAGATGAAAAATAAGGTTTTGGTAGCTGATTTAGATTTTCTATTACTCTAACTACAAGCGTAGGTCCCATTTTTATTCAATTAGAAAGTGTAGTCCGCAGTATTCACATGCCAGAAGCACCTGGGTTTTATGGATATCTCTGAAAAACAAATATTTAAATAGGTAAATTAGTTGTGAGGCATCGGAATGTTGTATATTAACTGATAACTGCTTCTAACTTCTTCCACCTGGACACTTTGCTCTACCTCAGCCAAGCCTAGTGCTCAACGCATACACACGCTCCTCAATTTTTCTTTTTACCCTGCAATACTTAATTTAGGTTTAAAGACCAACTCTGAATTGAATATTGACTTTTAGGCTCATACTTCTTGTCATAACTTACAAACTGCTAAGGTTTTTAATTTAATGGAAAATTTGAAAAGACTTGCTTGTTTGGTATCAGTGGTGAAGTGCTTTCCTGTTGAATTTCCCCACGTTATTTTCGTTTATCACAAAGCATTACAGCTCAGTAAACTTTGAAACTTCGCTAAATGTCCCTGCTACCTTCATAATCATGTCATGTTGTCTGCAGGTTCATAACGACGTGTGCCAGAGACACTTGGTTCTAACTCAGAGTTCAGTCATCCATGGTTGATTGCCAGGGCTTGTGAAGCCCCCCCCCCCCCGTGCAGTTTTGTCCTCGTTATCCTTCAGTGTCGCCCCATTACTGTGGTGGCTGCACTAAACGACTGAATCCAAAGCAAATTCACTGAACAAGTTTGCGCAATTTTGAGTTATTTTGTAAGAACACCACATTGTCTTAACCGACCTGCCCAGCAATCAAACAAGTGCAGTAAAACCAAATGGCTTCTCAGAACACCGGCATAATATCAGTGACAGAGCCAGTCAAATCACATCTAAATAAAGTACGACTTTGGAATTACATGTCTTGCTCTTACAGATATGAAAAACGATACTTGAGAATATCTTTCTGCGTGCCGTTCTGCTAGCGGAAACACTGAGAGTTCGTGTAGATGCAGAGACACTGTTTGGTTTTCGAAATGTCAGATGTTTTTAATAGCGTCACGTCAACACTGCATTTTGAAATCACATTTTGTGTGTCTTAGAAAATAGTAGCATTGCCCACTGGCAGGATATGTTATCTTATAATTATATGAAATTATCCTATAATTAAACTTTGAAAAAATGAGGGAGCTTAGAAAGAAGTCATCACACTTTCCTTCCTACCGAAATGGTACTTACACAAATGAAGCCACTTTACTAATGAGCAAGAAAGGGGGAGTACTGACAGACATGATTGTTTTATTAAATATGGAGGGCAAGGTGTCTCTGCATGAATTAGAGAGTCCCTTTTTGGTACAACACAAAGCTACGTGTATCTAAAATGGAGAAAGCCTCGCTCCTTTGCAGCTGAGCGAGGTCTGAAATTTCAGTGAGATTAGAACAATCTGAAAAAAAAAAAAACTAAAGTCCAAACGTACGAGGAGGTGCTGTCAAGCCCTAGAGAGTAGGTTACATATGGTGTTATTCCAAGAGTCATGTATTTATGATTGGATAACCGATGATCTTTAGCCAGGCCATGAATCTTCACTTAAAAGCTGACAGTGAATTTTCAGGGTTGAGCATTCCATGGTCAGGGGTTCGAGTCCTGTCCCCAGCTATGCATGTGCAGTTTCTCCCCATACTGGTGTGGATTTCCTCCTTCAGTTTCAGATCACATGGTTTATTGAAATGGTGACCTCACATTTCCCATAGTGCACGTATGCCCTGTGATGGACTGGCAGCCATACCAGGGCGTCCCCAATCTTGTGCATAGTGGCATCCTTATCTCGCCATAATGTGGTACTGCATACGAAGGACAGATATACAGTAATACACTATATGGACAAAAGTATGTTGACACCTGTCTGCACCACATCTCGTTCCAGAACAATGGGTATAAATAGGAATTTGCTGCTATAATAGCCTTGACTCTTCTGGAAAGGCTTTCCATTTCATGTTGAAATATTGTTGGTGGGATTTGCTGCAATTTGACCATAACCACATTAGTGGGGTTGTGTTTTGATGTTGGGTTATCAAGTCTCTTTCTTGTTTGGATAGCCAACCACTTCACCAGTGAACTCTTGTTGCTCCCAGATGTTTTCACTCACTAGCAGTTGACCAGGGCAGAATTGGAGAGGAAGACCATGTGTACCAACTACTGTTGTCAGCAGAAAGCAGGCTTTTTTCAGGTGGTCACTCCATAAGCCCGTTTTCCTATTAGCTGCCATTTTGTGTACTGCAGGACAGCTGGCAGACTCTGACTCAGTCTCTGACCCCAACTCTGACCCCTCTCCTTCACCTTGCTCGTCAGCTCGTTTATTTTAGCTGTGAGGAAATAAGCTGCAACTGCACTGGGCCAGCAAGTGATCTGATCTGAATTTCTTGGCACAGATGAAAATTGTAATTATGAGGCAGCCCTCGTCTGCGACTCCTCTTCCTCCAGCCTTTGCTGGGCACATCGGTATGGCAGCAGCCTCACTTCCCTCGGAGCATTGGGACAGATCAGTAGATTGGAAATTCGCAGCTCGATTTGCCTGTCTGGAACATCTCCTAGGTGCATGCTTACGTAGGCAGAGGGCCTGGAAGTCAATATGAGAAACCCTAATATCGAGGAACCCTTGATGATTGCTTTGATTTATTTATAAAGCCAGGCTGGATTTGTAAACCAAACGCATCATCATAATAAGGACTGATTTCAGGATCTGGACTGATTTACACAGGTCACTAACATTATATGAGACTTGGCTTTGTGCAGCACATTATCCAGGTGTAGTCTATGATGAAACTTATGAATGTTTCAAATGCTGACCGCCAATGGAAATTAATGTTTAAAAATTAAATTAGCCAAAATTGTAGACAAGACATGCTAGTCAGGCTTACGGGGGATCTGGAAGCGATCCCATGCAGCTTAGGGTACAAGGCTGGGATCCACTCTAGAGGGGATTACTACTATTAGTGTTAAGGTTCAAAATCATCATAAAGACAACAGTCTTGGCCGCATTAGAGAGCTGGTACAGCAGGCTTTAACTGTAGCTTTGTAGGTCTCCATACCAGACTATGATGGTCCTAAAGAGTCTTTTTGTCCTTTCACGGTTCGTTTTCACTTTAGCTTTAGTGAGAACACGTTTTCAAAGTGCTGAACGCAGGCTATTTTATTTTACTTTATGTATACAAAACTAAAAAATGTGTCAATGCGAGAAACCTGTACACAAATCCGTACTGGTCTGTCCCACATCTGTTCAAGGCTGAGGTACGTTAAAATGACAAGAAATAACTTATTGGAAACAGGCTTTTCAAATTCTGGTGTAAAAAACATCTGCCATATTCTTTTATCATTCATCACTGTCATTCAGTTCGGTGTGCACTTTTGAACTTATTTCTTAGATATAAGTACTTTAGTTTGATATCGAGGCCTACATTAACATAGGGATGCAAGGCCTGAAAATATCCATACCAATTTTACACATGCATCATTGAAGCAGTTATTGTGGTTCCAACCAACTTAGAAGCCAAACCTATATCCCTGGCCAAATATACTTGACTTTTCATTTGGCGTTCAATAATGAAAGAAACCACGATTGTGCCAAAACTTTCGCTTCTTTCTTTAAATTCTGGAAAATCTTTGATTAAAATGAAATGATATAGACTTGCAAATTGGTAATGACAAACTATTTAAAATATCTTATTTCCTCATTTGTGATTGAACACAAATTCTGAAGACCACAGTAAAAACGAGGCGTAGAGTATTAGCATATTAACAAGTTGCCCCCATGAACCACGGCCCGATTTCTTCAGTTTAAACGTGCAGTACTTGGAGTTTCCAGTAGAGGGAAACCAAGCGGCATTTTAAACAGAGACTGACAATGAAACATTGGCGGTTACACTTAAGTATGGGGGGTGATTCCCGCCATTATTAAGATGCACCTTCGGAAGGAAGACGTGCACGCGGAACACGTGCATTAACGTCTCATTCGGAATGGGGACGTGCACGCGGAACATTCACGCTTTCGGAAGGTTCGCATTTGTATACCGGGTTGCTATGGATACTGAAGGCAGCCCAAAATTCATCGCGCGCGTTAATGCGCATGCTCCGCGTGCACAGCTTCCTTCCGGACGTGTATCTTAATAATGGCGGGAGTCACCCTCCACAGTTTGCGGTGTTTCTGTTATTTCGTGCTTCTGTCACGGTGTTTGCTGTAACACCGTTTGACTGGTAGCACTTTTATATCGGTACGGGGGGGTCCCGTGTGGTGTTTTGACTTGTGTCGTCGTTTGTGTACACAACGTAATTCTTCATTAGGATGTTAACGTCCAGATGGTGTTACGTGACGGTGAGGATCATTTCATCTGGTGTCTTAAATGAATTTGACTTTGAATGATGTTTGATTTAAGCAAAACCACTTGGCTGACTAATGGCGGCTTAAACTGTAGGCTAGGCCTCTCTGCTTCAGGTGAGTCTTTTTAAAGATGTTTCAGCGTTGGCCACGATGTTTTTATGTAAGCCAGCGTCATGCGTGCTGTTGCAAATTTTACGTTTTATTCTACTTTTCCAAAACAACATACTGCTACACGTCATGCGTGTGGTGAACATCGGGCAGGATTCTCTATTCTTGATGGTTTGTGCATCCGCTGGTGTGGGCAGACTTCAGCTGAAGCCATTTTACTGTGTAGAGTTGACGCCGAAGCTCGACTCGTGAGTTCCAACTTTTTTGAGAAGCAGCATTATGAATCCAGCCTTATTCACTCTCTATCACATCCACAGACTCTCCTATTAAGCATGTTTAACTATTGTTATGTTAGGCTGAGAAATGCCAGTTTCTAGTAGCTTAAATTCTATACGTAAATCTGTATCCACTTTTGTGTATTACATTATTTATTGCATTATGAGTTACTGTATATGTAAGTTAATTAACTTGGGCACACTTTCTCGTCTGGGTTTCAGTGACGGCAGAGTGGCATGGGGCTAATGTGTTGCTGGTGGAGGCAGGGGTTTGAATCTGCTGGCCACTGGGCAGATTTGGCCTGCATGCTTTATTGTTGTACTTGAATGGGTAATTTACTTGGGTGAGCTTCTTCATTCAGAATCCAGCAGTGTCAGAGTTGCACAGTGAGTATGGTGTCGCTTCCCAGTGTGTGGAGGCTGGGGTTCGAGTCTGCTGTCCACCGACCTGAATTGGCCTTCTTCATTTAGGCGTATTGTTATAACCCAGCCGTCGGTCCTGTGAGGGGCTTGGCTAAAAATTTAAGGTGCAACTCAAAGATTACCGAGCACTGCGTTACGTCCCTTTTAATAGATTTTAAGCCTGGGTAGTGTTTTATGAGAATTTTTTTTTTTTAAAACTGTTTAATCACTCCAGGGAGAAGAAAATCTCTCAATAAAATGAGAACTAATCTGATAATGTGCTGATTTTTATTTTGTGAATGTTTTATTTAACCTATTTAATTAATCACTCAGGAAACTGGTTTAAATTATTTATGGCTGTCTTTTAAGCATGGTGGTATGTTAAATTAATTGAAAGTCATAATATTAAACTATTTACTGCTGTTGTTAGTGTTTTATTATTTATTAATGGAGTTGGATCTAGTAAATTTTAAACTTCAGCAGTTCAGGTGGTGAAATGCTGTTAATTGATGGACCTAAACGAGTATGGTTTATCTGATGGTCTGTGTTGTTATTGATTTATGTATTTGTTGGAACCTGATTAATCCTGAGAATTTGAACATAATGTGGGATTTGATGCTTTGCAATTGTGTTGTTGTATTTTAATTGATGTATAATAGGCCTTTTTTTTTTTTTTTTTCTCAAACCTTATTGTTTTACCTTAAGGGGGAATATACTTGAGCAAGCTTTTTTTTTTTTTTTTTTAATCGGGGGGTCAGCAGTGTTAGAGTGGTATGACAAGTAAGATGTCACTTCCCAGTGTGTGGAGGCTGGGATTCAAGTCTGCCAAGCACTGGCCGGATTTGGCCTAGTTCTTTTATTGCTGTGCATTAATGGAGCATCTGTGGAGCGGCTACATCGGCATGTCTGCTTGCTAGCACCAACTACACTGGCAGAGAGAGCAGCGGAGATCCTGGCTGTGCCTGTGCTGCAGAGAGCCCCGAGGAAGGGGATCCTGTCTGTGCTGCCAGCACAGAGCCACAGGGGAGGAACCACCACCAGCCTTGTTCACTCTCTGGTGAGCCGGGCCTCTCCTGGCAGGTGATGCCATGTGAGCACAAGCTGCACCTTAACCACTTATGGTGGGCCGGCTTGACAGGGATGACGATCTTATGGTTGGATTCCTGGTAGATGTTCCACGCTGAGCTCTGATGCCTTACAGGTTCTCCCAGATGCAGATCAGTTGGCCCCACCTGGCTGGGAAGGGACAGAGGCCCGCCGTATGTCAGTGACAGATGGCCGTTGGTCAGGCTGCCTCCTGTGGAGCAGGAGGTTTGGCTCGCCCACATCAGCGACTCCTGCATCGTGGCATAGTCGAGGTCTGCACCGCTAGTTGAAAATGCGAGACATGCGGCCTCTGTCCGGATAGAGGAAGTGACCTCATGTTTAGTGCTAATTTCGGTAAGATTAAGGCAAAGGTTTTGGCATTAGGCTTGGGTCAGGGAATTAAGATTGAGTCTAGGGCCAAGTTTAGGTATGGGGGTTAAGGTGGGGTTTTGAAATTTAGGCGATTTGAGACAGCAGAACGATCGTGATGAAATGGCAAGAGCTCCGGCGTGACGGCATGACTATCAGGAAGAGGCCTGCGGGGATACGGCTACGCGGAATCTCTGAACGCCGGCATGGAGGTGACACGCGAAGCAGGAGTTACAGCACTGATGGAACAGTTTGTACAAAGTCGACGGCATCGTTCTCCTCCCACCACAGACTATAGCCTAGCTGGAGAGCGAGTAATGGCCTAAGGTCTCTGCTTCTTGATCCCTCTGAGGGAATTTTTCCCATGCCTCTGTCGTCCTCAGTTTATTCTCCGTGTACCCTGGACCC
>JAACJT020000086.1:10407603-10419454 GCA_009936485.2 Gymnarchus niloticus | reverse complement strand
GCTTCACAGCTGCACGTGGAGGAAACGCCGATGAATATATAAAAAAAAAAACTGTTTTTAATGGAATTGGTCATTTCTGACATGAGTGTTTTTGACCAGCTTGATACTTGGATGAATAATTTTTAGTTTCTTTCTAAAATAACTTTTGAACATAGTATACCAACATCTAAAAACCTCTATAGTACTTACATACATTTCAGAAGTTTGAAAATTTGCAGGCAAGAACAAGATGTACAAACTACCCGAAACATTGAAAAAAAGAGTTGCTTGTCAAAACAGGAAACCATGTTCTTTTTGAGGAAAGAGTGAAGAAAATAAAATAATCCATCCCGTGAGAATTTCCCCCTGATTACAGGCAGACAAATGCATACACAGTCACCTATGCTGTTTAATGTCAGGTCCAAAAGCTTGCTGGGCCTACATTTCAAGCACTCCTCCCAAACATAGCAACAGAAATCTGATTGGCCAGAGCACCAAGTGCACTGACCAATCGGGGAGAACCACACAAATAGAAAGGGGGAGGGAGTTCCTATTGAGCTCTCTGAAAAGTGGCAGCCAGTCTAATAACCTGGACAGAAACATAAACCAAAGTAATTTAGTAAAAAATAAATAAATAAATAAAAAGGAGGTACTCCGTTAGAATACCTTTTACAGTATAAAATTAAAACTGCAATAGCTCCCAAATTATGTCAGGCTGTTTCTAAAGGAAATCTATTCTTTAAACAAAAAGAAAAAAAAAAAATCAGTGGATGATTGCATTAGTCATAGAGGCTTGTCTGGAGTCTCAGACACTGCTTTCAGAAATCTCTAAGACTTCCTTGTGATACGTGCGAGATTCCTGCACGCAGAGCAAGCGTGGCCCGGGGGTGTGGCGGGGGGGGGTCAGGACGGACGACCACCCACCGAGGACGGGCAGCCTACATACTCAGATAAGTGTTTACATGTTACTGGAAGCCCTGCCACTCCCTCCTGGGTCTCCAACAATCCGACTGAAGAATGCATCACTCAACAAGCCACAAACAACCAAACGGCTCTCGTGGTGTTTAGCTGAAAGGCAGCGGTGGGCAGCACCTCAGACGAGAGCAGCACCGTCATTCCCACGGCCAGCTAGAGGGTTACAAATCCAAGGTGAACTGGCTAAAGCCAGAAGACACATCAGCATGGGAAAATGGGCATTTTGTATCTAACACAAAATGACTAAAGGCTTTTAGGTTAATCCAATAACAGTGGGCTTAGTGCACCAGAAACCACAATAAAACTTTCCCTGTTCACAACAGAGATGATAAAATGAGAGAACCTTTGAGGAGAATTGGAGCTCTGCTTGAAGACAAGCCTACTGTAAGGTTAACATCAGCACCGCCACCAAGAAGTGAAAATCATTAACAGCTGCAAGGAGATGGAAGATCAAGTTCAGCTCCACCTACTCAGCGCCTTGAGACAACAAGTACAGGCAGAGAAGTGGAAAGAGGACAGAGGACAGATAAACATCATGTTAGACTCGTCTGTGTGTCACGGCTAAAAAGATGGCTTAAAAAAAAAACAAACCATGGCCAAATATTGAGGGAGAATCTGACTCATCATGGAAATGTCCAGCTAGAACGTGCATAGAGATAATGATTCATGTTTCCCTTGGTCCACTACTGGCACCATTCTCATCGAATTTACAGCCATCCTTCTTATCTTTAAGGACTTAACCACAGCAAACCATGGCATACATACCAAATCCATACCTACGGCTATACAGCAGACTAAGCCCCTGGGGTGTGGAAGGACGGCTACACCTAAAACCGACTTCATATTTACCCCTCACCAATTTCAGAGGTGCTACTCTAATACGCAACACAGACCCCGTATATTTTGGATGTTTTTTCAGGGACGCTAAGGGAAACAATGTGTCAGACCAGAAAGAGCTCAGCTCCAGGAGGAGCTTCGCCAGGCTCAGTCACGCTAGAAGTACAACGACGGGAGCTTGATGGATGGAGCCCTCTGCACACTCACGGCACGGTACCAAGACTTCAAAAGCAGCTACAGAGAATCTGCTGAACAGATTAGAAGAGTCACCAAGCGGAAGATGAAATCAGAGCTGAAAAATCCAACAGTCCATATATGAGCTGCGTAGAAAAATATTTTTTAATCAAACAAAATTTGTAAGCTACACAAAATAAACAATAACTTATTTTAAATTATGGCATTATGGCATTAAATTTGCCAAGATTTGTTTAAAGCTTCTTAATTACTTAAATGAAAATAATTCCTCTTAGGCTTGCAAAGTGAAAAATGCCTTTAATCTGGCTGTGACTCACGCTAACTGCTGGAACAGTAACAGAGTGAAGCAGACACAAGCTCAAAGTTTGAGGTCAACTGAAAGGAGAACGTAATCAGTGAACAACGAGCGCACATTCTGGACTGAAAGAGACGTTGAGGCATGAATGAAACTGCTGCCGTTTAAGGCAATATTCCAGCAAGCAGTCTTTCTCAGAGCACCAGAGAGATCAGCAGAGCCAAGTCATCTCATCTTTCGAACTCTCATACATACATGTATAAAATATGAATTTTGTGGTACGATGTATACCCCAGTCAGACTGGATTTTGTGTACTGTACGATTGAAAGGGGGTAAGGAGGGATACTGATGCAGTACACAGCCGTGAAGTCGAACATTTTGCAGTTCCCTGCCCTCTCTGTCAAAGGCCATGATGATCTCCAAGTTCTGCAGCAGGCTTCACCTCACAGGCATATTTACTGACAATGAAAGCTCGCCAACTACGATGAGCATTTAAATCCTTTTTGATTCAGATTCCCTGTGACCCAGGGCCCATCCCAGAATGCTTCCCGTCTGGGGTGCACGCCGCAGGACAACCCAAAGAAATCAGAGGGACACCAAGTCACCGTGATGGCCCGTATTGAGACTAAGGAAACCAGACTAGCGACAGGACAAGATGAACATGGAGAACCTGGACTACATCCATGCAGAGGTAACAAAGGCAATGGTCGACGTCACAGCCAGGGAAGCAAGCAGGCTAGTCGAGTAAGGCCACAATGTCACCTACAGAGACAACCTGCCAGCCATCTTAAGGGATAGAATTGAAATAAAAGAAAGTAATAATCCATTAAGTGAGTTACTTCACCTTTACATGTCAGAGAGCATTGCTGTTATATGAAGACATTTATCGGCTTTGTAGAGCCTTTGGAACGCTCGATATTGGACCATAAACAGCTAGGGAACAGTCAGGTCCTCACCTTTGTTCTTCTGGCATGGAAGAGAAATCGAGGATCAACTTTGGCTAAATCTCCCTACCTGTTTATAGATCTGCCCTTTGTCCAAACTTTTGATCTTGTCCCACTGAAGGTCACCATTGCTGTCCAAACGCCTGAATGGCCTGCAAAACAAGACCCAAAAATGCAAGAGATAAGAAGAATCAATGTGAGCGGAATAGATGCAAGAGGGCAAAATCAGACCACCATCAAACATCGAGACCCTACCCATGATGTGCGTAGAGAAGGACGATCAAATATGTGCTTCTTAGCTCACGGACAGATTCATACTGGAGCACAAGCAGGGTTCCTAGCGTTCAGTACTACTGTGAATCCACACAAACTTACTTCACACAGTCATTGAAGAAGTGTGGCTTGTCAGCCTGGACTATGACGACATCAAAGAAGTCCCTCCAGTCCTTCCCAACCATGTACTTCATGCCTTTCTCCCTTTGATTGGAGACACATATAGATAATATCGGTAAGAGGCGAGCAACCCTCACTCACGCTTTGTAAAAACACCGACTAGGCTAGGCTACTGTTATCAGCTGAGCTCAGCTGTGACAGTTGCACGCTGTTCTCTTAGCCAACACTAGGCTGGACGTTTTCCCAGAACGTGTCACACTAGCTCAGCATGCCATCACGCGTGACCGGCAACCTTCAGGCCGACTGGCCTCTGGCTCCACACGTACCCAGCAGCTGGGTAGATCAACAAGCAAACAGAGAGACTCACACAAAGCTAAAGGGGCTGTTGGTGATGAGGAAGAGCTTCTTGCCACTGCTGACCAGTCGGTGGAGTACAGCGTACGTTTCGTCTCCTCGCAGGATGTACTTTTCTGAGGAGGGAGGAAGACTAAAGAGTGAGAGCGCGACCTGCACTGGTCATCATCATGAACAGCGAGCGCGGTCTCTCTCAGGGTGTCAGCCAAAGAGAGCGACTGCGTAGCCCACAGCTTTGATTTTGTATGAACAGGAAGACGTGAAAAACAAGCGAGATTACACTCGTATTGATAGACATGACATAGTAAATTAGCTGGACTGAAATGTCGGTAAGATGGAGGGCTCCTGCAACACTAACGCTACAGGCTTGATGAGGCTACTGGAAAAAGAATGAATCACTGAGGTCCACCAGGTTTGTACTCTTTCAGTGTAAATGTGGAATTCCTTGGGCATGTACACACAGAGCGACACGAAGCTCTGACTAATTAGGAAATCCAGAACCAACGGTGAGGCTAATTAATCACTGGAAATTTCAGAGAGGAACAGGTTGACTTAAATTTAAGAAGTACGCACTTATGCAATGCAGAGATACCTCCACAGGCTTGGGGGGAGGGAAATTTCACCAGCATCTTCCATAGCTCTGTCCAGCCCCAGCAGCAACAATCACAAAAAACTTCCAACTTACGTATGATTAAATACTCCTATCATTACAGGGGAGACTCTGCTAAAGGACACTCGAACCCAGAACGGTGACTCCCAGGCCTAAGGTGCATCCGTTCGAAATTTCACAGCACTTCGCCACATGACTTGGCAACAACATGGCAAATCCCATGAAGTACAAGAGGAACGTCTTAACTTTCAAACAGAAACTGAAACTACTTCAGGAAACGGAGAAAAGCACGGGCACCACTCAGTGAATGGAGTGACATACTGTGGGGTGGGGAGGTCCGAGAAACCAGGTAGGTCACTTTGAGAATTCCTCATGAAAATGGAACCAGTATAGGCTGCAGAAGATGGATGGACTCCTCCTCACTCGCAATGGAACGTTTCGACTGTGCAACACAAATCTTTCATTTCACTCTACTTGTTTCACAGCGCTAGAAATGACTTCATATATTCGTTGTATACTTGCAAAAGGATCTTCAAGAAAGTTCTTGAATTGTGTGTTTTCCTGAACTGGCAAAGTCCGTTCTCCTACCTGCCTACTTCACAGCAGACACTTTTGTCCAAAGTGCTGTACAAGTGAAGAAAGCTCATGGCATGAGCACACGGTTAACTAGCGTTCCAGGAGCAGGTGGGCTTAAGCATCTCGCTCAAGCACCCAGCAGTGACACGATTATCCTGCCAGTCCCAGGGTTCCAGGAACCACATGGACACGAATCTCTAATCCACTTAGCTACACGCTGCCCCGGCACGCGTCTCGCCACAATGTCAGTGCTGTATGGTTATCAGTGTAACCCTACGCTGGATAACCAATTAAGATGGACAAACGGACATGTGAAAGGCTGCATGTCACTATTTTACAGGCTACAGCGTAAGATTCTCTTCTCAACTGACGCTTCATACACCGTACAGATGACAAAGCTGAGAACAACACAGGGCAAACAGGACCCAGCTTACCTAGGTCCTGCATGATCCACTTGTACATGCAGCCCTTGAGGTGTACCATTCCCACAGCATCCTGAAAACAAGACAGAGATGGGTCAACGAACCCAGGCCAAAAGAGGGCTACCAACAGTGCCGTGAAAACCTCTGAAATCAGCAAACAACACGACGAACTGAGCCTGAAATGAGGGACCTTAGCGCTTCTGCAGAAAAGAGACAACTAAACTGGGGGACAGGAAAACAGCTTTATTCATGTACCAATTTCAAATTAAAACCACTTGTGAATTTAAGTCTGAATGAATATTCCACAGAAGAGTGAAACGGCATTTCCCACAAGCCTCTGTGTGTCCTATCTTCACTAAGCCCACTGCCAAATGTACAGTCAAGCTATGCCAGAGTGTCTGGCCCACAACCGTGTTTATAAACATCAGAAAAACGGCTTCAGTTGCAGGAAATGATCAGATTTCTGTGTGCACACGCTCAGCCCAGTGTCATTCTTGGGACAAGTGGCCAGAACAGTATGTGCATGAAAACTGCACAGTATAATCTACGCAGACCAATTTCTGGCAAGATTATTGCAACGCCGGAACAGGACGTTCCCCTGGCGGTTGGCGGCTCAGCAAACATGGCTTCCTCAGCTGACCGCAGCTTGGTGAAGCCCAAGGAGAGGCTGCCTTCGTCAGGGCAGGAAAGTGAAAAGCAGAACTGAAAGTGGTGACTTGGAGGCTCCTACCAGATTACGATGGGCCTGGAAGGACAAAGGCGCTCTTTCACCACATATGTAAAACAAAACAGCTATTTGTTACGGCCTGGCGTGAATTGGAGAGAGAGAAAACCACCAACAGACTAGCAGCTTCAGAAGCAAAGGGTTACAAATAAAGTCAATGCAGAGAAGGCAATGACTAGATTTCAGTTTGAGAGAAAAGCCGACACGGTATCGGCAGCTGGGTGACCAGATGACCATTTTCACACTGTAACGAGAGCCTTTTGAACCGGCGGGCTAAATTATTTGAATCAGAAGTTGTAACCGAGGTTTAACAGTAGAATCCAGCCTGCTTTCCATTTTCGTTCCGGATCTTTTGTATTCACCAGCTTGACTTCTGAAACAAACCATTTGGCAAACGTGGCTTAAGACACAAGGTGTAGAGACCTGGAAATCATGCGGGCCCTGCAAGCGTGCGGAATACGAATGCCCTCACCGACACGTCCTTGTAAAGGTGTACAGGGTCATAGTCGATATCATTGGTGATGAAGTAGTCATTGGCAACAGCGAGGAGGGTCATTTCTGGGATGGAGAAGACATCCATAAACTGCTTCATTTTAGGGCCCTGAAGGCAGAGGGAAGCAAAAATACACTTTTAATAGCTGGGTGTTATTTAATCTCACTCACGAGGTTTATTTTTTTTAAAATAACTTGGGACATCTTAACGTGTTCACAGAGCAGTAAGTCATGCCTTTTTGGGGAAAAGAAGCCAGCCAAAATTAATCGGGAACATTTTTTTTTGGTCAAAATGCATGGACTGGAAAGGAAAAAACACGCAAGTACGTAAAGAAGTAATCCAAACACTGCATAAAATAAACATTTCTTTGAAGCCTGCTGGCTGACTATGCCATCAGCCTGTTATGCATCTGAGGTACTGAAAATTCCTGCTTGTTTGTACAAAGCGCTACGAGACGGACATTCTGAATGAGCGCCGGACATGAGTACCCTTTACGCTGCAGGACAGCCTTACAAATAAAAATTTAAGCTGGAAGTGTGGGGGGTGACTTAATAAGGTGATTTTAAACATGTCACCTGGCAACAGAGATCTTTTGTAAATCTCTAAAGACCTTGGGATGTTTGCCAGGTCTGTTCAACTCCTGCAATGGCAAGATTAAGGAGTTGGGGGGGGGGGTACACAAAGTCTTTGAAATGGACTGGTAAATAATGGACAAACTCTTACAGGCAGAAAGCTGCGTCAGATAAAGGGTATATTAGGGTACATTATGGTATAGCACTGAGGGTGTTTATACTCGGGCATCCAGATTCCGCGGCTGCAGACTGGGAAGTCATCATTGGTTTATGATTACTTCTGCGCCACAAAACATGCCAACGAACGTTCACACATCTGCTGAGGTTCTACATGCTGCTGGCCTGGACCAGAAGAACAAACCACACCCGATAATCCGAGCAGGCTTTATTATGGCGACTGACTTGCCTTGCCGTAGAAGCCGCTGACTTGGTGTAGAGGAACGTGGTGTGTACCGTTGTACAGCCGCAAGACTTCCTCATCCGGAACAGGAGTTAAGCCTCTGTGCAGAAACAGGTTATGGAACAAAAAAAAACATATGGTCAGAAAAAGAAAGAACAATGATATTTTTAATACACACAACTTTCCTTTCACTAAATCTCTCTCCCAAACACAACTTTGTTTTTGGTGCTTAGTGATTAAAAACTATAAATAACCAGGGTTTGAGGGTGAACAGAGCACACATGAAAAGATTCGAGATTCCCGCATCTCAGGAATTTGCAGGAGTGTGCATAGCTGCAGGGTGATGGTGTTTCGCTGAGCCTCTGTGTGACTAACACTGCAGAGGCACATGGCAGCTAGTGAACTTGAATGCTCTGGGGAAATCATTCCACACACGGGTGACAACTGGGCAGCCCAACCGCTGAGCACAGATTTCCACCGACCTGTACACCGTTCCGGGCTGAATGTAATGGAATGCGTCTATTTTCATCAACAGTCCCTGCAGATGAAACGTCATCTTCAGTAATCGAAAGTGCAAATTAATTAACCCATTACACCTATTAATTAACCTATTTGGCTCAGTGTTATCAGCCAAAAAGACAACACCAAGTATCATTTTGATGTTTGAACAAAACGCTCGCCCATGAATGACTGCGTGTGCAACGTTAGAGAGCCATCTTTAAGTAAAAACCTCATCCAAAACC
Organism: Gymnarchus niloticus; assembly: GCA_009936485.2. Classification (NCBI taxonomy): domain Eukaryota; kingdom Metazoa; phylum Chordata; class Actinopteri; order Osteoglossiformes; family Gymnarchidae; genus Gymnarchus; species Gymnarchus niloticus. The sequence continues at coordinate 10,410,941 of JAACJT020000086.1, read as the reverse complement.
AACCCATATTCGAATTAAAGACGACCATCACTTACCTTCTGAATATCGTAATGGAGGCCCCGAGCTGCAAAGTTGGGTATGTAGTCATAGTTGCTGATACCCTGCGGATACTGAGAGGGCGGGAAGACTGAGAACATGCGGCATCACTGAACCTATCTGCAGCTACAGGCTCTGCAGGTTAACCCTTGATAAGCTGCCCCTGTGAGCCAATGAAGGGAGCCACGTCTGGGGGGTGCACGACTCAAACGCTGTGTTAATGTTTACGTGTAACAAAACGGCTCGCAGTCCGGCGTGCTGAACGGACCATCACAGAGGCTCAGTAACATGTCACCGTTTCTTTCTGTTGTCCTTACAGCGTTAAAGCAACATTGCCTCAATTTATCTGTATAGTACCTTCCATCGGCACAGGCAAGGCAAAGGATCGTTCACTGTAACACGTTTATTCTACACAATTTGTATCTGTTAAAGAAAAGAAACATATACAAGTTAGAGAAGAAGAGGCTGGACAGTGGCAGGGCACGTACCTTGAAGTGCTCAATGAGAAACTCTCGGGCAGTGTTGTAGATCATTTCGTCCAAAGCACTGGAGTAGAGGGCAAGCGTGTAGTCATAATCGAACCCGTAGATGTCCACCTCGCCTAAGTTGACCTCATTGTTGGCATAAATGGTTGAGGGATTTAACAGGCTGCACACTCCCGGAGGAATGAGGTCTGCAGACAGTGTGAGAAGATGAGGCTAATTGAGGCTGTACCTGTACGAGCACGATCTCAGAGGACAAACCACTGCAGCCCTGAGCAGTTCTGCAGACGTGGTCACAGTCCGACATTACCGACCATCACTGACCATTTAAAAGACACGACACCACTTCACTAGACTCCCACCAGACAGAAAAAGTGGACGGTGTGTTAGTGAACAGTAAATCGGAGTGTCGGAAACAAACACGCAGTGAGCCCTGCCACCGATCTGATCATTTCACCATGACAGGCAGAATGAATGTACGGTAAGAAAAAAAAATAGATCATTTGAAAAGGACAAAGATATGAGAAAAGGAAGCTGGTACAGTTCCCACTGTACTGCAGGCTTTCTTGGGTTTAAAATTTTTCGTCTCAGAAAGCTTAAAAAAATGTAATAAATATACAGACAGGTTAAAAGCATTCTAAATGTCTGGCCCAATGTTTTGTGAATTGTCCCAAAGCAAAAAAGTTATTAAGTATGGGAAATTTTCTATTTTACCTCTGAAGGTAAAAACAGGACTTGCTACAAAGTAGAAATGAGGCCATACAATTCACAAGTTAAAAAACCCTCACAAACTCATGAAATTGGGTTTGATTCTAATGCTGAAGTGAGAAATATTGCAGAAGAAAAGTTTTTTTTAACCCATACCCATTAACATGGCAGAGCTGAGGGCTTGCAGGCTCCCTGAGGTACACAGAAAACAAATTAATTCCTCTTTTGTTTGCTTAGAAAACAGAGATAGAAGTCTCATTTTTTTCCTTACGCAACGCAAGCTTTTAGATAAGTTTAATTTGACTTTAGATCTTCACTTCCAACTTCATTCCATGATGATGATGTGCAGATTCAATCCAAAACAGCAACTCATGGGAGCCTGGAGCTGATATCAGGTATCCAAGAGTACAAGACTAGAGGACACCAGTCCATCACAGGGTCCAGCCTGCTGGAGGACACCAGCATAGCCAGAAGAAACCCTTGCGATATGGGGAAAACATGCAAACACAGAGGGGAAGTGGGATTTGAACCCACAACCTCAAGGCTGTGAGGCAAGAGTGCTGTAATTTGAGCTACCATGTCACCCCAAAACCTGTCAGCACAACTAAATATTGGTGGTGAGGTACTCTATTCTGACCAAGACCAGAGCAAAGTTTGGAGGGAGGATCGATTTATATAACAATCACAGGGTAAACGCATACTTGAAAATACAAGAGAACCATCGGAGTAGCAGTTGGTTAAACAGTAATCTATGCGGATTTTTGAAAGAGATAAATCACATTACAAATGCATACTTTCCAGAACTGAATAAATACACGAGACTTGGAAAATATAACACCCTAGTCCTTACAAGTTTTTCCCGTTAGTTCTGAAATATCGTTCAAAATTCCAGACAGACTTATGCAGTAACAATCTTCTATACAATTTCCTAACAATTATTAGTTATTATATTACTGCAAAATCAACAAAAGATGTACTGATGGGCTGAGGTGCATCACATACCGCATAACTTTTGGCAGACCGCCCCCCGCCCCGCCACTGTGCCTATTGTACCGTGAGTGCTGATGCAGTAAGTTCCCGTTCTTGGTAGCCACGCAGTGCTATTCTTTGGGGCTTGTCACTCCCTGAACTCAGCAAAACTGCGCATCACAATCATGATATTGCAGGGAGCACAATAAACAAACGGGACTGTTGATGCTGGAGCCTCCTTGAGAGGAAACATTTCCACAGAGCAGCAGGGGGACGCGGCACACAGACTAGACAGAGGCAGTCTTTGTACTTCAAAGAGGATGTTTCCTACTTTCGCCTTGCTTTCTAAAACGATTGATTATTTGAATCCACAATCAGCCAAGACAAACTTCTTAGGGTCTCTACACAAGTGTGCGCTACAGTGAAACATTTGGGTGGAAGACGGAATGAATCGTTTTTGTTGACACAAAACAATACCCAACAAAAATGGTTCTGATTAACAAGATGGGTCTCATAGGATTTAATGACTAAACCAAATCAGTGTCATGGTACTGGATACGGTAAAATCATGCAAGGTATATTTTTGAGAAATGAGCACTTTATACGTACTGATTGCTGCTTTAATGTGGACATTAAAGAAGGGCAAATTAAAATGATATACAAAACGATACTTGGCTGAGACAGGAAATATATTTACGGTACCTTCTAAAGCTTAGCAAGCAGTGAGAGATGTACAGACTGATTTACACCGAAAGTGAGTTAAGTCTACGTTACATTACTGTATTTAGTATTAAACATTAGTGATGCAATCCCAGACGCCTCACTGCCACGGGTCCACTTTACAGTGACACTGGCACGTATTGAATATTTAATACTAGTGACGAGATCCCGGACCCCTCACTGCCACAGATCCACTTTACAGTGACACTGGCACGTATTGAATATTTCATATTAGTGACGAGATCCCGGACCCCTCACTGCCACGGGTCCACTTTACAGTGACACTGACACGTATTGAATATTTAATATTAGTGACGAGATCCCGGACCCCTCACTGCCACGGGTCCACTTTACAGTGACACTGGCACGTATTGAATATTTCATATTAGTGACGAGATCCCGGACCCCTCACTGCCACGGGTC
>JAACJT020000086.1:10378379-10407503 GCA_009936485.2 Gymnarchus niloticus | reverse complement strand
GGGTCCACTTTACAGTGACACTGGCACGTATTTAATATTAGTGACGAGATCCCGGACCCCTCACTGCCACGGGTCCACTTTACAGTGGCACTGGTGCCTATTTAATACTAGTAATACTAGTAATATTAGTAATATTAGTAATATTAGGAGCACGTACCGTGCACCAGCCGTTTCATCTCGTTGTACCGAGCCCATAAGAAGACCTTGGATTCGACCTCGGTGGCCGTGGAGCAGTAGGAGCGGCCAGACGCGCCCAGCGGCTTCTCGGCCAGCTTCCTGCCCACGACATGGTGCCCGGGAGCCGGAGGGAGACGGCGGGAGCTGCCAGCTGAAGCGGCGCTCGCCTCGGAGGCCAGGCTTCCACAGGCGTAGGCTGGAACTTCAGAAAGTGCCCCCGGCGGCGCGCTCACGCTGCCCCTCTGCCACAAGGCGTACGCCAGCTTTCCTAACTTCTTATAGGTCATTTTAAAGCGATACGGCAACGCTGAGCTAAAAAGCTAAACTGACACGTTGCATGTATGTTTCTGTTTTCCACCCACGCGACCCTGCCCTCCTCTCCTCTCCTCTCCCTCCGAGCTCGGCGGCACTGAATGGACGAAGGCAGTGGCAACAACATTTACCCCGCGGTGAAACCGACTAGCGCATCAGAAGGAGAGCAGCCAGCCAATCAGCGAGGCGGAAGGACGTGACTGACTGTGATTTTGGCCAATAGAGGACGGCCGATTTCCCTCGGCACCGTTGAGGGTTCGTTGGGTCTGTTTACATGTCGATTGGCCCAATGAAGATCTTCGTTCCGAATTTGACAATCTGTTTCCGATTATTCGATTGGCTAAGACGGGCCCTGCGCTGCCATGGCCTGCCTTTCGATTGGCTAAGACGGGCCCTGCGCTGCCATGGCCTGCCTTTCGATTGGCTAAGACGGGCCCTGCCTGCTGCATGCGCTACGTGACTGCTCGGAGGGTGGAAACGAGCTGATACGGTCTTCACGTTCCGTCAAGTTCTGCACAAACGAAGAACACGAGATGCAGTTCGGGCTCACGCTGCACGTTGCACGCAGGTTTAAAGAAACAGGTAGACGAGCTTAGAGCCCCGATATCGGATGGACTGTTGAGTGGAAAGAGAACGTGCGACATTTTACCACACAACGTCAGCGTGTCATTAATTAAGAAAGAAAGCAAGTCATGACATTAATAACCCACGAGTGCAGCAGAGGACACCACCGTTAGGCCTGAATGCCTAATTCCAAGTCTCATGACATCATGTTTTGTTCAAGGCAACATCTGTGTGTTCTGGTAAAACCAGAAGGCAATGAGGCGTCACCAACATACGTGTGTTAAATATTAAGCATGTTAAACGACGATCTTTTTTAATATGCCCTTTCTTTCTTTCCAAAATCGTGTCAAGTTTGAAAAGCTTGCCTGCAGCTGAGGGGCTATTGATCCCAGCTTCCCATGCTCGTCAGTTAAAGAGGAAATAGGAGAGCACACACGACATTCACATTGTCACTTACTCAAGAATAGCGAACAATCAGCTTGGACTTGATTACAACGTGTGCTGAGCATCTGCAAGCCTGTGATCACACAAATGATGACATCTGTCAACGTCCATCCTCTACGGAAACAGTTCAATGGGGTTAAAGTTGCTTTTCGAATGGATTCATTTCATCGTCTGCACTAAACAAACATCTGTCCACGGACTCTTGTCTGAATATATCATAGATGTTGATTTTGCAAAATCTCTTGATTGATTTACAATAACATTTAAACAAACTATTAGTTATCTAGAACCTCCAATCTAACTTCACTGCTCACGGCTAACTCGAGCCACATAACACGTCATTGCACAAACTTCACCGTTCAGAAAGTCATGCTTCACTAAGTTACATAACAGGCCCATATTCATTACGGGGAGGTGAGTTTGTAGGGGAAACCATATGACAAGTGGAAGTAAACAACGGTATCTAATCAGCCTGTGAACGTGTAAAGAAGCGATAACGGACGGAATATCGTCCGTTAGTCCCCGCGTACGCTGCAAAATTGATAAGACCGCCCTCTAGTGGCCAGCCAAGATTCCCCGTTACCGTCGCGGGCCAACTCGGTCGTTATACTTGGATGTGCCTAGTTCATTTTTACATAATTATGTTTTTTTTATTATTTGCTGCTTGGAACGTCAACTATGGTTGTTTTTGTATGCCTTATGTGCGTACTACATAGTTTTGCTCTTAGGAATTGCACAGTGCACGTTTCTTTCTGTGCAGTTTTATTATACAATATCCACACTCAGGATAGTTAGACATATAAAATATAAATCATCGTTCCAGTCTGAACACACATCAAGTAGAAAAAAGACACCACATAATTCTTTGCAGCTCTTATTTTTGGTGAGCATGGAGACACGAAACAAATACAATGTTTCTGTTGGAATAACATCCTGTTTCTAAAATGTTCCTTGTGCATTCTCATTTGATGGAACAAACCACTTTGAACTTAATACAGAAAGGGAAAGACAAATTTATAATTGCACTAAGGCACGTTATTTCAATGCCTTCGGTCTTCATTTCCACAAGATGGACTACTGAAAAAATATAGACAATGGAGCACGCAGAAGATCAAACCTACAAGAACACCTCAAAATGAGCATTTAAAAACAGTCTGATGCTTGTCTAAAAATAGCTAGGGAGACAATCAAGGCACGTCTTTTCTCAAGTATAGAATGAAATGAAAAGCAGGTAAACTGCATTTTCCCCCGACTCAAGACCCATTTCAGTCATTTATGAAGGTATGAGAGCAGGGTTGCCTTCAGAAAGAACAAGTCGAGCCTGACGTTCACACAGACCTGGTAAACAGGCATCACAAGCTTCTAGGCTCCCCCATGAGGGTTAAATAAAGAAGGTGCATGGGCAAAACAGAAACACCACCTAATACAAGTCAGTACTGCTTTATTCTGTTTGTTCTGTGTGCTGCTAACTACCAGCAAATCAAAACAAAAAGAGCCAGGACAAAGAAACAGTGATATAGGAGGAACTGGTCCAAGGGCCACTGGTTTGCCTTGCGTGGGGGAGAGCAGCTAGGGGAAATGGGCATGAGGTAAAAATAGCTCTGACCAACAGACCTGTCTGCACGTTTCAAATGATTGAGAGGTGAAGTGCAATACTCAACTTTAGCAGGCAAAATTTCATACATGATCATAAAGGAATTCTCAAACCAGTAAAATGGCATTATGCACTGGATCTACTGTACATGTCCTACACAAGAAAGTCAGAGACCATTCCAGTGCCCTTACTGATTATTAAAAAACTGCCACATGTTCAGTTGAATTCCTGTGCAGTAGCCTGGTTTCCTGTAGTGAACTAAGATGTGTATTTTGGAGGTCACCTGACATCAGGGTGAACGACTCTAGCAGATCTAACAGATGTGGGAGAATCTCTTCAGAGAGAACCATTTAAAAAGGCATAAAATGGTCACATAAATGCATCAGGTAGTCAGATTCCAAAATTCAAGCCTTGTTTTGGAAACCAGCTTAGAAACCACAACTTTGCAATCATATCTGAGTCAACATCCAAGTTAATTTCTGGATGTTAAAAAAGCTGCTGAATGGTATTCATTTTATCATAATAAGTTATGCTGCATTCTGAAGTGACACTGGAAAAAATAGAGCACAGAATGTGACAGACAAAAAAAAAAAAAAAATTACATGAAAAGCACAAATACCCAAATTGCATGCAGAGGAAGAGATTTTAAAGGATAGTTTTGCCAGATCTATTTATGACCACCAGAAGGATTTTGTGTTTCAATTGAATCTTAATGTCCAGGTGTTTCCTGCACAAGTTTAGGCAAACACCATAAAAACCTGGCCTACATCAAAGCAAAGGGTACTTCCTAACTGCCGAAAATGTTGATCCCATCCTCCCTAAACACTTCTGGAGTCTAATCTGTTTTAAGCTTGTTAACCTTGTCATGCAAATTTAGAAGTGGCTGTGGGAAAATCATACAGGAAACTTCAGTTGTTGCTCAGGGAGTGCAGGGCAGAATTGGTAGAAGTTTTTGGGAAGGGAATATATTACAATTATTACAATATCACAAGAGACGATCTGGTCTGGTCTGAATTACAAATGGCAGGGGCTTAACTGGTCTTTGAAAGCAATATTACGTAAAATGTGTTGCAGCAGAGCTGGTTGGACAGGATGACTTTTTCTTGAAGAACCAGCTTTTCATTCACGTTCAACAAAGCCCAGTATTTTGTTTTTCACTCCCCCAAACCTAATCTAACAACCACAGCCATTTCCAAACAGACTCTTGTGTCTTCAGTTGGTCAGAAGCACAGTTCTAGAGACCATGGTCTTCCCAGAACATTAAGGCTGACCATCCCCGCGTTTGTGGCTATCCCACACAGGGTGGCACTGTGGGTTACAGGTCTAGGCCCATGTCAGGAGGGTCACCAGTTCAAATCCCAGAGTGTGACCACAGCAGCACTGCTCCAGGGCTGCCAGAGAAATAGCTCATTCTGGTCAACCTTTGCAGGATAGAATTTGCAAATTCTAACAAATCACTAATAGCCCTAAAAGTGACATTGTCCATAGAATTGGAACTGGATGACATGCTTTGCATCTCACCATGGATTCCCCACAGGAAAAGGTGTTTTTGCTGGTTAAAGGGCGATGATATGCTAAAGGAGCTCAGTGATTATTTATGGTAGCATTGTCTAGAGGACGGGATAAGATTAGCCTTGTGAAATGTGCCCTGTAGGTTGAGCCTAAGTTCACCGTGGACACAGTGGATAAGATTATCACTTTGACAGAGGCATTCTAGGTGCAGTGAAGCATGATGTACAAAAGGGGCCACTGAGAAGCCAGCACCATCGTCCTGGCACCTCACTTAATGCTGCCATTGCCAACCGGGCTGGAGCGGGAACTAGCCCTCTGAGGCCCCAGGGGGCTCCCACACGGGCTCCCGCCAGAGACTGGCTGCTTGGCCCGGGCGTGACAGCAGCGAGGGGTCTTCAGGTCCTCCAGCCTCTGCGTCAGCGCCAGCTTCTGCTGGATGGCCATGCGCAGCAGGGAGTTGAGGGTCTTCTTCTCGTCCTCGGCGGCTGCCAGCTGCCTCTGCATCTCGTCGATCTGAGTCACGTACTGGTCACACCTGAGAGCCAAATTCAAATAGATATGTGCCTACACTCCACCACACTTCGGAAAATGCTTCCAGACGTTTTTACACTCTGGTTCGTTAGGGACATCATCTAATGTTCACCCTTTCCTCCATTAAGTATTCTTCTGGAGTCTAATCGCCTGTAGGAGCATAGAGCCTGTCCTAGGAGAATGGCTCGAGTGTAGTATCCTCTCGCAGGAATGCCAGTGGCCCGGATCTGCTGACAAAGGCCTGACCTCATCCAGCCAGGCACAGCCCCCATTCACTGTGCAATTCCATTTAAGCCAGTCTACTCCTTCATTCACAGTCTTTCACAGGGAGGAGAATATGGTACATCTACCTCAGCTTTTTACTTGCTTCATAGAGCAAGCTAGTCTGGGTACATTCAAAAGTCCCAAGCATTAGAACTCCCTGCCAGACCCCCAGCATTCATACAGTTACTCTGGGGACAATCGTGAGCCTTTGGGTTTAGAATAGTCCCAGCTCTTTGGACAGGAATTCATGCATGCTCCACTGTGAAGGAAAAATGCTTATATAAAAATATTCCATGTTTCTGGAACGAGATCTAAACACCTTTGCAACACACCCGTAGTACACTCTCTGAACTACAGCTTATCACGCTGTGATCCACGTCCCACTACCGCTCCGGCCAATGCTCTGCCAAACCTGCCAAACAGGTTTTCCAGAGGTCGTCAGCAGGAACCGGTAAGACGGGCAGTTTAGCCAGTGCTGTCATCCTGGCGAGAACCATCCGATAATACAGCCAACGGAGTACTGACCTACTGGCAAACACGGAACGCATGGCAGAGAAGGTGGCTGCATCCTCCTTCAGAGCCTTCAGCTCATTTCTCAGCTTCAGCATGGTTTCTGAAACGGCACTCTTCTCCGTCTCATATTTGGTCTTAAGTGTTGCCAAGGCCATCTCTGCGGTCTGTGAAAGGACAGATTAACACGCTGGTTTCAGTGAAGGTTTGTAATTTTTACTGTTACGCAAAACAATCTGGAAACAAACTACTCCAGCAAAATATTAATAAAGGAATAATTTCTTATAACCTGCTTCTTAGAAAGGAAGCCCACTAACATGTATAGACAAAACCCATTTAGGAATAAAATATTAAAGATCAAGGTAAAAGCTCTAACTCTTGTAGGCTGTGTTGTATTTGCTTTGCCGTATGTAGCTTTGGACAAAACCATCCACGGAAAAAAAAAAAAAAAAATGTAAACAATAACGATGAAAGTGATTTTTGCACACCTGCTTGTTGCCTTTGAGGACAGCCCTCAGAGTAGCAATCTGTTCCCTCTTGGTGCTCAGAAGGGATTTAAGCTTCAGTACTTCCTCAAGCAGTGCCTGTGTGTCCAGATCAGGGTCTGGGGCAGCCAGTCTCGACGGGGAGGACAGAAACCCCCTCTGGCGACACACGTCAAATGCCACCTGAAGGACAGCCACCAGAAAGGTGTATCAGGACAGCTGCAGACACATTAAATCCTGCTTATGCATCCAGTCATTCCACATCTACAAACATTTGCAAAAACCAGCAATGTGCTCATCCTGTTTGTGAGCGTAAACTCTCTCCAAACCTTCTTCTGGCCTGCATATTCAAACGGAATGGCTCAAATACTGTACATTACATTTCCGGGACTGATATTGCAGGTCCAGCTAATGAATGGCGTCCTCTCACATTACACTTGACAACATGGAGGTCAGATTTCCAGACCCACCGAGCTTGAACTCCTGGCCATACCTGCAAGTGCTTCATCTGGCTGCGGATGACTGCCATCAGACTCCGGACGTTGGTGGGGTCCCGGAAGTCCAGCGTGGGGGAGCCGGGGCAGCTATTGGCCCCTGGGCTCCCAGGAGAGGAGTCCCCACTCTCACCCCTGCTGTCCATTTCCACCATGTGCAGCTTCTTCCCAAACAGGTCAGAGGAGCGCCACCTACGCAGGGCTCTGTGCTGGGTTTGCGCCCCCCGCCGGTAGTAGTCCAGTGTGACGCGGACGGGCGTCAGGTTGCTGCACATGCAGATGTGGTGATAGATGTTAGCTAGCTCCTCAGAGAAGACCAGCAGCTCGTCCTGAGCTGTGCTGAGGTGGCTTTCGGAATCGGAGGCCGCCTTCATAGTAGCCCCGATCTCCTTCTCCAGGATCAGGATGCGTTCCTGGTCCTGCTGGCTGGACCGGATGCACTGCCTAATCTTTTCTGCCAGCTCCTGTGCCTCTCCCCTCCACCACTCCTTCTCTCGTTGGTACCTGCGTTCCAGCTCTGCATACTGCAGCTTGGCCTTCTCCAGCTCCTCACAGGCGGCAGGCATGCCCTGCTCACCACGCTCTGCACTGTTCACCAGCTGGCACAGCTCGCTTTCCTCAGGCTGGTCAGCAGCAGGTCTTCCCAGGCCTTCGGAATCTCCTTGGCTTCCATCCAGGTGTCCTTGGGCCCCTCGCCGGACCTCCACCTGTTTGCTCAGAGTGGCTATCTTCTCCTGGTCCTCAGCCAGGGCTTGTCTGCAAATTTCCAGCTCTGCCTGCAGCTCCTTAACTGTACTGGACAGCAGGCCCTTCTCCTTCTCAACCTAAGTCAATAACAGCATAACCATCAGCATCACGGGAGGGAAATCAATGTAAAAACCAAAATTTGGGATGCAAGAAAATGAAGTTGAACACAAAGGAGCTTCAAATGAAGTTTCTAGCCCTTCTCTTTGTTTAAGAAGGGCATGTAAAAGCTGGAGTGGTATTACTCACACAGGATGTGGGCACAGGTCTATGTAAAGCAGGAAACAGCTGAACATGAGATGACTCCAACTGACAGACTAACCCATCCCCAAGGCCTAATACCAGGCTTGCTTTTACGTTCTTTCACTCCATTTTTTTTTTTTTAACGTGATAATTGCATTAATGTAAAGTCACTCTCAAAACGTGACAAGTCAAAACACACAATTGCTGACAAGGCTCTAGTCAGTCAAAATACAAGTTTGAACTAGCTTGATGTTTCGGTACATACACAGATGGTCACGTCTCCAGGTCCCTATATCAAGGGCAGATTTTCTTCCCTATGTCTGAATCCCAACATCGGAATTTAGTGAGCCACCGAAGAATTAAGCAAAGTGAGCTAGATGGAGCATAGTGGTGATTTCCCAGGAGAACCATAATAGTTCGAGTGAAGAACAGATACCTGAGCCAGTTGCTGCTTCAGCTTCTGACTGTCAGAAAGGTGCAGCTCACTGAGCAAGTCGGACACCAGGCCCGGCGCAGGAGGCCGCAGGACGCTGCTGCTGCTGCTCCTGGGCGTGGAGTAGCGATGCTCTCCGTTGACCTTGGAGGTCATGTGGGGCCAACCATTATTATAGCCACTGTCCTGGTCTCCCGCCTCTCCTTCCGCACTCTCCTCTAGCTGGTCCAGTTGAAGTTCCAGGTTGCTGACAGAGTCGAAGGGATTGATGGCCATGGCTGCCAGCTCCCGCCGCAGGCTGTTCTTCTGCTCCCGCTCATCCTTAAGGTTCTCCAGGGTGTCCTCCAGCTGACGCTCAGCGATCTCCCTCAGGCGTCCGGCCTCTTCCAGCTGTCTCCTCATCTGCTCCTGCTCCTCCTCCTTCTGGATCAGCTCCAGCTTCACAGCTTCAAACTCCACCTGGGGTTGGGGGAGAGAAATTATCAAGGGGGGAATAAAAAATAAAAAAAAATAAAAATACCCAAACCCCACAATACACTAGAGACCTGTGCTCCTGTATGAAGCAGTGAATTATGGAAATAGAACAACATTAATGAGAGTGTTAGTCTACACCTTGGATCAATTTCATTACTGTGGCAAACTCCCATTCATGTCTGGCACTAGCAAAAATATGAATATCATAATGCAATACAGCAGCAATATCAAAGCATTTCTTACATATGCATTATATCATTTGAATTTCATAAAAAGAGCTCTAAATTATTTTCTCTGATGTTTAAACAGAAATCAAAATACAACAAATAAACCAGATAAGTGCTGGAGGACCTGAACTACGCTGAACATCCTTTACAAAAATATTAGCTCCTGCTTCACCTGCCTCTGATAAACTCTGAGGTATAAAATCTGATGATGCATTTAGATAAATTCACACCATTGACATCCCTATTTGCCGTTGCCAGATCCTTCTCCGGCGAGTCGATCGACGGGCCGCGCTATATGTGGAACCCAGCCGCCAATAAGAACAGCACAATCACAACAAATCAGCAGAATTCTAATTCAATTAATCACCCAAGGGTAAGTGCCTGCTGTCAATGTAGATTAGTTAGATAAGGATACAGCATAAAATGAGAAGAGAAAGACAGCAGACAGGGCAGATTCTTATTAGCCTACTGAAATATGTAAACTAAATGGTACTGAGGTTGGGATGCGACCGTATGTTCAAGTGAGGTTTTAGGGTTAAAGCCCATATCCTCCTGGCCTAGGTCACCCTCCCCTCTGTGGGACCAATGTTATAAAAGTGGATGTGAGCCGCACTGAAAACAAGGCTTGTTTCACAATACAGTCGGACAGCATGACAGTCACAAGACAGTCACAATGTCCCTATGTGGAAAACGTGTATGGATAAAGGGAGACAGTCACAGCAGAACCCTCCAGGACAAAATACCAGTTAATAATACTGCATGCTTCTCATTCAATACATGCTCTTATCTTACAGCATTTGTCCTTGGCAACAAGACACAAGCTACCTTCAAGTCAGTTTGACTTATCACTATGCTACAGTGCTACCTGCTCATTTATCTACCGGATGAAGCAAATATTTTCATCATAGTCTCAAAGATCATGGCAAAATGGCGACGGTGGACACTGTCGATGGGCGACTGCTGAGGGATGCAGAGGTTCACCTGGTTCTCCTTCAGTAGGGAGATCTGTTTCTGCAGAGAGACGTTCTCCTCTTCCAGCTCACTGTTGTCCTGCAGCTGCTGCATCTCTCGAACCTTGTACTCCTTCAGCTCCTCCCGCAGGTGCCCCTTCTCTACTTCCAGATGCTCCCTATCCTAAAGGGACGATTAAGCCGAGAGCCGTTTGATTAAGACACGCTGTTTATATCAATAAGGGCCATGTGATGAAGTGACATAACGGGGTGGATGCACAAGCTGATGTTCTCGTACTATGACAGCTTCCAGCACAGGCTTTACATACAGACAGCCATACAACAGTGTCTCTACCCATAAGTAAAGACACAAATCCCTTTCTTTCCCCTACATCCCTTACTTTACTGAACTACAACTAAGCCACAAGCCTCTTAGGGCCAACGAAAATCTAGGAGTTAAGTCATTCACAGACACACTTAACATGTGGGGGAAACGTGATGTTGACAGTGTCCCACCACAGGCCAGGTGCTGCATGAAGGGCTGCATGCCAGAACCAGGGGGCTTGTTACATAAAAGAAACGTCAGTGCTGGGAAGAAAGATAAAGATGCAGGAGTTTGCCTATGGATTCTGTCTTGAGGACTCACAGTGACAGACCCTAACCCTTAACCTGTGGCTCTGCTGGCCACTACTATTCCCCCATGACAGGCTGCGTCAGGCCTGACCTTCTTCAGCTGGCTGGAGAGCCCTCCCAGACGCTCGTTCTCAGCCTGGACGTTGCTCAGGGTCAGCCGCGTCTGCCGCAGCTCGGCCTGTAGCTCCTCCAGACGGGCGGCCATGGCCGCCTCCTTGACGGCTGACTCTCGCAGCAGGCTCTCCTCTCGACTCTCTCCATCGGACGTCGCTCTTTTCATGTTGCTCACAGACTCTGTCAGTGCCTAAGACCCCACCCCCAGGACATCATTCTTAGACATCACAGCAAGCACAGCCAATGCCTCCAAAAGCCCAAGAGCTTAGCAAAAAGGATACAAAAAACAGACCTCACAGTCCGACTAAGTAGGCCCAGGTCTAAATCAGAGTTCCGGACTAAAGTCAAAGAGGAATAAACACAGCAATAGGAGTCATGGAGCTTGGATCTATGCAACGAGTGGCAGAATTAGCCATTATAAACTAAGGCCGACAACAAAAAGACCATACAAGATCAGTCATATTTATACATTATTGCTGCTGTTAACATAAAATAAAAAAATCATACAAGAACCATGTAGCCAAAAACTCATAACCAGCTTATCACCGGGGGGGGGGGGGTGGGGAAAAGGGGATCCCCCTAATAACCACCGCCGAGCCATTTTAGGCGGACATCAATACCCAACAGGTACACAGTCGACCAGTACTGCACATTACAGAGGACGAGCACCCGTGGCAGCAGTCAATGCATTCACTTTAACCCATGAAAACATCACACGCAACGATGCACGTCCATGGCCCAGAAGAAGAAATGGTCCCGCTGCCTTTTCAAAACAGCCAAGCAATAAGGAAAATGAAAACATTGATTTTACAATGTTAAAGTTTTAAATATGAAATATTTTGTAGGAAAACCAGCACTAAAGTCACAAGGCCTCTTCCACAGACTCTCTCAAAGTGGCCAGCGTTATTTGTTTATGTTCCTTGAAACACTGTCTTGTCTGCCCATGCAGCCATTCCTCCAGCACACTTCCCCTAAGAAGAAAACCACTTCACCATGAGCTGAAGGTGCCTCTCTTCCATCAGAGGCCACCAACCACCTCGCACAAGGCTGAAATCTGCTTTCCTTTTATGTGAGGCCGACTCACATCTGAAACGTTCCATTTCCAAATCCAGTTTTAAGTCAACTGCACGGAACTTTTGAACAGATCACAATAAATTCATCAGGTTCACGCGTCAAACAAAGGCTGAATGGAAAATAACTTAAGACGAAAGCCGTACGGTTCACCACAGAAAACAGCCGCCATCAGCTCTGATCGCGACGTTGACTTGGCAATGATAATAAGAGAGACACTGTCTGGCTTGACAAGCACGGTGCCTCAGGGCAGGGCAGCATAGCCTCATACCTCCCACCCTGACTCTAAGGTCAGCCCACGTCATGTGGCTGCTGTGATTGTGTAGGCGTCTCAGTAAGTACACGCCGGTGCCCTGCCACGACCCAGGCCGGTGCTCGAACCTCTCGGAGCTGCTGCACTTCCTGCCTGAGGGCTTCATGCTCCTCCTCGAGCTGGCGATGCTGGCTCTTGAGCGCGGCGCTCTCCTCCAGCATAGCCAAGCCGTAGTGGGCGGCCTGCTGGTTCTGCTGGTTGGCCTCCTGGAGCTCCGACTGTAGACGCTCCACTTCCTCCCGAAGGGACGGGCACCGATCGCCAGCTTCTCCATCTTCCAGCATGGTGGCGCCGCGTCTTCTTCAGGTCATTCGGGTCAGCTAGCTCACACGGCACATGTCTTCACTACAAGAGAAGTGTACATGGGAGAAGGTGTGAGACATGCTCACAGTCACCAAGATTCGTAGACATTTTTACCTGAAGAGGACTAAAACAACCAGAGGTGAACAATTTGATTAACGTAAATGACAGTTTAATGTATTCTTCACCTGTGCATTTTCACATACATACTAATAGGTAGCGATGACATGTCCAGAGGAAAACCGAGAACCAAGATACCAAGAAGTTAAGTATCTGCTTGGAAGGTGCTGTCAAATAGAAACGAGCTGTAGAAGGCCAGGTACATGCCAAGGAAAATGGTTCTCTCAGAAAAAAATAAAAGATTGGCCAGCACATATCACGCACTGCACACGAAGCCATCAGCAACAACATGACATCATCAGTATTGTAATAACTGCAGATATGTGCCATGTAAATGAGAGCTTTAAAGGTAAAATGGGAGTACCTGTGCATGACAGTCACACAGAAATAAGCTAATAACCTAATAAGAATGACTGTGAGTGCCTTCAGGTCCATGAGAACGGGCTGATCAAAGAAATCAGAAGCATTGTGGTTCAACACTGAAACATCATATTATATCAGCCTTCCCTGCTTGCTATTTGGAAGCCTGACACGTCATAAAAACTGCACAAGGTTTCCTGAAACGAGGCAAAGGGAAGTTAAAGTAACTCAACATCCTCTCCCAAGTCATGTGAGAGTGTGAAAACAGCAGCCAGGGTATGGACACGGCTCCCTGGGGCAGCAGAAGGCACCATGAAGACGGTCATCGTCGGTATGAAGGTCATGAGGAGCGTCGACGCCGCGCGCGCTCGCGCGCGCACCCGCGCGCTTCAGACTGACGAGCAGAAAACTCCGAGCCGAACGTCGTCTCCGGAGGAAGAGGCTAACTAGTTAGCCAGTTAGCTAATCTGCCACAGCGACCGGCCAGCTGCGTAAGCTTCAGAAAAGTGACTCGAAAAGAAGATTCGACGAAGGGCAGAGCTGCTGACACCTGTGAGGACCCGGCGCCCCGGCTCCGTGCTCTCGTCCCTCAAGTCTCCACACATGCCGTCCAAAATAAGTCAAGAGAAGCTGCTCGCTACGTGGCCTTAATCAGTAACGTATATTACCCTGTAAGTCACCGTACCCCTCAGGCTCACACTCCCGTCCTCCTCCGTGACCGACCCAGCCTCCGTCCCCACCGGCGTCGCCCTTCGTTTTCCGTTATCTTCCTTTAACGACCGCTCAGACCTCACGAGACGACGCGCGCCGCCACCCAGCCGAGGACGTTTGAAATTCCCTGCGCGCCCAGTGGTGGACGAAGAGGGAGCGAAGGACGGCGTCCGCCAATCACGAGCGTCCATTTACTCAATTAGGGCGTCGATTGGCCGCTGGGGTGTCACTCAAACAAGCGGGCAGCGCCCTGACTGGGTTCCTTGAATCGACGGAAGACTGTTGTGGTTTCGGTTTTGATGAGTCGTCGTCTTGTGTTTAGACACTCGTAAGGAGGCGGTGCGGGCAGATACGCCTTGAATCAATCCCTGCCGGGGCACACGTGTAAATCAACAGCTCACTTCATTAAACGCCAGAATCACTAAAGACTCTGCTCAGTGCTGATTCTCACCTCCAGACGATTGAAGGCTCATAGACCGTGTAAGAGAGGGCCGTGGGAGCGTCTTACCCTCATATACACACATTCCTTGTTTAAAGCGTGTAGGTTTTTGTCTGTGATTTTAGGCACGTCTTAACTGTTTTAATGTATAGACGCGTCTCCTCCAAACGTAACTCAACTTGAATGTGAACCAATGCAAAGTCACTCAAATGTGATGTGAGAAGATCAGCCCTCAAAAAAAATCAGACCCGTGTCACACTGAGGCAAAAAATCGGATTTGACTCGCTTCAGCCTGCTAATGTGAACGTAGATCATCTTGATTTGCTCAGGCTCTTTACACAAAATCTCAGTGTTGCGTTTTCTTTGATGCACAGCAAATAGCACATAACATACTACTACACCACTGAGACCCTTAGCATGAAAAGCAGTCTGGGGATGGATAAATGCATGGCTATCACTACCTGAAACTTACATCAGCGAAAAGTACAAACTAAAGGCATTAGGGCTAAGTAAATGAGCAAGTCATAATGTATGCATGGATCACAATAATTAAAACTAAGCTAATACCATAACTGATGCTAATACAAATTCTAAATTCATGACAATTGCTTTCATGGGGATTTTGGGAGTACGATCACATACTGTATAAATTACATTTTACATATAATACCAGCAATTGACATCTATACAGTCAGTTTAAATGTTGTGTGTCTTCTACCCACCCATTTTCACAAGCACTTAGGAAACAAAAGGGTCATGATGTTTTGTATGTCTTGTAGTCAATAAGAATTAATATATTAACTCCATGTTCCCTGTAGAAAATATAACAAGACATGTAGAACATTTTGTTGAATGAGCAGAGATTAGGGGTTTAAAAAAAAAACAAAAACAAACCAATACTGAAAAACTTAAAATGCTTACTTTAATGATTCTAACAAAAAAGCCACATTCAATTGCGATTCACAGTGCTAGTTCAACTGATGGCATACTGTATATCCATTTTAAATAATTCAGCATTAATACAGAGCATGGAAGAGGAGAAAGATACAGGAACAACAACTAGGATGCCTTTTACAGAATATAGAAAATATTAAAACTATTCATTTACCTAAATGTTTTTTGTAAATGTTATTAAAGGTTGAAATTTAACGCTTTAATTTTCTGTCTGGTATCAATTTTGAATTTCTACATCCCCAAATGTTATTGAACCGTTTCCTATTGACCATGATGCAAAAAAGAAGCTCTAGATTCCTGAGCTTCTGCTTTATAGTAGAATTCCTGACAAACTGCCTTTTAAATCAATGTAAAATCAGTATTGTGTTGATTGGGAAAACAGTAAAGGGAGAACAATCACTTGAACGAAAGCACACAGATCCTTAAAGAAAAATTTCAAGAAGCATGACAAGAGAGCTTTGTACCTCATGAAGAAAGGATTCAAAATAGTCTAGCAAGGTATACCGATCACAGCAGTGCTCAGACAAGACAGCATGCTGGGGCCAGCATCTGAACCTGCAAACTACCAGT
This sequence comes from Gymnarchus niloticus, assembly GCA_009936485.2. Classification (NCBI taxonomy): domain Eukaryota; kingdom Metazoa; phylum Chordata; class Actinopteri; order Osteoglossiformes; family Gymnarchidae; genus Gymnarchus; species Gymnarchus niloticus. The sequence continues at coordinate 10,391,960 of JAACJT020000086.1, read as the reverse complement.
TTATCATACTGGAAACAGACATGCAGTGCTTACACTTATAAACCATTTAGGTGCAGGGACAGAGTGGGGCCACCAGTGACGGAGTGAGGACTTGAATGGTTCGAATGCTCAAAACTAAATTCAATAGTTTAAGTACTCCGGTAGCAAACAAATACTTTAGACCCCAATGGCCAAAAATAGTGCGTTTGCAGCTTCCACCGAAGACAGAAAGTGACAAATACTGGAGAGGGCTGCAATGTTTTTCAGAAACTTACCCCAGGGCAAGATATTTTCAAGACATTCACGTGACCAGTTAAAGATTCTGGTTAACCATATTAATGCTAGACTGTTTAGATATTTGACAATTTAGTTGAAATCACTTGACTCGGATAAAGACTAACAAATTTTGAACGAGTGAATGGACAACACAATGATTAAACTTCGACTGGTCTTGGGTAAATAATGCTGTTTCTTAAAAATCGTGCTGAGCTGCTCTTTGCCATTGGTAAGACTGATGTATATTGATAAAATGACAAGTGAGGGTTCCTGAGGTTTCAGTTATGTTGCCTCTAATACTTAGCACCAGGTGTAAAATGATCACAGTGACCATTGCTTCAGTCTTTAAACAGCAAGCGAGTATTTGGACATTTCCAGATGAGTGTAGGGCTAACCGAACACCACCGCTTCACAGCCCAAGAGCAATACGGATGCTAAAGGCTTCCTATGCAAAATAAACAGCATTGTAAGCTCAAAAGAACAAAAACACACTATTAAACAAAACCTGGACAGAAACATGCTTCGTCTATGATCTCTAATACCTCAAAATCACAAGCAAGTCATACAAAACTTTATGCATCCACTTTATCAGTGTATGAACAAGACAAGGAATTTATAAAATGAATTCAAATGTTTTAATGGTACGCATGGCAGAACATAAGGAGGCAAAACAAAAAAATTTAAAAATCATCCAAGCTTCCTGACAAACTAAATTTTTGGGAAACTGTTAGGTAATGTGAAGTAGAACTTTACTTGTCCCTTACTCAAACCAAATCAGCACTAAGAATTTCACTCAACATTTTTAAAGCAAACACTGTCATACTGATGCTTGATAATTCACTGTGGCAACAGACATGCCTTACTGTAGCAGCCAGCATCCTGTCCTGACCTCAACCCTCACTACTGTCATTCTAAGTGGTCCTCTTCTGTACATGCACAAAAAAAAAAAAAAGCTCATTTCTAAGCATCTTCATCCATAATAAAAGTGCTCGCTGGAGAACGCATATTAACACTTCAGTTCTAACTAGTCCAACTGGGAAGGAAAATGAATAGGAGAATAATGCCAATACCCAAACATTCATCAGCACATATATATTTTTAAAAGGTCTCTGATGGTCCCCAGTCTCCCCTGCAGAATATCTGAGCATCAGGCAATGCCATTTATTTTCCAGTACAAGATCAATCCACATCATTCCACTCCAACCTTAAGCAGAGGAACTAGAAGCAAAAAATTGGAGTGATGCAAATCCTACCGATATTCTAAGCAAAGCAAGCCTCCTTGAGCTCTCTTTCATATTGTATGGCAATGGAACAAGACATCCAAGACTAAAGTTATGTAAAATATGTGCATTAAAAATGATTGCAAAGTAACTTTAGTAGAAAAAATCTCCCCCCATTTGGTGCTCTTTTGGACAGGCAATGCAATGAGGCTACAGCACATCCCATAGTGGAGTCAGTTCGGAGATGGTGTGCTTGTTTGCGTAACGGGGCACTCAAGATCAGCAGGTACCGATAGGAAAACTACTGCAAGCGGGAAGTCTTAGGCCTCTCTGATCTTGGCTGCCAGAGCAGAATTCTCCTGCCGAATGGCCTTGTAGTCCTCCAGGATCTTCTCCAGGTTGCTGACAGTCTTTTTGCCATTCTCAGTCTCGATCTGCAGAGAGATTAAAAATTCATGCATGGAATCTCACTGGACACTCAGAAAGGATAACAAACGCAGCTTGACACGTTTGTGGTAGTCTGTTCAATGGTACCCAACTGTACTGCATACAAGTATCTCCAAACAATCAGGCTTGCCTGGTCATTTGCAACCCAAAGTGAGTTCAACCACCACATGGATTGATTTTTAAGGTCCTGTATTAAATTTTATTTAATCAAGTCAATCCTGACAATGTAAGTAAAAACACACATTTAAAGATTTGAGATATTAAAGTGATCTAACATTCAAAATTAAACCCTTTTTTTGGGAAACAGTTAAATGTTGGCATTTTCAATCCTCCACCTCAATCTCACTCATGATTCTCCTTAGCCAGTAGAACACTGTAACACCTCCTGCTCTCCTACATCTGAGCAGATTTCTCCTTTTTGCCACTCTGTGGAAAGTATAGTATGAAACCAAGGAAATTTACTTTGTTGACATGCTTATGAAGGCTTTGCTGGTTGTGCCTTAATTCGCTTGTCAAAGCGATCATGGATTCCATCGTTCTACTAGAGCTCTTGCTTGTTTTGCAATGCAGCTCATCCTGAAGGAAATCTGCCACAAGATTACATTCTTTGGACTTTCATGCATCACCCCGAATATCCATTCGGAAAGTATGGATGTGTGCCAAGCTTCTTTAACATTGTGGAGGTTCTTAACTACCTGTTCCTCAAGATCTCTGATTTCCCTCATGATGGTCCCAGTGTCCTCAATGGTCTGGATAAGCTGGGTACAATTCTGTGATGAACACAAGGTCAGCGTGACATTGAGACAGCTAAAGGCACAGTGGTCAACAAGAAAAAAAAAACGAGACCCCAGCAAACATGGCTCTGTACGAAATGCCCAGGAGGGAATGTGCTGTTCCAGCAGCTAGTCAATTCCAATGATTTCCCACTATGGACGAAAGGCTGGATTGCATGAGTTTTACACGTTTCTATTTTTTAATGCACATACAGGCCATCAGAATTCTGGCAATTCACGATATTCATCTCTAATCTGATTCCTTTAAATCCTTTTAACCCCTCCTTGTTCGTTCCCATTTCTTTTATAGGCCTTCTCCTACAAGTTAGGCCTCTCCTATCATATTGACACACACGCTGTGATCCAAATCTCCCCCTCCCCACAAAGTATGACACCCGTCTCTTTCTCTCACCTCATGTAACGCTGCCAGGTACTTGTACGACTTGCGAACGGATTCATCTTTCTTAGCGTCCTGCGAGAATCACAAATCACTGTTAGCTGAGGCGGAACTGTCAGCTAGGTCAACTCTGCTAGATAAGACGACATCGAAGGAGCACATATGCAGGGCCTGCGAATGCTGGGATCTATCAGTGAGGAAAAAGGGGGTTGGGGGTAAAGGGAAATCAGTGAACACTAAAATCTTCAACCTTAAAGACCAGTTCATCTGTCACTGCAAAGGTCCGGTCCAGCTTGCCAGTCAGACTGTTGATCTCTTTCTGCAGCTCCTTGGTGTCGGACAAAATCTAACAAGAAAATAAAAATCATGCTGCCGATCATAAGCCATTACCACAGAAGAAGAACCTCTACCATTGAATTTATACATTCCTTTTCTACTCAGATTCATGTGCCATTTCTTTTCTATAAGAAGCTGATTATGCTGCTAGACGTCAAATGAATTATGTTGTGACCTTCAAATCGAAACAGAAAAAGAGTGAAGACCCCCAAAAAACCATTTAGCAGAACCTTTGTGATTTCTTCCTTCTGTTTCTTGATGTTGCCAACAATCTCTAAGATCCTCACAGTATAGGCTGAGCGAGAGACATCTTTGGGCAGGTTCTCAAATTCAGTTATCTGGGGAGAGAAATAGCAGCAGACTAATAACTTTTCAGCACTGAACCTCCTGTCAAACAAAGTGGTCAAGAGTGGAGAATGATGCAACATGCAGCTTGTCCAATGGCAGTCCTTCACCATCCATTTTTAAACACCCATCCCTCCAATAGTCACCAGCTGCTTGTAAAGTCCCTCCTTCTTTTTGGCATCTTCGGCAGATTGTCTTATTTTCTCATGGAGACCTTTGATCTCGGAAAGCTTGCGCGAAGACTCCAGCTAGAACAGGAACCGACATCTGATGATTTTGCGAACCACAGCTATCACAATACAATCACGTGACTTCAAATGCCTAGCATGACATACAAGACAAACAGCTGGGCACTTGAAGGAGTTGGTATAATGGTGACACCAGGGTAAGAGGCATTCTTGCTGTGTTTTATAATGCTGTGCTATTCATGCATTTGTAGATTTGTACACAATTCAGAATACGTTAGATGTTAATTTTTTTTTTTTTTCTGGAACGTTCCATCTGTACCTGCGTTGCTTTAGACTATTGCATTTGAGAGACATTTGTGGATTGTTTTTTGTGCCAAACTCATTAAGACCCAGGATTTCTGACTTAGCCAAGGAATTGACAAATCCTGAAGTCAGGCTTTCTGCTTTCTCCAACCAGGATTCCGGTTGAACTATAGGGTTTGTTAAGCCTGCATTCTGGGACCCCTGTTTTGAGTAGTGTGCTGTTACAGCCAGGCCACATGGGGGCGCCAGCTGCCCTGCTCACCTCTCGGCTGCTGCAGAGCTCTCTCAGCCGCCGCTGCTCCTCTATGAGAGGGGCACGGTGCTTCTCCCATTGCGAGGACAGGCTGGCCACCCGTCTAGAGCTGGCGTCGACCAGGGCCTGTACGAGCGTGGTGAGACACACGTAGTGACAGTCGATACAGTGAGAAACTACGTCACCCCAGAGCGTCACAAAATATTTATACCTGTACCCAGTTATCTGAGAGTAACTGGTTCCCAGAAACAACTGGGATAGCACATACTGGAGTACTGGGAAGCCATTTCCATTATGGCTTATGGTGAACCCTCAATTAACCTCCCCTAGATATGCCTAAGCCTTTTTACCCCGAATGTAGTGAAGTAACTGCTGGGACTTTGATCAGATATCAGACATGGGACTTAATATGTACGGCTCGTTAAGGCATGAATACGACCTCGAAATGTCACCCGGCAGAACAAAACTGAAAAATGAGATTATTAATAAACACTCTGGCCCTCCCGGGGTGTGCCCCGCCTGCTCTTCTTGGAACGGCTGGTCATCAGCGTCAACCCCTCCTCCAGCAGCCCTCAGTCACCTGTAGCTTGGCCAAGTTGCTGTCAGCATCAGGCAGCAGCTCCACAGTTTGCCTCTTGATGTGAATGGAGCTTTCCTTCTCTACATTGCTCAGCTCCTGCTGCCTCAGCTGCTCTGCCACCTGTGCAGGCGGACCTCAGTCACTGAGAGCACGGCGTCCAAACAAAATGTTACAGGCACAGAAGCGCCCAGGTCAGAGCCCAAGCCCAAGGCAGCTGGATGGCATGTAAATGCCATCGCAGACAAAAACGCTTCAGTTTTATAACCATATTGCTATATGCTAACATACAAGCTTCATTTTTTTGTTACAGTTATTTGAAAAATTAACCTACTGTTCAGGGGAACCTGGCTTCATGGTGAGAAATATCAAGCGGACAAAATAAATCGATACTCAGCTGTTTTAGTAAAGCAGAACAGAGGTGACCAAAGCAGGTGTGAGAAATGGACACAGGCACACGGACCAAAGAGGCTGTAGGGCTCATTGCAGCAGTCACCTGATGGATGGTCAGATTCAGCTTCTTTATGTCCCCACCAGCTTCATCCACATGCACAGATAGCTGCTGTAACTGCTGCTGAAGCGATCCTACTTCCTCTTGTTGCTGGGCCCGAATGTCCTCCTCTGATTGGTGGGAAGTTGGCAAGGAGTTCACTGCTGCTGCCATCTGTTGAATGGCTCTCTCTGGGTCCTAAAGCAGGCAAAATTCATTAACCATCTTCAGTCAAAAAATACAAAAATGAAATCAATGGCTACGAATCTCTGACTGAAGAGAAGACATTTTAAAAATACCCAGAAGCGTCTGAAGCACTGATGGTGAGAGAGTGACGCGTGGCAAGGCAGCTACCTGGGTGAAGGTGAACTTCTCGGTGTGGGTGAAGCGTGTACCCTTGGTGAGAACGCCGTCCCCACTGGCAGAGCCTCCAAAGGCAGACAGCAGCTCTGCCAAGTCAGGGCCTGATCTGGGCACGCCCTGGACATCAGGGCTGGGCCGAGCGGCAGCCCGCAGCTGCTCCTCGACGCGCTTTTGCAGCCGTGCCCGCTTCCGGGCTCGATAGTCCTGCGGCGACAAGCAGAGAGTCCGTGGTGGACGCAGCAGCGGGTGGAAAACGCGATGAAAGTGCAGAAACCGACAGCGGACAGCTGTGAAAATGAAGAGTGAAGCTCTAATACACTCTCAGGCAGTGCTGACATTTTCTATGATGATATGAAAGTTCTCAGGGCTTCCCCATGGGGTCACGTTCTGAACATGCAGATTGGCCAATGACATGTTTGGAGAGTTGAAAGGGTTTCGGTTATAAGACGTTTAAGACTAAACACATTCTGGATTTCAGTTCTGTTGGGATCCATTGTGTACTAGTTTTAGTTGTTAATGACGTGTTCACTGAAGCTCACAGGTGTGACATATCCTGCAATGCCTTGTGGGTACTGATATTTCTAAGAGGTGACATGCAGTAAACTGTAAAATGGTAAAACTGACAGCAGCACACAGTGACACACGACAGGGAGGCAGAGAATAAAACATAAAACAAACTGGATCAACATGCTGATGTAAAGGTATACCTCCGGACTCAGTCTGGACAGAAGGCCCTGGCTGTTCCACTCAGTCTCCCATTCCTGGGCAGCACTCAGGTCCAAAGCGTGCTGCTCCAACAGGGAAGCGAGCACCAAGGAATGCTGGGAAGACTGAGCAGTCACCGGCAGCAAGAAATCCCTGTAGTAGTCCTTCACGTCTGTTTAAAAAAAGGACATGGTGAACCCAAGTAGGTCAAGACTTGGCTGTTGCAATAACACAGACAACACACATCTGTTCATCACACGAGCTCCATCTCAGGACAACTGTGGACATACCGTTCATGTTTTTGCCAGAGGCTTTCGAACAATGAGGTAAACTCAGCGGCTGCGTGCAAAAACCGTGTGAGGCACCCGGACTCTGAAATGGACGTTTGATTGGTCAGAATGATTCAGCCAGAATTTACTGCGCCTTTCTATCAGGGAGAGAAAACAGATGGGAATGCCTGTCAAACGGAAACCAAATCAGGCTTCGGTTTACCTGCATGTGGCAGAGGAGGGGCAGGCGACAGCAGGGAGGCACCCAGGGTAAAGCCAGCTGAGCTCTGATCTGAGCAGCGATAGACTTCAGCAAGAGGGCCGACTTCCCTGGGAGGGAGAGGCGGGGGCTGTAAATTTCTCTGGGGTTAGTGTTACACAGTCACCCACTTAGGCCACTTTTTCATTTAGGGCAGTTGAAGTTTTACTAGTCTTTGTACAACTGCAAAACAGGCCAGGCAAAAATGTCCTAATTACACAGCTGAACAGTAGAACAGTAAACACCCTGACAGAAGAGGACCCACTAGAATCCACTGTACAGATCTCCAGATCGAGAAGTGTTCTTCACTGTGTACCTGCAGGCTGGCTGGACCCCTCTGCGCTCTCTCGCGGCAGCTTCTCCACCAGGAACATCAGCAGGGAGCGGATCTCCGGCTCGTTGCTATACAGGAACGTCTGGTAGCCGATCTCCCCCTTATAGCCAAGGTCCTAGACACAGGAGCCCGTATCACGTCAGAACGACGTTCCGATCACGGCAGCTTCAGGTGACAGCCATGCAGCATATCGAGGTCTGCCTTTTTCAGGAGAAGACCATACTACTATAAAGAAATGCATCGAATGCAACAAATATACAAAATGTATGCATTGCCCAGATTATGCAAGGTGACCAACGGGTATTCAGCTGTTTATCTTAACAACACACAGATAACATGTTGGTAAAAAAAACAGTAGAATAATTAAAACGCTTGGCATTTCCGTCATACTCAAAGCAATAGCGATTTGCAGCTTGTACAACAAATGCTAATTGCTGGAAACCTGAAATCACAGACCTTTCCTCTGAGAGGGTCTCTTACCTGGCAAGCCTGAGCCAGACTCATCCCCAGCCGAAAGCGGGCAGACATCCCAGGGGGCAGCAGGGGAGAGAGGCCGTTGCCCAATGCGGGGTCTATGACACGCAGACATCTCACCACTGCTTCCACAATCAGCTCACTGGTGAACTGCTTCACGCTCTCCACATCCTCTGGCACATCCCTGAGCAAACCAAGCCGGGGGGAGAGGGCTCTAAGACGGTGTTAATGACCGGCCTGGCCCTGCTCACTCTGTAAACGCACAGCCTGTGGCTCACGGGGGCTCCATGCATGTTTCAGTGTGTCAATACTTGCGAGGGTTGAAAGAAAGTGGCAGTAAATCGAGCTCTGGCAGAAAGGTGAGCATGGGCCAAGTAAGAGAGACTGCTCAAGGCCAACACATACTGACGAAAGACACATACAACACATATGATCTTACAAATCTGGGCATTACGCCGCTTGTCATTGTGTACGTATTAAGCAGATCTTACATTAGACAAGGTATTTCCCCTGCTAGACTTTCACAATGGTAAATAAAGAGTAAGCATGCTGCCTGGGGACAATGAAGTCCTTCCTGCCAACTAGACTCTTACTTAGGGATCGACTGGGACACTCACCTCTACACAGCATCAAACTGCCTGTCTATATGAGCCTGTGAGGCACAGACCCTCTAACCAGGAATATTACCTTCAGCTAAGCAACTTTGCAACAGATCTCTTTAAAACCACTGAGCGACTACAATCCGCACCTGGCATTAAAGTGTTGGCTGTGCCTAAATAATCTGATGCCATTTAATGAAAATGTCACACACTGCCCTCGATTCACAGGGAAATGACAGGGACGGCGGGGTAACGCTGCCCACCTCTCTGTAACAGAGCAGAGATTCAGTTGAATTGTCATTTAGGGCGCCGCGACAGCCGCCCCCCCCCCCCCACGGAAGGAAGGAAGGAAGGAAGGAAGGGGGGCCGCGACAGCCGGCGCCCCTTCCCAACGACACAGCGGGAGCATTCCGGCAGCTCCATTAAAGAGCCACAATACTCACGTCCCAGTGTGCCTGAGCGAATGGATTAAAATGCCGTCGACCTCCTCCATGGTGTCGAAGTGACGCCTCGGTGAAGAGGACCGTAAATTACCTCATAACTCGGCTGGCTGCACTCTGGCTAGGTGGCTAGCTAACTAGCGTCACACAAGAGCGAACCAAACAAGCTGCTCAGTTTCCATTTCCACGCGTTTCCTCGTTTATTCAAACGCTATGTTTCACGTGTTTTCAAAGCTTTTTCATTTTCCTTCAACCAAGAAGAGATACACGAAGGACTGCTGGCATAACTGACACTTTCTTAAATCCTGCCATCTGAAAGCAAGCAGGAAATCACATGCGAGAAGGACTCCCTCGCGTTGATCTCTGGGAAATGTAGTTTCACACTTCCTCTCCAACCGACAGCTGGACAGCCGGCTAAACTACAATTCCCGGGGAGCACCTCTCGCTGCGGTCTCATGACACAAACTGCGTTTTGACCGTGCAGCTTGGGAATTGTAGTGTGATGTATCGGGACGCTTTCGCTATCTCTGTAGTAGGCGGAAAACAAGTCAGTATTGAAAGAGTATGCTAAAATAATCAACATTTAAATACAGATATTTAAGCTGTGTTGTACAAACATTGTACAAAATAAAAATGAACAATCGTATCGCTATATATGTTACCCTTGGGGTGGTGTGGTGGTAATGGATCACACTGTTGCCTCATACATACAACGTTGGAGGCTCAAATCCTTCCTTCACTCTATGTGTGGAGTTTGCGTGTGATCCTGACCAGGATGGCTGGATCGATAAATGCTACCGCACTCATTTCTATTGCTGCTGCTGTCTCAGACCTCAGAACTAGAATCTCCATCGATGGCATCACCTTCAGTCTCCTCATTTCTCCTACCATCACATTTCCTCAATGCTTCGACATTCACCATAAACCAGATGACGAGAGAGCTTACAGCTTCATGGGAAGTCGAGGCCACAGTGTCCCATGTTAGCAGCCCAAAGGTACTGAAGGTGTGTGCAGGACAAAGGTCATCCTGGCTGGTCCTGGTCCTCAAGGAAGGACACCCTTCTGTCTTGAAAGACCAGATAATATACATTATGATAGTCTGGAAAGGCCAGTTCTGGCCCATGGTTGAGTCAGCTCTGGACCCCCTGTAGTTTCCTACCAGCATCACATTGGAGTGAGCGATGCGGCCATCTATTTGCTGAACAGAGCCTACTCCCCTAGTGACATTGTTGGAAACGCTGTGAGAATCCTGTTCTCCGATTTTTTCAGTATGTTCAATACCACACAACCCAAGGTGCTCTTGCAGTTCTATCATTCCGTGGTCAGAGAAAACTTCTGTGCTGTTGTAAATTGGGTCAATGGCATCACTACAAACGAGGCCATCACGAACTACGCTTCTAGAACATATCTGGAAGGCTGCTTCTGTCGTGGGGGCCCACTTTATGGAAGTGGTTGTACAGAAAAGCACACTAAAACTACTTAGCAATTTCAATGGCATTTCACAAGCCTTGCCAAACAAAGGAGAAACTTCAGCAATAGACTCATTGTAATGCACTGCTCCAGGGACCACTACTGAGGTCTTTCTGGCAAGACAGCTAGCTATCGGACTTTAAAGATGAGTCCTCCTCTAGACCACTTACAGCCTGATCAAGGGCTGATCTGTGAATCACGTCTCATCTGCGCATTGTATTTTTGTACCTTGAACTTTGTTGTCATGTCTCGTATTTATTTTTTGAGGTACTCTGGCTTATGTGTGAGCTGATGTCTTAGTGTCGTCACTAGGTGGAAGTGTTGCACCATGCAGAGGTGGCAAGCCAGTTCAAGGTATGCCGGTAGTTTCATGCAATTTGACGGCGAAACAATAAATCCATCCATCCATCCATCCATCCATCTTCTAAACCGCTTATCCGTTAGGGTCGCGGGCAAGCTGGAGCCAATTCCAGCCAACTTTGGGCGAAAGGCAGGGTGAAACAATAAATATGTAAATAAATTAAACAAGTAAAAATATATGAGGCTTTCGTTTATTTTCCACAACTTTTTTGTCAGCAGCACTTTTTAGTTACTTTGCTTTTCTAAGAAAAGATTAATTTATTGACACAATCGCAGTGTCCTACAGTGAACTCTTATTTGTAACTGACTTGAAATTAAATTCTAAAATTTACATAGTAATTACCACTACAATGCTTAGTATAAATTGTCTTGTTTTAATTTTTAGAAAGCTCACTTTACTAGTTTTGCATGAAACAGCTTCAATTTTTTTATCTTTATAAATGTGTTGTTATTTTTACAGTTATTTTGTAGTGTAAGTATCATTTTGAGGGCCTGATACAATTCATAGAACTAAAAAAAATTCACAAAAAAGCCCTGATTTCTTGCCACAGGAATTCCACTGTCTGGCCAAGTTTCTCACACCACAACTGGATCTGTAGTTTAACACATGAACATAGAGTGGATCATGAATTGAGTTGACAATGACCCTACTGTACCTTTAAGGGTCTCAGCCTTATGGATTCCAGCTAGAGTGTGTTCATACCATTAGTACTGTCGTTATGGGGAAGGGGTCATCCTTCTCTTGACCAGGACTAGGAGTGCCTGTGTGACATCACAAGAAACATGAGCCCCTGCTTGGATCAACTCCTCCTTTTAGCTCACATGTGCCCTCTCTGTTCTGCTCTCCTCCCTTCTACAGATCTATCGTATTTTCTTGCCCTGGCTTTAATTTACTTTCCAGTGTTCAGTTCTTGAGGAGGAACCCCAGACTGGAACAAAAACACATCTGAACACTTGTGGTGACTTCTGTCTGCTTTGAAAAATCTGTATCTGCAACTTAAGAGAAGGTAAGACAACAAAGAACATTCTTCACTTAGTCCTCTAAGCTTGTGCTATTGTGCCACGTGGGCCGGGAAGTGTAACCACCCCTTGTGACAGGAGAAGATTATGTCCGAATGGTGCTGGGGAGAAAAAAAAAACAAACAAAAAAAAAAACAATAACACTGGAATTGACTGAGACATCACAATTGTTCTTCTCCTTTCCTTGTTTTCATTGGTGGAATTTGCATATATATAGAAGCCTTTAGCCTGTAAATGCTTTTGTTTAAAAGAAAACAACTTTGGGTGGGTACTGCATGTAGAGTTAGCTCATGCTATAATGATCCTAGTTTTTTTCCACACGTTTTTAGGCTACTTTTTCCATTAAATTGTTTCATTAAATGCTGTTTTATAGCAGTTTTATTTGTCTATTGAGTCTGCCTCATTAGAGAGTCATTTCTTATGCTCTAGGATTTCATATGTGGCAAGTATAGTGCCTGTCTAGTTTCAAGACCAGTTTCAGCTTGTCTCTCTTCCAAAAAGCTCAGGTTTTGATGGGTTTCCCAGAAGCCTTCAGAAATAACACCGTGATATGCTATACGCACCAGGGCCGGTTTGAATTTATTGTGGCCCATTTTTATGGCATTTGAAAGAATGAGTAAAAATGGCTCAATTAAATCATTTATATAACCAGTGGTTCTGAGGAAGACAAAAAGACTGGCTTAAGAGCGTAAAACCTTGTCTTTGTTCATTATTACACCCCGGAACTCTAAGATCCAGTGTCAATTTTAAAAACACATTCGAATGCCTGCACACTAGGGGTACACTTGGATTTCTGTAAATAAACTGTTATATCAAAATTCCCTGAGCTGGGAAAGTTTATAAAGAGTAGAAGTTCAGGTGTACTCAAATGACGAGCGCCAACGGACAAAATTTAAGCAATAGATAGTTATTTTGAAAAATAATTACATATTCTTGAAAAGTGTTACATGGGGTGAGATTGCCTTTGTTTTGTATGGCTGACTGAGAAACTGTTCAGGAAATGTCATTTGCACTATCTTGTTACATTTCATCCAACAAAGTGTCTCAGAATGGAGCAGAAGGTTCCAAAACTCAAAGCCTGAGGAATGAAGAGTAAACAATACTCAGAGTAAACAACACTCAGAATAGCCTTGAGATAAGATATCCGCATTGAAATCAATCATCTATGGTGAACTGGAGAAATAAGAAATATGTAAACAGTTACACATTTATCATCAGTTAGTGGCTGCAAACACTTAAGCCTTGAATGGCTATAGAAATTTCACTGACTACATGGTTTGGCATGCCCAGTAATGTTGCTAGTTGTATAGTATACAATATATCAGGGTTTCTTTATGGAAACATCTAGAGACTTCTCTGACCTCATCCATATGCCTTGGGGTTTACAGTCATGCCGGGATCCAGTTCAAAATTCATAATATTAACAACACAATATTCGGTTGTTAGGTTTTGTAATACACGGCGAAACAAACAAACATATAGGAGATGATCATGCCAGTCAGAGAGGAAAGTTTTGGTAAAAAGTGACTGTGAAGCTTAATGTCATTTTGGTGAAAAGTGACTGTGAAGCGTCGTGTCGTTTTTGTGAAAAGTGACTGTGAAGCTTCATGTCGTTTTGGTGAAAAGTGACTGTGAAGCTTCATGTCGTTTTGGTGAAAAGTGACTGTAAAGCGTCGTGTCGTTTTGGTGAAAAGTGACGGTGAA
>JAACJT020000086.1:10327783-10353908 GCA_009936485.2 Gymnarchus niloticus | reverse complement strand
GGCGTAGGGTGGGTGGTGTTTGAGGTGGGGTGGGGTGCTGAATGGGTGATGGGGGGGGGGGGGGAGGGGGGGGTGCATCAAATGGCCGGACGACAGCATTTGTGCAACTAAAGGGTGTTTTTTATTAGAGGGATATGTTGACACTTTGGCTTATTAAAATGGGATTTCTGATGGTTATCTTTGACGGGGAGCGTGACAGTTTACATGGTTTCCATTCAGTTTTTGCATCCACTCCCATGTGGAGATGAGATGAGTCGCAGATGAAGAGTGTGAAACAGCAATAATTAGGAACTCTGTGAAGAGGGTAACACACTCACACTTATTCTGTATTATGGTCAGCATTGCCTTGCTAGCTCGTGTTTCAACCTAACGCTACTCGTAAAGACAAGTGTACCGAGACAGACAGCATAAAGAGAAGCTCGAGCCCATGGCTGACCATATGCAGACACACCCGAACCCCACAGCTTAGGGGACCAACGGGCAAATGGGTGCTGGTTTTACTCTTCTGATAGCCAGCTTTGTTTTGTTGTAGGTTATGTTTTCAATAAAGGTGAATGGTTATCATTGGTCTCTGATTATTTTGCAGCTTTCTTTATCTTGTTTTGCCCTGGATGGTATCGTCTACACAGAGGTAAAGGATCAACGCAGTAAATCTCCATCAAGTCTTCTCTGGAGAACCACTCAGCTTCACACATACAGTAAAAAATTCCCAGTTATCCATTACTGGTAGCTGCTGAAACCAACATGGGTACGGTGGCTGGCATGGGACACCCTGGGATATCAGTCTGTCACATGACACTCACGTAAACAATTTGAATCACTGTGTTATCTGAAAGGTACGACTTCAGATTGGTGGAGGATATGACTGCTAGAGCAGAAAGTCAGACAGGAAGAGAACCATGGAGAACAGATCATGCTGGTCAACACACTACCACTTTTACCCACTTTTTATAAAATAAGCTATCCCCAGCATTGCTTTAAATTGATTTTCTTTAGATATGTTCCTAATTATGGCCAATGTACAAACATACTCCGTTTCTTTGCGGAAACAAACCAGTCCTAGCCAACACAAACGGAGAGAACTCTGCACTACAGCTCACCACGAATGTCCTGCTTGCAAAAAGCAGAAGATGTAAAATGTACTCAGTACGTAAGAGACAGAAGAGGAAAAAAAAGTGTGTGGTTGTTCACTTCCTGTTCTAACATCATAGACTGTAGAATACGGAAGTCCTGCTTCAGTGAAGCCTTCGCTCCCTCATAGCAAAAAGTTCAGGTTGAGGTAAGACCAGGGTGAATCTGGTCCTAAATTTATCAGGTCAGCTAGTTACCATCTCCTCTACGGAGGAGATACGTGGATACGTGAAGCCATGAGTCGAGGTCAGAAATCCAAGGTGCAGGAGACTGCCCCTAGTTCCCTGCTGAGCAATGAGGAGAATGAACGCTTGGCTGACCTGCTAGGGCGGCGGTGTGTGGTAAGTGGAAAACAGTCTTCTGCTGGGGTCTGAAGGTTGGCACTTGGAGGGGTAAACAGATAGCAAAACAGACGTGTGCTTTGTCGCTCCTAGAAATGGGCCCAGTGGACCACAGCCATTGATTTACATGGAATCTCTGGTAACTAACACTAAATTAAATATATTGAAACTGCTTCACTATGGAAAGTCATGTTTGTACTTCTGAAAAGCACATGACTCGTCAATTCAATTTTATTTATATAGAGATTTTAACAAGGAGGCAAAGCTTTATATTTGTTATGAATTATGAAATAACCAGATACAAAAATGCTCACGACCCCAAGATCCATTAAGAGGGCCTGGTTATTCCCCCCCTCACTTTTGTTCTCAACAAGGAACAGTGAGTTAACCTAAATAAGACCTAGATAATACAGCTAGCAAAATCTGTGCTTGAGGGTTTACCCTCTGAAGACATACACACCAGCTAAATATGACTCCTCAGATTGTCCCTCATTTTGATGTAATTTATGTAGATTATATGTACATTCTTGACCATTTTCTGTGTGCATTTGTCATGTGGTTTATCCACAGCTCTTTGATAGCATGCTGCAAGTGAACATTTAAGTTGCTGCGTTTTTAATTATTTACTTGAAATCACCATTGTCCAGTGTCACGGTATCAATGTTTTTCTGTTTATTCTATTGTATATAAACATTTAAAAAAATGAAGCAATGCAAATATTTTGGGACGAGGAGAGTAAAATGTATGTGTTTTTAATTTTGCTGGACTATGTAGTCAAAAAACTTTTGGACTCCCAATGACAGTCTAGAAAAGTGACTAACGTACCATAAATGAGCAATTTCTTAGAAGGAACTGTTTTGAAAAATTATGGGAAGTGAAATTGATTCAAGTATTTTATTGATGACCAATAAATACACATAAATTTGAAATTGGACAGACTTCCTGTTTCTCTCTACTGTATTTATGAACACGGATCAAGAGTGAAATTTGCTTTGCCCTGTTAACTGCTGGCGAGGCCTTCAGTTCTACAGGAAGTTCTCACTGGGGCCATTTCCTCTGCGTCTATAATCAGAAGTTGCTGTTTCTGTCAGCCACGTAGAGAAACGCAGACTGCGTGTTACAAACACGGTATCCCTTTCCTTCTATTTCCTCTATTGATCACATTATTCCCGGTTTTCCTTCTTAAATATACAACCTTTTCTTGAAATCTCTGTTTCTGCTTAATGCATATACTGTACATCATTATGTTAAGCTTTTGATTAAATTCCCCGATGGCGAATATAATTATTTTCACGTTAAACAACAAATTTGTAATGGTGGTATGTTATGCATCCTGTATGTTTCTGCTGTTTTTGTTCGACGCACTGATGAGTGGCTAAAATACTTTAAATACACCAGTGGGGCTCATGTATTTGCTGCTGTTATCAGACTGTACAGACTGCACGGTTTAATGGTGGAGTGATTTGCTTGACACAAGAAGACGAGGCGTAGTGTTGAGTGTGAGGTGTTCCTAGAGTGAAGCATGCTGTCTTAGCTTAGTAATAGTAAACACTATTAACATTATTTGTCTACCCTACCCAACGATGGAATTAAACCGCTTGACACCAGGGGTGAACTGCGGTCTCAAAAAAGAATCATCACACCAGAGATGTTGCAGTTTTTCATACGAGATCACAGTGTGAAAATGTGCTGTATCGTTGGCTTGCTGCCATCTTGTTAAAGAACTGCAGAGACAAGTTAACATGTAAAGCGGGAAGGTGCAGCAGACAGACCCTTCAGATGACATGACTCAAGAGCAGGAGACATGTTCCTCAATTCACGTTCATAATGACCTCAGCAGCTCTGCTTGACAAATCATCGACAAATTCAAAGTGACAGAAAATCCCACACAAGAACATCCTTTTAGGTGGTGAACCACGTTCACAAGTAGACCCTGCCCAGTTAGGTGAAGAGTAGATCAGCAAGAAAGCACAGTACTTATGAAATTGTCACATTGCCATACAAACGCTGCCAGGCTAATTCATGGCTGTTAAACGCTGACAAACTGTGGAAGTACACTCTAGACACTCACGTGTGAGGCTGTGTCCTGTCTTTGCAGAGCTTGGCTACAGCTGTGGTCCAGCTGTTGATGGCACTGCCTCACAGCCCCAGTGAGTGGAGAGTGCAGCACTGTGGAGTGGCATGTTTTGTCAAGGACAATCCACAGCGTTCCTACTTCATCCGTCTCTACGATGTCAAGGTGTGAAAATTGGTCTTTTTTAATGCTCGTGTTTTTCTGTTTGAACAAATATCCGGGTACAGAAATGGACTAAATAACTTCAAATCAAATGATCAGGCCGCATGGCAAAGACATGAATTTTTGAATCTGAATTTCTCACAGGAGGGAAAACTGATTTGGGAGCAGGAGCTGTACAATCAGCTCTTGTATGCTGGCCCTTGCCCCTTTTTCCATACCTTTGCTGCAGACGTAAGTATTTAGCCCTCCTGTTAAATCATCTGCTGCTCCTTCAAGCAAGAAGGTCAGGAGTTAAAGGCGGGACTTGCAGTATTGGAATGCTAGTATGATGGAAAATAGCAAGAACAGTGTACGAATTTTTGTGAGCGCAGTGTTTTCTGCGGTCGTTTTGTAAAATGTCTATTATATTCTACCACAGTTGACCGACATACGATTGAGAAATGGTAATGATTTTATGTCGCAGGACTGTCAGGTGGGGCTGAACTTTGCGAGTGAGCAGGAAGGAGAGATGTTCAGAATGATTGTGGAGGAGAAAATAAATCAGAGAGCCAATCGCCAAGGTGTGTCCAGCTCACTGTTGACTTCTCTCGCTTCTCAGACCTCTGTGGAATGCAGCTGAGCTGGCCCTCAGCCCAAAATACCTCTGTGGAGTCATTTCACCTGGCTGACATTAACACTGGCAGATAGCCTGTAGAAAACTCCATGTTAGCAGCAACTTCCAAAAGAGAAAATCTATTTGCTTGTTTGTATAAACTGTGGAAAATAAATTGAGTGAATAATTATGTCTCTTCTCCTCTCCTCTCTCCACTCTCTTTCTCCACTTCAGAGAAGAGACAGCTTCCCACAATGTCCCCTGCGGATGGTACTTCAGTGTTTCTCATTTTCTGTTCTTGTTTTGTTGACCTCAGTATCGTAGGGACACAAATCTGTATGGACTGATTTGCAAAGCTTTTAAGCAAATAGAAATTCTACACGTGTTGTTTTACTCTGAGGAATAGCAAAAAACAGTTAAAACCTAAATCATTTTTGCTTAATCAATGGGTTTTTTTCGATTTATTGTCCTAGTTTCCCTTTCAAGGCTTTACAGATCTCCCAGGTCCTTGTCAAAACATCAGCATGCAATACGGGGTTAATTAGTCAAAACACTCACCTGGGAGCCACAGATTTCTGGTCCACCTGGAGGCCCCCAGCAGATTTGTTACATGTCCATTATGAACCAGCTGTGCTCTCTCTGCAGACAGGAGGATGCCTCCGCCTCTTCCTCCACCCAACGGTGAGTCCTGAAGGGTAGAAAGAAGGAAATGTAGACCTCAAACCTTTTCCAGTCATTATCTGCCCACTCATTCAACACTAACATACGACAAAAGATATAATATCTACATTGATTCGTGACATGTGATTCCTAGTCAGGCTGTCTCCATGTTGTGGCAGGATCAGCTTCACATCTGGACGGCATGGCAACAGTGGACATCCAGAACCCAGACATCCTCCCATCACGCTATCGGTCTACAGCTGCACCAATCCCAATGCCTGCCTGTATCATCAAGGGAAAAAAGGACAAGAAGAACAAGAAGAAAGCCAGCAAACTCTCCAAGGCCGATATTGGGGCTCCCAGTGACTTTAAGTAAATATTGGCCAGCAGATATTGGTGATATCAGTTACTTCTTACAGAGCACAATAATGTGGTTTGGAAGACATTAGGAAGCATCATGAACCATGACCCCCATTATTACATTATCTCTGGAAAAACCATGCAAGATTTGATTTGTTTGAACTTGGTGTCATGCAGACGTATATTTGTAGTCAATTACACTGAACTGATCTTTCTTCGCACCTCTGTTCACAGGCATGTAACTCATATAGGATGGGATCCCAATACAGGATTTGATGTAAGATTCAATTTTCTGTAGGAGTTTTCTCAGAGACAGGTGGCTGCCCCTCATGACCAGAATGAACCCACTTTACATTGGACTTCCTCTATTCCTCCCACTATTTCTTCAATGCTGTATTCTAGTGTGGAGCATTAGTCAGACCTATGCCCAGCATTCCTTAGACACTTAAGGGCTGTTGTACAAACCTGTTATTGACATCAGCGCCTGCTTTCCTTATTCCAGACGAACAACTTAGATCCGGACCTGAAGAAACTCTTCTCCTGCGCTGGAATCAGTGAAGCCCAGCTGACGGATGCAGAGACCTCCAAGCTCATCTACGACTTCATTGAGCAGTCTGGTGGCCTCGAGGCGGTGAAAAAGGAAATGAGGAAACAAGGTGAGATCAGTCGCTGGAAGTGCCTTGTGTAAAGTACAGTTCTGCTACTCAGACTGGTGCCCATTTGGATCTATCTCTGTTAACTCTGATGCATCTTGTGCTTGGTTTCTCTCAAGAGTCTGCTCCACCTCCACCCAGCAGAGCAGGGCCACACCCCTCCTCCTCCCGAGGGCGCTCAGGACCCCTCCCCCCTATTCCAGGTCCACCTCGGGGCTCTGCACCCCCGCCAAACCGTGGTCCACTCCCTCCTCCTCCTCCCGCAGGAAGGAGTGGGCCTCCACCCCCTCCCCCTCCCGCCCCACAGAGTCATCGTTCCACAGGTCCCCCACTGCCACCTCCTCCAGTCTCCATGTCAATGGGAGGAGCAGGAGGAGGTCCCCTAACTCCTCCCCCTCCTCCTACTCCTCCTCCTCCTCCACCACCCCCCCCAGCTCCCAGTTTTGGTGCAGGCCCTCCTCCTCCTCCTCCTCCATCATGTGGCAGTCCACAATCACCGAGTCCGGCTCCATCTGGGGACGGTAGAGGTGCTCTGCTGGACCAGATCAGGCGTGGAACAAAGCTTAAAAATGTAAGGAAACTCGAGCCAAACATAAGCACTTGAATTCAACGTCACAACTGGTGCGTCTCAGCACGGTTCCATAAAATACAGTGGAAACCAAAGCAGAGAGTTAAACACATTTTACAAACAATTCATAGTGGTGCATGTAAACAAGGAGTGACATATGCTTACAGTAGGGGACATTAAATAACTTTTACTTACACAGAAGAGTGGAATATTCTCCTCTCCCTCTTTTTCTGTTTAAGGTGACAGAGAATCTTGAGGCTCCATCCCCCACGCAGGACAACTCGTGTGAAGGCATTGTCGGAGCTCTCATGTTGGTCATGCACAAGAGAAGCAAAGTCATACACTCCTCCGGTAATGAAAACACACCGTCCTTTGATCCCAGAACCACACCAGAGGTGCTGCTCTGCACACCACTGTTGAGCTTTTCCTACTTGGGACCGGTCTTTAAATTTTTAACGTGTCTGGCCATTCTGCTCTTACCTCTCATTAGCAAGATGCTTCGAGCACAGAAGTGTCCCCCGATTAGATATTTTTGTTTCTTCTCCACTCTCTGCAAACCCTAGACATTGACGGTGTGAAAATCCCAGCAAGGGGACCATTTCCGAGATGTAGCAATCATCTCACAGCAGCATCGAAACGGTCTAGACCGCACGTTTTAGCCATGCCAAAGCTTGGCCAAGGAGTAACTGAAACCTTTGAAGCTGTCTGCCTTTTTGCATATATTCTGTTAACAGCCAGACGATTCGCAGTTTGGAAGAGCAGGGATACCTAATAAAGTGGCCCCAGAGCATGTGCTAACATAACCAGTGACTCACAGCTAGTGTAACAGATCGAATGATCCCCCGCCATCCTTATCTCCTCAGACGAAGGTGAAGATGACCCAGGCTTTGATGAGGACGATGATGAATGGGATGACTGATGACTCTGGTCTTTCATTCCGTGCCTCTGCCCCGTGCTCATCGGAAGCAGGGCTCCTATCTTTGGTCCAGCGCCCCCTTCCTAACTCTGGTATGGGAGGGCCCATCGCAGCAAGACGCCATCTGCCAGGAGGCTGGCGTTGTGCCTGACCGGTACTAAATGTACTACTGTTGTCCTATAGGAATGTTTATATGTACGTGAGAAGCCCGGACTACCCTGATTTTTACACAGAACACAATCCCCATCAGTAGCTCTCTGTGCCCCATACATTAACAAAGTCTCCTGCATTATTGTGTTCTGAAGTGTTAGCACACCATTGAATAACTGTTCTGACATGCCTATACTCACTCGAGTTTTTTAATGTCTCTGTATCATAAACTTAAAGAATAAAAGTGTTCTTATTTGAGAGTTTCTGAATACGCCTGAAGATGGTGCAGGTGACGGACACTGAACACATTAGAAAATGGCCGCCAAACAGGGGTGCATGAAACTTGATTTAGCAAGAATTCAAATCAGGGTCTGCACTAGGGGAATGGAACTCACTCTGACATTCACACCAATAATTGGTTCAGCCTTTAAAGACCACCTTAAATATAACCAGCTGGTTGAGTCTGTAAAGACCACCTTAACTAAAAGCAGCCGAGTGTGCAGACCAACATGCTGCTTTCCGTCCACGCTGCAGGCAGTATAGGGA
This sequence comes from Gymnarchus niloticus, assembly GCA_009936485.2. Classification (NCBI taxonomy): domain Eukaryota; kingdom Metazoa; phylum Chordata; class Actinopteri; order Osteoglossiformes; family Gymnarchidae; genus Gymnarchus; species Gymnarchus niloticus. The sequence goes on along the minus strand of JAACJT020000086.1, from coordinate 10,345,755 downwards.
AAATGAGAAGCGCTCCCTCTGCAGGGAAGTGGTGGTTCTACAGAATATTAAATTGGTGGGCGTTGAAACAGATTACAAGTTAAAAAAAGAAAAAAAAAAAAAAAAAACCCTCAGCCGGGTGTGTGTGTGTGGTGGGGGGGGGCATTGCCAAGGGGTGCTGCCTCCGCGTCCCGCTTCCACGACCCAGATCATCACCTGCATCGCACTCATCTTCTTTCTGGCTTTCTTGTGGCAAATCTTGTAAACATTTATGTATTTTTAGGCCTGTTTGCATTAAAGAAAATAGCTTTGATTAGGTTCTGTGGACGTGTTCAGAATTATCATTCCCCAAAGAAATTACTTTCCTGGAGTGTGAGATGCCTTTCAAAGTCATTGTTGCCGTTATCACACACACACACACACACACACACACACACACACACACCTGTGTGCTTCCCCCTGCACTATGATACGCTGTGTTTGTTAATCTTTGATAAGAATGAATCAATATCTAATCTCAGAACTGAGGAGTGTGTACACAGGAAAATCAACATTACATCAGTACTACACAATTTTACAAAATATTTATTTTCTCTATACAAACTCCCAAACCAAAACACGTAATATTATCATACCAGTTACAAACAACCATATTAATTTAAACTAGTATAAGTACACCTACACAAGAAAAAAAAAAAAACAAAAAAACAAAAAACAGATGTGTTTAATTTAGTCGAACAAACACACAAGCTGAAAGACAGCAATGACACAAAGAGAAGCTGAACCAACCGCATTCCCTCAAAGTGGATTTATGCCATTTCATTATCCACAGTGGGTTTTTAGCAGGAATCCACAATTGTGGTCTGGACCAAATCCTGGAGTAACAGGAAAGATGGAAGTCTAGGGGAAAGATTCACACCCATCACTACTTTTGAGGACAAGACTCGTTCAATGGGTTCATGTCAAAATATTATCATGTGTGGATCTGAGACGTTCACGTGATCCACAGCCTGGGCCCTGCCCTTACATTGTGCTCAGTCAGCAGACTGATGGCCATTTCTGAGGCCACCTGGGCTTTTGTGCAAGGAAGCCTCAAACTGAAAGAAGCCTAGATCCATGAAACCTCACCAGTAACATCCGTTCAAAAGGGTTCGGGAAGCCGGGTCGAGAGAGAAGCGATTTCTGTCTGGAACAGAAGGGAATGTGGTAAGCATCCTGTCTTTGCCTCACTCTTGAGGTGGAACCTTTCGGTACCGGTGATATTGCACGTTAAAAAGGCCGAAAGAGGCGGATGTTGCTGAGTTATGCTTATTGCTGTCTTTCAAAAGAAATGTAAACCTTGCTTCAAATTGACTAACTAAAAGCCAAAACTACAGTCTCATGGCAAATGTCAATGGTTTCTGAATGGAGATACCATTTACTTCCACAGTCAAATTTAAAAGTGAAAACAGCCCAGAAGACAAAGGTGCAGTTTTTCCAAACAGTTTTAAAATTCAACAAATTGTGCCATTAATACAGTAATGTGGAATGGTCTGAAATCACAAATAGCCATAAATAAATATGACTGGTTTTATAGTACGAATATTTAAAGCAAGGTGCGTTTTCTTAATTTTAACTTCAGGTTTGTATCGGCAAAGATTGACAACTTTACATGCAAAACTAGATCAAGGCCTAGTGAATTCTCCAAGCCACTTTCTGTGAGTACTGGTCCTGTCAATCAGCGCACGCACGCACGCACGCACGCACGCACGCACGCACGCACGCACGCACACACACACACACGTCCCCCATTCACCCCAACCCCCACCACCAAAGTGCATAATTTACAGGAATATGTACATTCTCTAAATAAATACGTCACAGTGAGGGTGAGAGAACAAAAGAATAAAAACGAGTGAAGCAACCTGACACCAACTTGAGTGGCTGTTTGACACTCTCCTCTTCACAGGAATTACCTTCTCTAAAACGAACAGCGACTCTTCATTCGGAAGCACGTTTGCCACCTACTAGCGCAGTGCCTCACATGACCGCTAGACCCAAGTTGTTTAGCTTTTTATAAAACCAGAAAAACATTCAGCAGTCATAAATAAGCAAGCAGTAAAAGACGTGTCGAGGCTGAAGATGAAATGAGTTCTGGTTTCCGTGATCTAGAGGCTCATTGAAGGCTTTGTAATGACCTTGATGAGAATGTTAACGCAGGCAATTTCAACCTAGGAGAAGAGAAAACAGCTCTGGGGACAGACTTACCATCGTCGATATTGAGTGAAGCTGTTCTATGGAAATGTAGCATCCTTTCGAATGATTGGTGGCTTCTGCAAATTTCATTGTTAATGCTATAATGGATATGGGTTTTTGTGGATGCTAATACCAGCGGACCACGGCCCTTCAAGCCATCTCCTCTACACTGTCACATCTGTAGCACAAAGAAAAAAAAAAACCCAGGTAGAAGCGCCGCCCCCTCAAATCTAGACTTATGAATCATTAAACTATGGCTGTACGTGAGACATAAGAATGACAGGTCCACTCAAGCTCTCCATAGCAATGCTGTTGAAGAGGTCACTTTTAGTCATGGTTGGTAGCTTGTGTTTCTGTCAATCTCCATTTGCCTTGTTGGATCCCACTGATTTTAGCAGGAAATCAGAAATAATTTTGGTCCAGTAATCAAGTCCCATGTCATTGAAATAGAGCATTTTGAGCTAACCTTCCCTACTGTGCAGTCTGCCTTGTCTACATCACACATTCCTATGACCTTTTGAAGGGTTTCCTCATCATGACAGAAACCCTGTTACTCTAATTATGGCCACAAGACACAAACCAGCAGGTCATTCACCATAAACTCCATTCCAGGGTCAAACAGTGATACAGATCAACTTTTTTGGTCCACATCTGTCTTCAGTGGAAGATCCTATTTCCCTTCTTCACTACTACACCTCCTTACGTTTTGTTTTGGTACACAGCACAACTATTATTTGCTTAAAAACATCAACAGAAACAAATTAGTTAACTTTGACCTCATTAAACCTTGCAAATCTGCTTAAGTCTTCATAACGGCCACAGATCATAGCTATAAGTATGGTTTCCTCTCCAGAATTCTGGGCCAATACGTGTGAACAGTAAAGTATCTATGTCATGATGTAAAGGAGAAACCGTCAGCTGTATTCCAATTCATGATGTCCCTTAACCATGTCCAAGGTCCAGTTCAGCAGAGGTCTGATCATCTACAATACTGTCAGCAACAGAAGAGCCTCGACTCTTCTGACAAACCACCCATCGAAAAGCTTAAGTCACAGAAGGTTTCTTTGCATTCAGTTATTGTGTAACCTTTGAATATGAATATTACGCTGCTTGGCAATGAGACCAAACGGATTTGACTGGGCAGATGTGAATGCAGCTATTCTTACGAACCACTGGTGAAATGCCAGCCGTCTTTGAATTTCTTGGTGAAGCAGTCAGATTTTTGGCTTAATTTTTTTTTTTTTTTATGATTTTTGTTGGTATTTTTCTATCTAAAACTTTGTGCCATATTCTGAATACACACTGACTGACAAATCTCTATTCTTGAATAGCCCAATGAAACACGTACTGTAGCTACTTGTGATGTGAGCAGGTTTAACTGGGTTTCCTATGCGTTGGCTCTCTGATGGCACAGTGTGGCTTAAATGAAGCATCATGACGCTCGATAGGGCCCGGTTCCTGGCATTGGGTCCAGCCTTGGCTTCGCTGGGTTTCATCCTGCTGCAGCCATCATCCTGCCAATCTGCTGAGGAACATCTCCGTCCGTGATGACTGCAGCAGTCAGGAGTAGACAGGCATCAGTCATGGCTTGCCACATGCCGTCGACTGGTGCGTTTGGACTGCTGGTCCGGCTGGATTTGCTCCCAGTACGACTGGCAGTACTGGTTGATCAGTTGGACCTCTGGCTCTGGATGGAACTGCGGGGGGATTGTTTGAGGAGGAGGGGGTGGAGGAGGGGGGTAGGGGTGGCGGTCTGGCTGGTGCTCTTCAGGTGGCGCGTCGGGAGAGGTCAGGGCATCCACGATCTCGCGATCCAAAATACGCAGCACCACTCGAGCCACGGTGCGTTTGAACCTGTTCTCTGTGGCTAGGCAGTGGTAGAGTCCACTGTCGGACTGGGTCAGAGACTTCAGCAGGATCCCGTGGCCTGTCTTAACCACCCCACCTTCCCGGTTCAGCTGAAAGAGGCGGAGCCAATGAATATGGAGGTGGCGTTAACAGGAGAAGCTGCAAAGTCTTTAAAGCCAAGATGAAGAATGATTTAATATCAGAAGGAAATTTTTTTTTGCTTAGCAACATGAATACGGTTTTAGAAAGAGGACAAGCCAGGTCCCATGCCTCACCATTTTTCGCTTGCCCTCCTTCTGGAAGAGCCACTTGACCGTGGCCTGTGGAGACCTGGGCTGACATTCCAGAAACGTGCTACTTCCCTCCACGCCGAACTGCACGGCCTCGCTGAGTCGACTCTCCACTGTTGGAGCCAAAGGACTCGGTTACAGCCATGCTGATGACTTACCTCAGAATCAGGAATAACACTCAAAAATGAAATGAAGATTTGGGACTTGAGCAGAATCGATCAATGGAAAAAATATGTCGGGCACCAAAATTCTTTGGCTCAGTAAAACCATCCAGAAATATGTACAGGGCAGAGGGGTGGAGGTACACAGTGGTATTTAGGTGTGTGCATCCTGCTCAGAAGAATGGCTTTCTATGTTACACGGGATTCCATGAGTAAGCAGTACTGCCTAAGGGAGAGGCGGGCCATTGTGCTGTGTTGTAACATAAAACCGACGTTTGGTATTTCCCTGTAAAACAGCTTGGCTGGATGTGTTTTTGTCATATTCCCAAATGATAATTGCAAGAAGAATTCAAAGAGTGTAATGAAACAAAAGAATATTACAGTGATATTCATATCTCAAGATGATTCACATCTGAAACAAACACACTCACACAGGTTTGTACGTCTAACCTCGTGCGGACCTCTCATTCATTTCTATGGGCCTAACCCTAAACCTAACTATAACAAGCCTGACCCTAACCAAGCCCTAACCTGAACCATAAGTAACCCAACAAAATACAAGGCATTGTATTCCCCAGAAAGCATCCTCTAACGTTTGGGCAGGGGGGCCGTCTCTGTAGTAGCTGTGATTTCTGTCCGTAGGCTGGCCTCCTCTCCCGCAGAGGGCGCCGCTGGGCCTTGTCTGTCTCACCTTTGGCATTGAAGCCTCGGCACTGCCGCAGAGGATCTCCGTGTTTGATGTCCTGTCTCCTGCTCCTCCTGAGCCACACAGAGAGCCGGCAGACAGACATCTACTTTTAGACAGCCATTCATCCAAGAGTGACCCACTGAAGAGGGGTAGCAACAAGGGATCTGTGCCCACCTCTTGGTGGCTGGTGTGAAGGGAGCACAGTTCTCCCCGTCCCAAGCACAGTACGGGTCCCGGGCCAAGCAGCAGTCTGAACAGGCCTTGCCATAGACGGCACATCTGTGCAGAGAGACCTGAGTCAGGCCTCTCTCAGATGACACGTACAGCTGTTGCTGTAAAGCACAGAGAGACCCAGAGACAGAGTTGTGACAACGTTAACATGCTTCATCTCTTCACGGTATAACTGCCATTTCCACAAGCCAACTGTCAGATGAACCTGCAGTCGCAGCCAAACTGTGATCTCACCAATGAATCGGTATCAGTTTCTCAGACAATCTGTCCTCTCATGCCCCATACGTCATCTAGCCACTTATTGTAGCGATGCTTGCAGGAAGAGCTGAAGCCCATCCCAGGAAGCAGAAAACACTATGGGAGATACAGCGTGGATGTACAGCACGGCGCGCACACACACACACACACACACACACACACACACACACACACACACACACAGTGGGCAATTTAGAGACAGCAGTTAGTCTAACCGCAGGTCTCTGAACTGTGGGAGGGAAATGGAGTGGCTTTCAGAAACCCTCCTGATACAAGAGGAACGCATAAACACTACAATCCTTACAAGATGGCCGAGAATAGAAGCATAACACAGCGCATTAACCAATGGAGGGCGTCACATCTTTACTTACCCTCTTGGAAGAGATCTTCATTGTTTTAACAGGAGCCGGACTCTGCAAAAGAAGAGCGTCGTTAGACGTCACCAACAGCACACCACTTAGGTATGATGTTTATCTGAAAAATGATTCATTTTTGAGACCAGATGAAGTTGATTATCAGAGTTAAAATGCGTCATTACCCTGAAAACCTCCACCTCTTCTAAAGTCAGCTCCTCTGTGGTGCTGGGATCTTTTGGAAGAACAATCACCTTTTGGACTGTGCCACGATCTAAAATTAGGAGGAGGATGAGGAGAACTTTCAGTCTCACAAAAGTTTCAGCTTAGAGCAACTGAAAAAGTGCCACAGTTGTTCAGAAGGGCAGCTGGAAGCCTACCTGTCCCCAAGAAGAACACCTCATACCTCCCGTCCACTGCATCCACCAGGTCCACGGCGATGGTGGTGAAGCGATAGTCCATGCCAGTACGCACCACCAGGGGGCGCTTGTGAAGCGGATAAACTGGATGGTACATAAGGGGGTGGGCACGGACAAAGTTGACAGCTTCATCGGAGAACTCTTTGGTGGAGCGGAGGCCAGGAGTGAACGTGCCCCCAGCACACTGAAGAGAGAGACAGAAACCGACTCGATGTCAGTCCAAACCTAACAAGCATCCATCATTTTCTGCATTGTGCTCAGGGCTACAGCATATGATGTTGACACGAAATTCTGAATTTAAGGGAAGTAACAAAAAGACCAGAGTGCTTACCGTGCCGGGGCGGGGGTAGGGAATTTTGCCAGTGTAAGGAGTCCACTGGTAGTTATGGCCGTGTTTATGGGAAAATGGGCCATTGAAGACATTGCGGATATCAGCCATGGAATAGACACAGACAGCAGAGCCTTTGAACACAGAGCTGAGGATGATGAGGAGATACAAGTCAATCAAACCTCTGGAAGCTGATACATATAAAATTAATAAAAAGGTACATGGGAATAACGACAGAGACAGCTGGAGAGGTCCAGTTTCTCACCAAAACACATGGATAGCTTACAAAGCACCTGCATAATTGTATGCTTTTTTATTTATTAAAGCAGGCTATACAGACAAATCACGTGCAGAACGGATGACATCACATGTTCCACGGGCTCCTCCACGGGACTTAAATTTCTGTCAAAACCTTCAGCAGACATGCAGAGAGATTCACTGGCAACAAGGCTGACAAACATGCTTAGAGCAACACAGCGCAAACAGAAGCCACATCTACCCTCGAATGGTGTGATTACGAGACAAAGAGTGCAATTATGAGACGAAAGACAAGCAACACAGGCTCAGAATGTAAAATGGTGCAATGCAAAGCACCAGAATTCAGGGTATTTCACATTCATACGACGTAGCATGTGAGAAAGACCGTACCCAGCAGTAGTGAATACAGCATAAACTATAGGGTTTCGCTCATCTTGAGTAGGTTGAAGGAAAACGTCTCCTATAAACAGAAAAGACAGGAGAGAAGGTGAGTACTGGAGAGAAGACAGAGTGCTGAAGAGGTGGCAGTAAGGCTCTCGTACTCATTTCGTCAAAGTACGTCTCAACGCCATCTTGGCCAATCACCGAGCAAACCAGGCGAGCCTTCAGGAAGGTCGTCCACTTGTTGACCAGTGACCTCTGACCCCCATCATCATTCTGGGCAAAAAGGAAAACACAAGACAAGCCGATAACATGGGGGCCGGTTGGAGTTCTACACTGACAGACCTCAGCAGTGTTTTAAGCCAGGCAATGCGTGTGTCAGTGTCATGTTTATTCACCAACACAGGCACATCTGCATTAGCGTCCAGCACTGTTGAAGTCTAGACTTTCTTTCTTGTTGAACTCACCAGACAGATGCGGCCCACTCTGGCCACAACACTGGGGCTCCCCCCACCTCCTGCATCCAGACTCTTTTCACGAAAGAAAAAGTAAAGCTTATCATCGTTCTTCTCTGAGCTGTCCGGGATCTGCTGGGTCTGAATGAAGACCGGATCTGGGTGGAGGAGAGGATGCACGGTCGATAGGTGATGCAGACATTAAGAGTCCGTACAGCTGGACGGACGTCCTGCCTGACTCTCACCATTAAGGGTCCACACAGCTGGACAGACGTCCTCCCTGAAACTCACCATTAAGCCATCTGGAGTCATACTGCTCAGTCCGGACCGCTGGTCTGTCGCCCAAAGTCCGAAAGATAGCTGGGTCCGTGCCCATGAAGTCGACGTGGACCCCAGCATACAGATTCCCATCTGAGAGTGCATTTACCATATGGGAGACAAAGAAAAAGTAAAGAGTAACGATGAAGAATGATCTCTGATCAGGTTATTTAGGAAGTTCACGGATCAGGGGTGCGTTTCCCGATAACGATCAATCTTAGTGACTCATGAGCAGGATAGTGAATGTAGGTAAACGAGTTTCCTGAAAACCTTCGTTATCCAAATTTAACAAACGGGTTTAACGTACTTCTATGACGTCTTCTCTCCAGCATCCACGCAACCGCACAGACTGCGATCCCACGTATTTCAGTTGTCAAATACGTGATATCGTTTCACCAGACGTGCAAACGTAGAACAGAAGAATACGTAATAAAAACACCATTAAAACACGTGAACACACACAAAATAAAGAACAAATTAATTTTTTAGTCAAAGACCTATGAATGGACTCAAAATGCGACGCGGCATCCATGCAAAGCAGAACCACGGCGAGCAGCGACAGGGAAATGAAGGAATACTTTGAAAAGAGGAGTTTAAACAACCTAATGGAGAGGCGGCAAAAAACAAAGACGTGTTTAGTCATGGGAGCCTTGGTGACACTGGGAACACAACTGCAGAGAGACCAAGAGCCTATAGGGCCAAAGGAGATCTGGGCCTGAAGTCAGAAAACAATTTACCATTTACTGTACCTACAAATCCAGCTGTAGCTGCATAGCATGAAAACCAATTTTAATGTCATGAATGAGAGTGGTATGTCATTGCATGCATGTTGCAATAGCAATCTGGTCACTGCATGCACAGATTTGCACACAGCAGCCTTGCTGAGGCTGGGCGCATCACCGACAATCTGCAGGTGGCATGGAAACAGAGAGAGCTGTCAGATGCTGCACAGTGGTACTGATGGCATCATTCTGGCATGTTCCTCTTCCCAACTTGTCCTGCAGCAGACCAAGGAGGGTCACCACTTCAGCCCTAGACCACCTGTGTTCCTCTATGAATAGCTGATTACTCAGATGGTCCAAGGGGCTCATGTCCACCTGCAAAGCAGGCTTCAGATGGCGCCGTCTCAAGCAGGCTCATCATTCTCGGGATGGCTGATGGGTGACTCAGCTTCCCTTTTTAAAGGATATGTTTAATTACACAGCCAGTTAGATCGCTTAACTCATGAAGATAGGTGTTAAAGGTACAAAGAGCCCCTTTGGTGCTAATTTATAGCCTACATTATAATTTGACATTTATATGGCAACATTTATCTATATTGATCATTATTATTGTTGCTGTATTTTTTTTTTATTATTATTACGCAGTTTTTCGGGATCTACCTTGGGCGACCTCTGCCTCCCTGCGACGGAATTGCGAGCAAAATCCAAAAAAAAAAAGAACTGACAGCGTACTCGCTAATTTCTGAAGGAGATTACGTGCTACTTTAGTTAGGAAGGTTTTCGAGAAACACTCACTAGCCGGCGGATGATCTTAAGTGCAAGGTAACAAAGCACTTAGCGTTACGAAGGTTTCGCGAAACACACCCCTGTATGACAGAAAACGCAGTGCCAGGAAGAAGCCAATCAGGGCTTACGGATGAGGGCCGCCACGTTCTCCTGACGAGGATCATATGGGCACTTCCCCTTCCCAGACTCTACATGTCCTGGCACAAGTCTGAAGAGGTACTCCTAAGAACAGAGCGAGAGAGGGGGTGAGGAGCGTGTCCTGGTGCCCAGCGCCGTGTCACGCCGTGGTGAGCCCGGCGGCGTGCCCAGTACCTCGGCTCTCCAGCCACGGTTGATGAAGGTGCAGATAGGCTTGTATGCACCCGTGCCGCAGGCGTAAAGGTGCGTACGGTTCCACGGTTCGATCAAACGGATGAAGTTTGCGCACTCGCCCTGAAACGGGGATAAAGGGATGGCAAAATACGTTATCCTCATAAGAAACGTCCGTTATTGTGGCGGTTCTGCTTCCGCGGCTTATGGGGACCGGTGTGGCGTAACCCGAGTAAAAGAAAACCCCGAGGGGTTGAAACACACCCAGCTCACCTGGCCCCCCTTTCCAGAGGGGGGTCCGGCTGTCCGAGAGGTTGAAACACACCCAGCTCACCTGGCCCCCCTTTCCAGAGGGGGGTCCGGCTGTCCGAGAGGTTAAAACACACCCAGCTCACCTGGCCCCCCTTTCCAGAGGGGGGTCCGGCTGTTCGAGAGGTTAAAACACACCCAGCTCACCTGGCCGCCCTTTCCAGTCATCCTACACTCCGCCTTTCTCTGGGCAGTGGCAGGCCAGTGAATCTGAAAGAGCAAAACCAGAAATAGAGATGGTACACAGCAAGTCAAGTTAAAGAATATATCAATGTAACAAGTTAATATTCAATTTAACGCAGCCTTTTCTCATTGTCTTTCCAACGCATGATGAATCTACACTGTGAAATGTTCCATACTGGGAACACGCCAAGCTAGTAACTTGGGACCACAACAGTACCAGCACGCACAGAAACACACAGCAGAGGCCAAAATGAGTCACCTAACAGCTACGAGTAACACGTACATTTAGCACATATGGAACACAACATAAGACCAATGAATGGGGAAAAAAAATGGACCGTTGACAGAAACCAGAAAGAGGACTTCAGCATTGACTGTAATGTTTTGACCATGCAGTTATGCTAAGCCTATGAAAGCATCGATTATCATGGATGAAAGCCTTACGATGAGGGGCTCTTTGTTGATGTTGTGCATGTCGAGGGCCACTATGTACTCTCGGCTGCCCAGGTAGATGCGACCCTGGTCCTGGTCCATCAGCAGGATACGATAGTCACTGGTGTTGAAGGAAAAGCTGAAGGGCCGGATCGTCTTGGTCTCCAGAAGTTCTACACGATTCGGCACACGGGAAAAGCGTTTTGAGCACCAGACCCTCGTCCGGTCACAGTTAAATGGTCATATGACCTGTGCTGCCAATAAAACGGAACTTCGCCGCTAAGCTTGGCTCTTAACTCCTGCCGAACCATGAGATGAACTATTACACGAATGACACCCCTCTGCCGTAGTCTACAGCCAGGTCTGCTCTATTCTCCTGCCATTCCATCTAACGTGAGGACAAGCTGCCTCAGGCCTGGCTTTTTACTGACCAACAGCCTCCTGTTTTGGGAAATTAACACAACTGAAACCGCAGTTCTACCAACTATAGATAATTATAGACCTGAATGAAATTTCCATCAAACGAAGTGACGTGACTGAAAAAGCACCTATTGTCAGGTGAGAATTTGTCATGAAGACATTTTGAGAAGACTCCATCAGCTGAGTACACCGGAAGTACGGTATTCATAATGAGGGAAACTCTGGGGGAAGAACGGGACTCTCTAGTAGTAAGGGCGTGAAGACATCACCGCCCTCGGCTTCATGAGGTCACTAACGAGGAGGCTGTGAGTAAAGGTGAGCTTCAGGTTTGACACACTGACACAGAGCTAATCTATAAATTACTCACGTTAACCCCATACTGCCAGCACTTTGATCTCTGTGGTATTACTGTGCACCCTTCCAAATGTTAACCTGTCCGAGCTGGGCCAGAAAACGTCAAATAAATAAAAATAGCATTTGCGGCGGTGTTGAAAAGGTCACGGTCATGCACTGCTCTCCGTTCTTGGAACAGGTTGCAGATGGTGCTTTGGTTTTTATTGTATTTCATTTTTAGTAAGAGGTCCTTCCCCTCCCCCGACACGACAACCCGAGAGTACGCGCTGCAGACACTGTGAAATAGTTAAACATTCACTGCTAAATTCTCTACCAATCAGTAACACCTCACCCGTTTTTAAAGAGAATCCTCCACACTTTTCAAAGTCTTAATGTTTTTACAGTTGGTGGGAGTAAATATGAAAAATGACATTGTACATTCCATAAGTAGCCAGACAAGAAAAAGCTCATTAAGTCAAGTGCAAACACTGACACACGTCATTTGTCAGAGAGACAATATTCCACACGTATGTGTGTGTTATGGAAGCGCCACCCAGCGTGTTTTGACCTGCCCGTTTCGGGGGCTCTAACTAGGTGGCGAAGGGCGAGTCAGCGAGCGTCTGTCTGTCTCCCCCACAGCTGTGGGTGATCCTCTGACAATCCCAGCCCAGAGCGCGCGACGGAGGGCCCCGCATTCCTGACACTTGCTGCCTGGGAGGAGCTGCTATTCTCAGGACTCCTCACATCCCATTCCAAATGGCTTTATCCAGAAAATCCTCTATGTTTTGGCATGGCAGAGGGAGCCTTTTTATAAAGACGCACCTGCTGAAAGGTCTGTGAGTGGTCACTGTCCAAGGCTGGGTGTAGGGAGACACCCCCAGTATTACAGTAATATTGTATTACTGGTATCACACCTACTAGCTACATTGAAGGTTATTTTCCTGTACCTTCAAAGACTCAAACCCTACTATCTACACAAACTACTTCTGTTCACTTACAGAGGCAAGTAACAGAATAAATTAGTGCTCCATCCATCCACACACCCAGAGGGGTGTGCAGCTATGTTTTGCACCTTCATTAATGTTGCAGTTGGGAACCACATGCCAGACTGAGTTTTTACTCAAAAGTTTTTAGAACGGAAACACGGCCTCACGGTCGATACCCCCCCGGTCCCATGGTCGCATTAGCCAGCTGTAGACAAGCTGAAAGCCCCCTTTGAAGAACTGGTGGCTGTAGCAGGACTTATTCAATATACGAGCCATTCAGACTACTGGGCCGAAGACAATCTTGTGCAAATTCATGGCATACACACATGCTGAAACCCACTTCGGCCAGCGTGGAAAGTCCAGCACAAACTTTCACAAGTGTAACAATCTTCACATGAGCTGTGTGATGAGGATTCTAAAGAAAACATGGCACCCGAGCACACGCGGCAGGGACCTCATGCTGCTTCAGTCAAAATGACCTTTCCTAACGCTGGGTGGGGGATTAGAGCAGCAGAAGATGGAACTACCAAAGGATCATTGCTGCTTCCCTTGGTTCGAGTAAGGGAACTTTGCTGACCTCTGCGTAGGTCAGAGATAGAGATACTCTGATTCGGTACTAAACCATATCTGGCAGAAGAAAAATACCCACCAGAGTCACATCCATGCTGGATTGGAGTAAGAGGCTTTGAGGCATCGAGATGGGGATAAGGGTTTAGCGAGGCTCTTGGGGGAGCCCCCTTGCCAGAGTGGAATTTAGCTTGGTTTGCCAACTGGCTGGCGTTGTGATAGCCGTTTGCGTTTGTGTGCGCCTGCACGCACATTTAAAGTGTATCACAGTGTACCAGAACCTCTGTCACTGCCAGAAAGGGATGTAATATTATTTATTGGCATTAAAAGAAAACACGCCTAGCTTATTGCATGCTTCATAGCTGTGGGGTAGGAACCAGCGGCACTCAAACTAATTTCCATTATTTATAAATCTGGGACTTTTAAAATGGGGGCAGAAAAGACAAAGAACGACAGACAGGATCAGTAGAACATGGTAAGGAAACTCGTCAAAGGAGCAAAGAAATGGTGGCCAAACTTTACGAGAACACGCAGGTAGACAATGCAGATGACATGTATCCCTGGAAGCTTGAGATATGTTTAGCATAACTTTGATGTTCCTGAGAGTCCATGCACAGGATGTTTATTTAACCTGCTGCTAAAATAACCTGAGGCAGATTTCTGACACGACAGGAAAGGCCTGTTCCCATGCTACGTGGCAAAAACAGGACATCGACCCATCAGCCAGCTCGTAAAGGGGTCGAGAGGAGCGGTGCGGAAGCCGATGGGCCGCTGGCATGCACTGCTCAAACTCTCAGCCTCTCACCTACATCACATCACAGCTGAAAACAATCGAGGGATGTTTCGTAAGGAACACACGTACGCATATTTTAACGAGGGGGAGTCTTCGACCTCTTTCAAACCATTGACTCCCGAATGACATTAGACCAGGGCTAGGGACTCCTACAACTCGCCAACACAGGAGAAAATAACGTGAGCTTTTAAGTAGTCAAGAACACATACACAACATTTACAACAGATTTTGTTAACTGTACTGATGAACATGGCAGTATGAAATGACTATTTGGCTGTGATGAGAAAGACATTCAAGTCTGTTTTGTTGAGAGAAAGAAGAGAGAGAGAGAGCAGGGGAGTACTGTGGAGACAGCTAATAACACACCTCAGGTGAAAACACAACAGTATAAACAGCATTCAGCCAAGTTTTACAAGATGATCCCGACGAGCCCTGCAGCAGCCCTGCAGAGCACCAGCAGAACACAGCTGATGTTTCTTTCACCTTTGAAGAAGAATGAATACGTCTTGACTTTGCTGAATACTCCTGTACGTATCAAGCAATGCAAATACACAAGCAACCATTATGACATCTGACTTGTACTCGTTTTTATATTTTTATTTGCCGTCGTGGTCATGTGTTCAAAGGGTTTCCATGAGAAGATGCCTGGCACACAAGTGACTCGGCGATGAGCTTCCATGTGGAAAACAACGGACTCTCGATCCCCATATCCACAGAAAGCAGAAGTTAAGCGCAGTCCTCCGCCCGTCTATTCTTGGAAATTAGTACGGATTGAAGGGGAGGAATGAGGAGCTGGACTGAGGGCAGTTATCATAGTCTCAGAAAGACTGCTGCTTTATCTAACAACTACTGTGGTGCCTCGGTGGAAAAAAGGATGTATACAGACTGATTTGAAACCACACTGACCGGATGATAGTCTTCTGTCGCGGCAGTTGGACTGTTTTCGGAGGGAACCAGGCATTAGGACAGGAGGGAAAAAATACTGGCTAAAGTTATCAGTAATTAGAAGTGACAGTGGCACTTAAATCTAAACACAACCCGTTTAATGATCCCTTTGCTCTAGATGTACGCTAAACAAGCTCAAGAGGACTTTGCCAAGTATTGTGGTTCATTGGGTCTCATTGGCTGGAAAAATCTGCAGTCAACGGAACCCTCAAGCTACAATCCTGAAGGTCATGACAGTTGGACCCTTGAAAGCACAAACTATTTAAACTGAACCAGCAAAAAGGTAAAAGTGCAACATAATGCCAAAAATCTCCCGTAAAAAAATCTGACATTTCTGTTTTTTTTTTTTTGACCAGGCACGCACAGAAAGATGATGTTGAATTTTCTACTTTCAGACACTTGTCTCTGGTGACATCACTTTTTCACGGCGTAAAAAGACTTGACGACCCATCATCCTGTAAGGACTGCCTCCACCTTCAGAGGAGACATCTGGCCTCCGAATGAACAATCCAACACCAGCAGAGTGACCTTCTCACGAACCGCAGTCGCCAAAAAAATAGCCAAATGAATCAAACGAGCAAGATTTAATGGGCCACAATCAGCCTGACCCTGACTTCTTAAAATCGTCTCGAGTGCCACTGCAGAGTATGCACATTGGCAGGGGGCCACAGCTTTCGGGACCAGGGCTGCTCTGGTACTGAGAACACTCTCTGCATGACTTCTTAAAAAGCTGTGCTGGTGAAGCATCTATGACCGTCGATCTGGAAGGGGGCTGAAACCCAACACCCCGACTAGGTCCTGCCACCCTCTCTAGCTCAGCTCCCCTGGCTAATCACTTGCACATTTATGCACTTTTAATTGTTTCAGACCTGGTTACACTCTGTCAGAAGCTCTCCCCCGAAAAGCGAAAACGGGAACGCTCTCCACGAAGCTGACCACTTTAGGAGTGACTGCATGCTCCCACCCTTTGGCACCCCGCACGTCAGTACTGCTACACTTTCAAAGATATAAGTACAGACAGCATGAGGAACAGACGTCCTTCCTGTCAGGCGATCCAGGCCCAAGCAGAAGATCAGCATGCGGTCCTCTGCCCATTTGCGTCACTGTGCTCAGCTTCAGACCTTAAGGCTTATAGCAGTTACTCATTTGGTTTCACACTCTCCTCACAAGCTAATCTCGCAGCAGCTTTCTGTAAGACCGCAAACTTTAAACGTCTTTACAGAACCGAGAAACGTTCAAGCAAAACAAAACGTGTTCACGTTCACTTTTGTAACAGAGGCTTCCACTCACGTTATGGAGCAACTTGGAATCTAAGGGTCCACTGAGGATGAGATGGCTGCTCATCACAAGGCACATACATGAACAGCCATACGATGCGAGCAGGAAGCCTGTATGATGCAGAGACAGCATGCAAACTCTACGAGCACACAGACACACACACACACACACACGAGGTGGGATTTGAACCCCCAACTCTCGGAGTGTGAAGCAACATTGTACTCACTACCATAAGAGGCTTGTAAGATATCTGAAATGTCATACGGTTACCGAAGCTAGAAAAGTTAAGGCAGAAGAGACACTCTGACCATTCAGGCAAGCAGAGAGCCGGTGTCCTCATTTTCCATGCAAAAATGGCTGAATGAGGTAAAATTCACCAGGGCTTAACAAGACAGCAATGTGATGACAACATGACCCCGCGGGCCGCGGGTCCTGCGCGAGACTTGCGCAGTCGGTCTGAAAGTACAGGGGCCCGCGGGCCGCGTGTCCTGCGCGAGGCTCGCGCAGTCGGTCTAAAAGTACAGGGGCGTCATTGTTAGTCTGTCAGGCCGGGCCACGACGAAATGGAAAATCATTCCTCTTTTGATTATTTTAAGCCACTTAATTACTTCTAATGTTTTCTGCTTTTTGACAGGGAACCTGTTACCGGTCCCCTGGCTTTTCTCAGCAATATAGGAAAAGGCCTGCTCGACTTTTTGAGGAGACGCGTCACGGTCGTTCCTGGAACACTGGAACCTGGGAAATATGCCCAGTTCCAGTAAGAGCAAATAAGCTGACGTTAGGTGCCAGGATGTGGGAAGGACCGCCCAGCATAAAATGGCTGATATTAACAGGCTGAGAGAGTGGCACAGGTACAGACAGAACTGGAAGGAGTTAGAAGGAAGAAATAACAGAGAGGTGGGGCTAGAGAGGGCTAGAGAGGCTGAAAGAGAGAGAACTGTGCAGGGACGGAAGGCAACAAAGATGGAACGGACGCAAAGATCCTGAAAAAGGTTCACACTCACAGAATCATCAGAAAACTCACAGTGCACACGCAGGTCCTCGGCCCTTCAAGGAAGAAACCAGATGGCCGTTTTAAGGGGTCACTGTCTGGACCAGGCAAGATGATGGGGGCACGCAGCAGAGGTGTCCGCCTGGCATGTTAGAGCAGCCTGCTGGAAGAGAGCCCTCACATTCCTCCGGGGGCTTCCCTGCGTCTCCCCAAGTAAATACAGCTACAGTGCTGACTATATATACCCCTCTTACACAGCCGCCCTATCCCGTTTCCCAGAAGCGGAATCCATTTTGCTGTCGCCGACACACACGGCTGGCCTACCGGAGCCCCTCGCCACCTCTGCCACTTGCCCAAGTTCACTCCTCCCAAGCTCCAGGGATGTCCTCCTGGTTTATCCCTCGATTATTCTTTCTGCCTCTCCATCCTAGGAAGAGCTCCTTTTCTTTATTAAACTACTCGCCTTTTTTGGGTCAAGGTTTCTGCTGTTCTTGCATTACAAGTCACACCTAGTTCATTGTGTGGGACTCAGGCTTACCAGGAAACTACAGAAGTTAATCCTCTATAGGGGACACAGTCTTGGGGGGGGGGGGGGGGGGGGCAGGTTGGGACCGCCCAGGCCCGACCGCGGGCGGCGGGGGCCTGCTGCAGCGCCGGGCGAGTCCCCGAGCCGGGGGGGCGCGGGCGGCGGGGCGCGCGCCGTGCGCCGGGGGCCG
>JAACJT020000086.1:10308975-10323364 GCA_009936485.2 Gymnarchus niloticus | reverse complement strand
CGTGGCCACGTAGTCGCGGAGCTCCGTCGGAACTGGGGGCGGGGGCGGGCGGTGGTGGGGGGGGGGCGGGGTGGGGGCGGGGGTCCTTTTGTTACACACACACACACAGCTAAATTGTAACTGGTTTGCAAAGGCAGCTGAGGGATTCAGGCAGGTGAGGGATTCAGGCAGGTGAGGGATTCAGCGTTCATTCAGTTCAGGGTTCTGAAAGGAAACCCTCCACGTTTCAGGGCCCGTGAATTACTGTGGTGACCTCATTACACCTCCGTTCAGATAGTCACAATAATTTAGAGATTGTTTTGACTTACTCAAGGGATTATTTATTACCCATTGTGCCGTTTATGAAACTAAATACTGGCCACGTTACTTGGAAATCTCCCCCGAGCAGCACCAAGTGATGTCAAAAGAAAGAAATGAAATTTAATAGCAGCTCTTCACTAGCTTTGTAAGGATGGTGGTTATTTTCTTTGGCATAATTTTCCCTAAGGCACTTTTTTTGTGTTTTGCTTTTGTTGAATACCTTCCGGAGAAAATTCGTACGAAGGGTTAAAAAAACCGAAAAAGGGTTTTTTTGGCTTAAATAATTTGTCATTACATTAACTCACAAACTGTGTACTGTCAAGCCAGTAAAACAACAAACTAAATTCAGTCAGAATTGACCTGAGGTCTCATTCTCCTTTCATTCTTTTCCTGACAGTCATTATTACGGACAGATTATTTATCCCATGACGCGGGATTGAATCGCATCTGTCAAAAGGTAAGGACAACATGAAAAAGCAGCTTTAATTCCAGTCACACGCACACGCTACATACAAACCAAACTGAATTGTCACCTTGTAATTTTGTTACTTCTTTGTTTTGTCTAAGCCTGGCATTGTGCTGATTGCCTCTGTCAGAGCAGACACTGGATTTACGATCGTAAATCCTACCCTTAAACCTCATCTCCCAAAATACATCTGGCAAACACTTTAAATACTGTCATGCACTCAAGCAAATTATATTTCTGTGCAGTTCTTTATCTACATGCTGGCCTCACGTGTCCGCTGCAGTGACCCACAGAAAGGTAAAGTCTGGGGCTACGGCAGGGATCATCTGCAATCGCTTCCATCGGGTTCCTCCATGCGGTGCCGAGATATCCCCAGCCAGGCTGCCTAAGCCGTTTACATGAACTCCCTCTGTAATTACCAGTCACACCCATTGTGTTGTCCTTATGTTTTCCCTCGTAAGCCCTGGGTAATGAGGTAATCTCCCTGGCACCTGTCTGACCTTACTATTAATACCTATGTACTATGATGATGCTGATGCAGCTGTGTCATCCATCTTGGAGTCTTTCATGAAGAATATGGGCCCACTGTATGGACGGTCAGAAGAGCAGGGCAGAATAACGCCAGGAGCCAGCGAGTCTCTCCATTTACAGGAAGCTTTGTGCTTTAAGGTAGTCAAAGGATTGACATTATGGAAGGATAAACACTGTACACAATGACTGATGCTGCCTCAAAATTACTGCATGCCAGTACACTCTAACTACACAGTAAAGGGTGCATAATATTACAGTCATTAGTACTCATACTACTGCAAACTGGGGTCGTCAAACGACTACCCCAAGAATCGAAAGAATCAGCTTAGACGTGTGTGGGACGACTCACCTTTAAAAGACAAATGCACTCGGGGTGCAGAGCGAAGGTTCCCATGGAGACAGCAGAAATACGAACTCAGGAGAACGAAGAGGGCACGTGGGGTCGCCATAGCGATGACAGCACAGTTAACCTTCGGAAACCTGCAAAAGGAGCAGGGAGTGGTTGAAAGGGACAGCTAAACAAGGAGGTTAAAAAAACACTTCAGACATAAAAAAAAAAAAAAACAATTCTAAAAACTAATAAAAAAACCAGTCAGGCGACACGGGTTACAGGTCAGGTGAATAATGCTTTCATGCAGAGTCATCACTGCATTTAAGTGTTTGTATTCAGCAGAAAGTTGAAATGATCTCTCTTTCCTGACTAAGCTGCAGTCTTTAAAAGAACCCTTAAAGAAAGGCAGCCTTTAACTTGAGAACTCTGCAGGGCAAATGTTAAGAGTCCGAGGGCCTTTAAGGGAAACGCATTTATAGTCTAATACTGCAATACTTGCATTTCCAAAACTGTCCATATAAATAAAGAAACAGGCTTGTTGCTATTCTTACACAAACTTACAAAAACCGAGCCAAGAACCCAGTGCATGATCTTTTCATAATGGGCAGCTTCTTTATGCCCTCATGGTAAAAATGCAGCCTTTCACTCGCTGGTCCCACAGCCAGCAGTGCATCTGTTCTTGTCACCAGAGCTGCTCTGTGACAGTGACCGCGTGTGGAAGCTGACAGCCAGCAGGTCCTGAGGCTCCCGAGAGCCCAGCTTATTAAATGTGTTCTGACACAGAAGGCTGGCTGATGGTGCCATTAAAAATCCCTGTCACTCTGTCACACTCCCCTTAACGCTGTCCCCCCAGTGGGGCTTCTATACTGAGAACACAGCCATCCTCTCACGGGCCCCTAAATGCACAGCTAATCTGGGCCAGCACGAAGGCGACAGAGCTGCATTCAGCCGCACGCCAGAAAACGATGAACAAGGTTACTGTTAACAAAAGCAACACTCCACCTATTCTGTGAACCGTTCTTAGAAGAACCACTTTGCCATTAACTGTCTTTATGTATTTACATTTCCTTTCAATGTGGCACAAATCTAAATCGTAAAGAGCGATGCAGTCTTTAGCATCAATAGCTATTGAGTTTAGGCAGCGTTTCCTCCACGGAAAGACTTCCCTCAGACTGTTAGCCTCGCATTGTAAATGGCCTTTGACTGCTGCTCTGCTAGGCTTGAAAAGATGGGCCGGACCTCAAGAGTGAATCTGCACACGGACACAGATGTACGAAGGCACATTTAAATTTTGCCCAGAAATTCCATAAAGTACTAAATCTACAGCAATAAGACAACAAATAAGCTGATAATCATCTTAGATTTAATTTACAGCACAGCAAGTTAGAAAGGGAGCAAAGCTTTTAAAATTCTTTGTAGAAAAGATGGTAGAAGATTTCAGCCATGCTGATGAAAATTCTTTAACCGAATTCTCCTATTGACAGCCAGTGTCTTGGATTAACGACATGGGACAAGCCTTTCCAGAGGCAAGTCCGCCGCCTTTTGTCACCATGACCAAGCCTTCCACAGCTCCACAGGTTCAATCCTGTCACACGAATTCCCCAGCCTAGCAAGACAAAACACTCAACCATGTGGAACAGCAAGAAATGTGACTCGCATTAAAAATAAAAAATCCATGTGTCATCCACTGTTGTTTAGTGCAATTTTTTAAACCTCTGACAACTGCAAGTTTTATAACTTGAGTGTCACAGGCCTTGACTCAAGTGACATGGCAGAATTGACTGTGAGAATTGATCAAGACAACCTGTGAGAACATCACAGATGACACTGACTCAGTGACATACAATGGCACGGTGTGCAGAGTGCAGAACAGGGATGAAGATGGGGGGGCAGCCCTAAGTCTTCCTCATCTGAAGTGTGTGCAGCAAAGCTGGGACGGCCTGTCTGTCAGCTCTACTCCTGCACCTACCTTGGGGGGAATTATGGGCCTTAAATGGTGGAATATCGCACCAAACCTGCAGCACACAGGGAGAATGATGGCTGCAGCAGATGTGGAATGGACAAGATCCGAAAATAGCACACAGCACCACACTGCTGGAAAAATGAATGAAGCCACGTGGTCATTTCTAGGCTGGTAGACGGGAGAGCAACATGGCAACAAAACAAGTGACAGGGGCTAATATTAGGCTATCAGTGCTGTGATGCTGTCAGTCACAGACAGCAGTGCGTACGCCCTGTCCTCAGGACACGGTCTGCGAGTTTCGGGCAATTCTCACGTTCAGATTGCTGAAAGACCGTATCGTTATTTCTACACAAAACCAACTCACCCGGTGTTCCACAACCTCTAGTCAGAGTGAGTTTTCAAACTGCAAGGCCTGGATTTCCCACTTGAATCACAAACACCGCTGAGTCCATAAAATATGGTAATATCTAAGCGACATTACGCAAAATAAGTCTGGTGTTCTATTTAACTGAAATCCTACTGATAGTTTGAAGCCACATCTATCATATTACAAACTGCCACGAATTTTCAGTTTGTTCAAACTTTATAGGACACGGTTGATAAATTACATGCATTGCTAATTAATGCATCATTCAAGTAAGCATAAACTATACTGGTATTTCTGGTAATTAGTTCCCAAAAAATGTATTCTACCTTACATTAATTAACGTGACCGGTTCTGGAGAACCTGTTGATTCACTGCATGCAATTCTGACTCTGTGCAGAGCTTTATAGGCGAGGGACACGCCGTTCCCAAACGAAGCACAGCAGAGTCACATGACCGCAGTACATCTTCAGCTGCTCGTTTCCTCCTCACTGCACGGCTACCGAACATAAATCCCAGTTGGATACCGTTTTCTGTACATGTCAGAGTGGGCTGGTACGAGGGAAACTGCCAAGCAGGGATGGTCAAAGTAGAGGCTCCTAGGTGGCAGGTAAAGGAGGGAAAAGAAAAAGAGAGCGATGAGGGGAGGAAGCAGATTTTCTAGATGAGGAGTGAAGTCAGAAAAAAAAGCAGCTGGGATAATGTTTAGATCATAGATGCCATGCCAGGGAAATAAACAGGCCCCAGCTGTAGTCCAGCTCTCCTTGTTGCCGACCGGGTGGAAATATTAAAAAACAGTTTGTGACCAGAGACGAGAGCACAGAAGAGGGGCTGATATTTTAAAGCTCCGTTTGAGATAAACACGCCTACAGCACACGTAAGGATCATGTAGTCAATGACACATCAAGCCCATTCACTCTCCGTTCAGGCAACAATTAGCATTAATTATGCTTCAGTTTAATTTGACATGACCATTGCGTGTAGGTGTCCCTTCAAAAGAGACTCACAAAACAAAAACAGTCTCTGAATTCCACGCTGACAAACTTGAATACGTTCTGCTGCTGGAATCCATCTTAGCGTGTTGCTCTTTCTGGCGATTGTCTCAACCGTGATGTTAAAATCTCACTGTCGTTTCGACGTCTGTGCATAGGGGCCACTTTCAACGGAAGCCTGATGTGCCAGACAAATCTACACAGTGTAGCCTGTATTAATGGGAGCCAGACTTGCGATAAAGCAAGCGTAGTCCTGTTCGATGGGGTGCGAACAAAAGGATGTCTAAAAAGATCTTAAGTGAAACATAAAAGGGGGGGCAAAGCAGCACAAGTTGGTTCAGGAAATGAGCATTTGATGTATCTTGTTTGTGCTTTTTTTTTTTTTTTTAAGACTGGAATGTTTCTTCATCGTTCATTGCTTCTTCTGTCACAGACCTCAGCCAAAACCTTACTGCCCGGGCTGCGGGTGTTACTCAGTCACTATGTCGAGGGCTGGAGGGAGCAGGAACCTTACTCGTGGTACCCAGCGAGCAGCCCGCAATACTCAAAAGCTGCCAAATGTAAATGAACGCTTTTCACACTCACAGCCCAAGGAATCTTAATAATCTAAGATTATTTTATATAAATCTGTCACCGAGGAGAACCGAGAGAGGTCATGTGGGCTACTGCAACAATCATACAGATATAAATAACATCACCAGTATGAAAAAGTCATCATCCATTACGTATATAATTGGTAATTTACCCCAAACAAAACTGCTGCTTGGCGTTTGCTGAAAAGGTGCTGGTCTAGTCAATAAAAATGTAGGGCATGGAGGTAGAGGTCTAAGTTTAACAGCAGATCCCTTCATGGGTTCATTTCCATGTAAAAATATTAACTGCATGTAAGAATTAAGAACTGTTTCATAAAAAGAGAGCAGAACTTGACAGCCATGAAAAGAGTACAACCAAACAAGCTTCTCGGCATCAGCTGGGAGTGATTAGACGTGCGCTGGGAGAGAGGCATGGGGGGGGGGGGGGCGGGTGGGGGGAGGCACGGGGGGGGCCCGAGGCGAGGCAAGGCACAGGGGGGACTGGCAAAGCAGCCTGGGAGGTGAGGGCTCATGGCAGTGTGGAGGCCACTAATGCACTGGCAAAAGTCCTCTGTTTCCAGAGCACACGGCCGGGGCGCTGGCACTCTGACCCACCGCTGTGTCGCTAAGGGGTGACAGCAGCATTGCAAATGTGATGCGGTACAGCTGTGTGGAAAGTACAGCATGAACACATTAAAGCAGAACTTCAGTGACGTGTCCCAGCTCCTCTGTGCTCTCCTGGGTTTGAACTGGACTTTGAGTTCCTCTGCAGGGATCTTTGTCGCTGTGAGGAGGCTGTTCTTCTCATTGTATCCTGCTTGGCCAGAGCTTTCCTGAAGTGTAACTCAGAGCACTGCATCCGTACTGCGCATGGACTGTGGGCAGCTTGAGCAATGAGCTTAATATCCAACCCCAACTAGAGAAAAGGATCCCAGAAGATTTGAGAATAACACCAAACACCCATCCAGCAGTATAAGTGAAGTCAGTGGTCCTCACATGAGTATCCAACGATGGACTGACTTCCATGCCCAACAAATTCCTGCAGGAGTAGCCCTACAGCATGCATTACAATGGTCTGTTTACCCCGAGGTTACCTTCCCATTAGCCGATTTCAAAATGGGGGAATTTCGCCCGAAAAGGCCTGTGTTTCAGGAGGTGCACGTCCTTTCAGAGACCGCATGGTGGATGAAGAGGCGGCAACCATATGGGTCTCTTCACACAACTAGGCCATGTGTTCTTTAGGGAAACCGAAAGGGAGGAACGTCTGAGGAGCAGAGCAGTGCGCTCCTGCATCATCAAACGTGGAAAAGGAGAACGTCAACACACGACAATGAGGGGGGAGAATGCACAGGCTCTCATGCCTTGTTTTTATATCTGCCTGCCAGAGGTTGCCCATTTTTCACCAGGAAATGGAGGGGCACCGAGAGCCACGAATGTAGGGTCATATATAATCTCAAGTCATTAGCAGGACAGACGACAGACACTGGAACCTGGGGTGAGGCTGCCCCGCTGCTGTTTATAGAACAGGCCGATGATTTACTGAAGACGGCATGATACTTCCCTATTCAGTAATTAACCACATTTTTTAATTCATTAAAAACGAAAGCAAAAACTGTCAAATATCCCTCAGATTAAGACATTGATTTAAATATGAATGCTATAGTCAATCGTAGCTTAAATAAGGAATTTGAAGCCATGTAATGTAGATGAATTTGATCAAAATATTACAGAACTGGGTGGGACATCCTCATGTTATAAAGTACTAAGACAAATTATCACAACTTTTTAAAAAGGCAATGAGTTGAGAAAGCTGCAGGTCATTTAACAGATGCAGATTCATCCAGGTCTAGAAACGTCTCTCAATTAGCAAGCGATTCTAACTCACTGGGTGAAATCTCAGGCAATACTGGTATTTGGCGAGCACTTAACAGGCTGTGGAGAAACCAGAGGGCACACGGCTAACACCACAAACACACAGACAGCTGTCAGCGTGAGCGCTCATTAGCACAACCCATCAGAAAGCAGCCATTATGAGTCGGGATCCTAGCCCCGGGAGGGGGTATGCCAAGGGGTCACGTAGGTCATGTTACCACGCTGGTGCTGGAGAATTTAATTATTTACCAAAGCTCAGCCCCTCCAGTGACCAGCCAACCCTG
Source organism: Gymnarchus niloticus (assembly GCA_009936485.2). Lineage (NCBI taxonomy): Eukaryota > Metazoa > Chordata > Actinopteri > Osteoglossiformes > Gymnarchidae > Gymnarchus > Gymnarchus niloticus. The sequence continues at coordinate 10,315,689 of JAACJT020000086.1, read as the reverse complement.
CATCCAAGACACGGTAACGTCTCACATGCGTGTAACACGTGTCAGGCAGCAGCCCTCCGCCTCCACGCATCGATGACCTCTGAATCACTCAAGCGGGGGGGTGAGTCCTGTACCGTGCAGCTCCGCATTCCAGCCTAAAGATCCGGGCCCTGCCTTGCCCCCGTGACCCGCTTCGTTTACAGGCTGTTCCTCAGATGGAATGCATACCGTTCCTTCGGAGAAACTGCAAACTGGGCCAAGGCCTCAACGAGCCTCCTTCGCTTCACTGGTGGAATTCCAAACCAGTTCTGTGTTTAACTGGGTCAGCTAGCTGCTCCACCTCGATCCAAATTTAATTACTTAACGGGCTCAACTCTTGTACATGGACACTCATGTTTTGGAAAGGCTTACAGATGGAGGAACAGTGTTTGTTTCTCCAGGAAGACTCAGCAGCCACTAACACACTGATCCGAAGTTCAATGTTTAATCTGGCCAATGTGCTGGACTTTGGAATCGCCTGCCAAGCTGCTCCACTCCTAACCACTGTATTCAGCACATCTCATCAGACCACTGTCTTCTCTGGCCCCTTCACTCTTCACTTCACTCTTAGCTCTGATGTTAGTCAGCAGCAACATTGGGGGGGTCAGGTGGCCACGGTGTGCAAGGTGATTAATACCACCTGTCCCACTTTCTCAAAATAATTATTCATTAGCATGCTTTGCTCTCTTACCGCCTGTAACCATGACTATGAGGTCATATGCCTTCATCCGCAATCCCCCAAGTTTGTGTCTTTGCCTTCTCCTCAACCAAAGTCAGAGTAAACGTTGTCATCTCGTCCATCCACGAGTACACAGAGAGACGAAATGGTTAAGTTCAGGGCCACGGCGTACACACGGTGCCAATAAGACAACCACAAAGGCTTCTTAAGATTCTCATTAGCCCCGCTGTGATGTTCCTCCCGTGTCCGTCCTGCCCGTCGGTGGCCAATCCTTGCGGCACATTTCTGTTCATTATTTCAGCCGAAGGGATGTTCGTGGCACTGCTTAATTGCTGAAGGACGTTAAAAAGACAGATTTACTCAGAGCTGACAGAGACCGTCATGGCGTTGGCTAGGTCTGCCTCTCTTCAGGAATGTGAGTAAACAGTACAGTTTGGGTGGAGGCCTTTAAGTCTTCAGGAGATGGCAAACAAGCAACAATGTGGTCAAACGGTAAAGTTTTCATGTTACGACCCATCTTAAAAGCAGCGGTCAAGTCACCTGTCTACCAACCTGTGAGGGCCCGTGCACTCAGGGACACGGGGCCAGCCGTGCCCGTGGCAACACAACAAAGCGGGCATCCATACACACGTAATGTGGCATATATGCAGCCCGTCAGAACCCCCCCCCCCAACTGGCTCCCTGCCGGTTTCTGTTCAAAATCTCGCACCCCACCCCTTGCCCCCTCCCAGAGTTCACAGGCCTGCTGCTGTAACGATACAAAGCAAGCTGGTGAGAATTCAAGAGCAGTTTAGCAGAGGGGCAGGAGTGGGACTCTGCAATCTGGCTGCCACACGCCAACACCTGCTTCAATGGAACCCGCTCGCTTCATTCGCACAATAAGCACAATAAACATTCCTTCACAATTACCAGCAAATCTCACCCGCCTGTTTACACACTACAGCTGTTTCCTGGCATAAGATTGGTTTACAGCAACGTACGGCTTCATTTGCCCTCGTCAGAATGTGTCGTTTCGGGCACTCAGATACGGCAGTGCTGAAATTAATGTCCAAAACATCCTTTGATTATTATGTTACTGGTAACTTAAGGCCAGTCCACCGTCTCCTAGAGCACTTATAATTAAGTATTACAGATCAGTGAAGGATGTAATTTGGGTTACACTTGAGGGGACAGTATCTCCAAAATCCCAGCCAGCTTAATCCGGTGTTTCTTAATGTCAGTCTAAACATTTCCCCACAATTATCTACAAGTGAGAAAGTAGCTGTTCGGTGCCAGGGACCAAAACCGGTAATCTTTTGGATACGAGTCCACACGCATCACTTAAAGCGCTATGCTATCTGTTGCTCACCTACAGATGTCTGTTACCACCCACAGAAAGCATTTATTTATTTATTCAGTCATCTGCTTCCCATTGATTATCAGGAGGTCACACCTTTCTGAGAAACACTTCCTGCATCCAGGAGCTCCTTGTTGAATTAAGAAAAGCTTTTGATTTTCCTGTAAGCACACTTATATTTGAGTGATTTTCCTATGCATTTTTAAATGAGTTTGAATTTCAAAAGGACTTATAAATAATAGCAAATGCAAAGAATCACTCTGTAGGGATTTTCATTTTCTCTCTCTCTCACACACACACACACACACACACACACACACACACACACACACACACACACACACACACACACACACACACACACACAGCTGGCAAATCAGGACTCCATGTTATCAAGAGCACCAGCCCCGCTGGAGAACACTGCTGCTCGCCAGCTGGAACAGCTGGGAGAACGTCATGAGAACCAAGTACAAACGCAGAGAGAACTTAGAACCAAGCAACAGCTGCCCTGAAGGCTTGCCGCTGTCCCATTCCTCAGCATCCACTGCATACAGCGTAGGCTTAAAACTCCCCAGCCCTGCAAGCAAGACCAGCTCTATGACTGGCAACAAACCAAGAATGTGCAGAATGGAGGTTTAATACCCCCCCCCCCCCCCGCACCCTGGCAGCTGCCTGGATTAGCTACCCTTGGCTGCTGTCATTGACATCCATGTATTGTCTCTTTCTCTGGAAGCACTGCACCAGAATTCGGGTGGAGAGCAGGCTGGAGGTTAACATTCTGAGCCTATGTCAGGTGCTGCTGTCATGCACCAGTACTCCGTAAAGCTCAATAAACAGCATTTATCAAGTATTAATAGAGCCTGGCAGTACCTCACAGACTAACCAGCACTAACTGGATACTTTGGGATGTTACAAGTCCTGAAGACCTTGTGTAAACTCACCTTTTGGTTACAAGTCCACATCCTTTAATCACTACATCTACAGATTGCCAAGAGGGACATTTCTTATCTTCTCGTAGGCCACAGATACGTGCTTACAACATAAACATGAAACATAAATATGGTCTGGCAAGGTTACTGTACTGTAAACGTTTAAATACAACTGCTCTCATCTCTGGAGTACCTGACTAGTACATTTCCAAATATCACAATGGGTCTTCAACCTGTCAGGCATGTGGCTCCCTGTTTTTAATATTCAAATATGAACCCGGCTCCTTTCCCAGTAAAAACGATCTTACTGCGTGCGTTAATGGTGATTCTTGACATTTCATATGGCATGCAGCTGGATCAGAAATGGGCACCGATTATAAATAAGCAAGCAAACAAACAAATGCTCCCAGGAATAAGTCTCTAGGTTTACACTTGCATCATTGAATTATCACCTTCCAGCCCAGTTTCCTCTCTGTTTGACCCAGCCCAAGTCCCATTCTACCTCTGACATCACTCTAGGGTTGCCACAGAAACATCCTCAGGAGGGCAGTTATACGCTTAGTAAGGAGGTGCCTGGCAACTTCCACAAAAATACAAAATGCATAATAATCATCTGACTTCATAAAGAGCCAAGCTAGTGTTCAAATGACTATTTCGTCTAGTGTCTCCAGTTTGCCAGCTGTGCACCAGAATGTATTTTCAAATTAAAAAAAGGAAAAAAAAAAATGAAATCATAGCTCATTAGGCATTTAAACAACTGAGTTTATCAAACACAAACAGTCTGGTACTACTGACACATTTCCCTATTAATTTATGTTTTGCAGAAGTCAACACAGAGTGACGTTTTTACACGCTGCCAAATGTTAGGACGGATAAAAGTTTGCTTTTCACATTTTTGTTTTTTTTCCCCCCCACTACCACTGGGCATTTTGTCTGCATTTTTGATTAATCTCAAACTTTTTTGCTGACTGCGAAACAGCAGGCCTTATTCACGTACACGATAAGAGTATTTTCAAACCCATTTTCAGACTGTTACTCATGCAGGTTTACTCAGTCCACCAACACACGGTTCTCAACCTTGGTCCAAATCCTAACATCATTTAAAAGGTCCAGAAGCTGACGCACTAACTTTTGGGGGGGGACAATACTTTAAGCAAGGTTATTAAACTTGATAACCCCTTGGGGCAAAAGGAAATTAAACCGCAGTTCAACTAACATAAAACAGGAAAAATATTTGAGTTATGCCTTAATTTCTCAACCATTAGAACAACTGCACTTTACTCAACAATAATGCAATACACATAAAGATAAATGACCAGGGCACAGCTGTCCAGAAGGAACTGAAGAAAAACATCCAACATTATCACCCATACTCACATGCTAAATTCTTTTTTGACTGGTGCTACAGTGACAGAGACTATTCCAGGACGGGCAGAACAGAAAGCTGTGCCATTCTTTGACTGTACGATGACGCAATGCTTAACCAATCAGAACAGCCGGACCGGTGGAGAATTTTTCGTTCCTGGTTGGGAGCAGGATCAAAATATTCATACTTTGGTGCACAAAACATGGCAAAAGAAACACAAATCATTGACTTGCTATGACTCGATATAAAACGCATATAGAGCTGACGAGAACATTCGCTTGTTTTTGTAGTGAAGGAGGGAACGGGATACCTGGAGTAACTCCATGCAAACCACAGAGCAATTTAGACAGGCAGTAAACAGAGATTAAGGCAAATTTGATCCCACAGTCTTGAGGATGAGTCAATAGTGCTGTTCTCTAAACCAATTAATCATACACTCATAAACAGTAATAACAACAGCAGTGAGTCACTACACACATGGCAGAAAAATAGGTAACCCAAGTTCTTATTAAAGTACAAGGCTTTTCACAGTCTTTTACTTTTCCTTAGCCAATTAATAACGTCAGTGCTGTCTGAGCAACTAAGATCAGTGACTACCGAATTTTGGTTTAATACCTTCCTGTTATCGACGAGCCACTTGACAAACCACGAGGACTGATCGCTCCACATAAGCCTGCACTGAAAGTCATCCACAACACAACCTTAATGCTCCAGTCCCAATATTAGCATCTTCGTGACCACTGACCGACCGTAAGATTCAGGCAGGGACGGAACCATTTCAGAAGTGTTACCTGATGACAGAACAGGTCTGACTGATGAGAAAAGGGTAAAGAAGTCAGTTGTTACCTGTTCCACTTCTGCGTTTCCCGCACGATCTGTCCACAAATCACAAACCAGAGTCAGCCCTCCCCCACTACCACAGCTTCACTGGTCTGTGACGTACCGTTTCACTGTAATTTCAATGTCTCTGACGTCCTCTGTGTTGTGCAACCTGTAATTAAGACATGCTGCATAATGCTGTAAAGACAAAGCGTGGCTATTGGCTCATAACTGATAGACAAAGGAGAAATACCAGTACAGTTTTATAATAAAACTTCTTGAATGACAAAATTTAGAGATTGCACTTGAAATAAGTGAATCCTAAGGGGAGCGGGGGCAAATCTACTAAATTAGATTTACAAAATACAGAAATACTTTGTACTCATCTTTCCTTTACAACTGAGACATATGCAGGGGGGTGACTGTGTGTGTGTGTGTGTGTGTGTCTGAGCAGAATACAGGAGAAACTTTATATTAATCACGTATCCCGACTAAGCCATCACAGAGCTATGATTGAGTGATGTGACCGCGCCTAAAAGCCCATATGCGGTCTAAAAATGTTGTACCATCCTAATTATTTCATATAACGAGGTGTCGACTCTGTTGTCACACGTTTAAACGATGCTGTAGCTCTGACTCAAGGAAAATCCGTTTCAATTTGAACTCGAAATGCATTATATAATGAAGGGTTGCGCACGATCATAAACTCCCATAACTGCACAATTTTGTCAACGATAAAATAATACAGCGATGGTTTCTAAAAACTTTAACAATGCATCAAAGCTAGGAAAAAAAACAATAATCGGACTATTAATCGTGCAGCGCAAATCACGGCTTTTTATACATCAAAAAGTGAGATACTGGGGTAAAGTCATGATAAGAATGTTTAACATTTAATGAGGTTTACTAGTCCGTCGGTGACTCTAATAAACCCCCTTTAAGTTAAACTCATAAATGTACAGGCTTTCCTAAAACTAAACCAGGACACAAATCTTTACTTACTGCTCTGAAAGGTGCGCAGAAATCCAGCTTTGAAAGAGGCAGACACGGATAAACACAACTTTACAGAAGTCTACGACACAGACAAAATACGAGGAAAAGAGAACAAAGCAGCCGTAGAAACTAGTGTTTGTGCTCAGAATGAAGCCTTCAGACGCACCGGTTTCAGAGCAGAAGAACCAGGCTGATTAAGTGAAGTAGGCGGCGGTGCCCAATTCACAAGGGACTTAATTCGCTATTCAGCCGACTACATCACCAGATACTCTTCACACATCACTTAAAACAAACTACATTACGGCCATTTTAATCATTTCAAAGTGAAACAAATAAACGTTACAGCATACCTCATTTCAACGTCGGGACCCTGTCAGGTCCTGGTCTAGCAAAGCCGATACCTTCTGGTCTAAAGCCGATACTGTCAGGTCCTGGTCTAGCAAAGCCGATACCTTCTGGTCTAAAGCCGATACTGTCAGGTCCTGGTCTAGCAAAGCCGATACCTTCTGGTCTAAAGCCGATACTGTCAGGTCCTGGTCTAGCAAAGCCGATACATTCTGGTCTAAAGCCGATA
>JAACJT020000086.1:10289464-10308875 GCA_009936485.2 Gymnarchus niloticus | reverse complement strand
GTATCCTGAACTAGCCAATCAACTCCGGAGCTAAATGAGGTTTAAGAAGCTGTGGTGGGTGGGAGTATCCTGAACTAGCCAATCAACTCCGGAGCTAAATGAGGTTTAAGAAGCTGTGGTGGGTGGGAGTATCCTGAACTAACCAATCAACTCTGGAGCTAAATGAGGTTTAAGAAGCCGTGGTGGGTGGGAGTATCCTGAAGCCTCATTTGCTGCTTCATTAAAAAAAGACAACATGAACGTGAAGTTACATTTCATCTGGAAAAGCGGAGCATGCCAGTAGAAATCAGTGTGCCAGTACCTGAGTCCTGCACAAAACTGTATGCCATCATAATTTGACAATCTGCATGGCTCCAGAATAAAATCTTTCTGTGCACTGATGTGCATATTCTGGAGATTAGAATACATACATATATATTGTATATATAAATAAATACCCGAGTGAATCATATACTAATTTTACAAGATAACCAACTGCTCACCTGGACTGTAGACAATCCACACTGTATGGTATTTATTACCAGCAGAATGTGTCTGAGTGACAAGACGGCACTTGAACTAGTCACCTGTCCATAGTTAAAAAGTGCTACGCTTCCCCAGAGCCTGTTTTCCACGTCAAACAGGGTGAAACAGGAAGATATTTCCAGAAACTGAGTTTGCCAGTCCTGCCTCTGTTAACTAGCCCTGGACGTGCCTCAGAGGGAAAACAGAACTCAGTGACTCCATCATTCCTGCATAAGGTGGGAGCTCTGCAGGGACCACCGCGTTGTACCTATAAGGTCAGGGTAGATCAGGCACAGCTGGAAAAGTAGCTCTTTAACTCTGGCAAACGTATTGATTGAGAAGTCACTAAATGTTGGGGCATTGACTGCAGCAAATTCAGGTGATTGTGCCACACAAAAGACAGTGTCACCAGCATATTTTACAACTGACGTATTTCCTGCTGGATGCTTCACCTGTCCTGCTAACTTACCATAGAAATAAGGATAAAGTAAAACCAGCATCGCTCAAGCCCCGTTAAAGTAGCAGAAACTGTACTAAATTATTAGTTATATAGCATCTTTAAAACTGCGTGTAGGCACGCCTGCTGCCATGCAGTGCTTATTTCCCAAAGTTGTCAAGAGACCAGAATGATAACCAGTAAAATACTGTAATATTTAACAGTTAGTGACAACAGTATTTCATTTAAATGCACGTTCAGCAACAAACTGATGTTTTTCTAATGACTCAAAAAACAATCAAGCATTCTACTGAATCAAATCAGGTGTCTTGCATTTCGCGTGATGTCTCTTTCGGATATCAAAGGGAAAAGATCCAAAAAATAAGAATTCAGGCGGTCTTATAGCCATATTAATCACTGTCATAACTTAGTATCTTAACTGTGGTAACTGCAGCAGCGGTGCATGACACCAATTTAACTATGGATAATATTTGAAGCATCATCCCTCAGCTGAAGTGTCATAAATGAGTATTGTGATAAAACAGTTCATCGCTACAGCCTGTGTGTAGTTCATTTCTGCAGGTGTGTCATGTGGTGATGAGCTCTGGGAGTACAGCACCTCCAGTCCATCCTAAACACAGCTGCACCTTGTTCTTGGTTTTTAGAAGGTTTCAAAACCGGGAATGCAGTCCATCAGCCGGAAAAGTGAGGAGGAGGAGGAGGAGGAGGAGGAGGGGAGACTAAAGAATAAGCGACAGCACCTTTCTCAGCTTCTCATGTGGCTACTTGTGGGAAAGTGTCTTCAGACAGTCACGGTGTCCAATAAAATGTGTAATTCTGGCTCAAGATAATCAGTCAAAGCAACATAAAGTGAACTTGTGTAGGGCAGCTGTGGCACAGGGACACATTAGGGGCGGCTGTGGGGGGCTGATGAGAAACCAAAGAGCACAGCCACATAAAAAGGGGTCGCTGTAAAACGACTCTTCTAAATAATGCCATCCGAAATGTTATGGGTGCAACAGCTGGCTTCCCATTCCAACCAAAAGAGTGCCTCAAAAAGTCATTCCCATGCACCCCACTCAATGCTATTTTAAATTAGACTGAAAAAAGGCAGCACTCCTCAGTGGTTTCAGTAAGACATACCCTTTAAATACTGAGCCTGTTTGTCTACTCAACGTCAATTTATGATTAGTTTATAGAGCCAGCAAAATAAACTCAGCGGCAAATATAATTAAAACAGCTGGAACTGAGCATCACACAAGACCAGTGGTGTTATGGACGTGTCTCTGGTGAGCGATTCCGTACTGGTGACATACTGGGCTGATTGGTTCGGTTCAGGCGCCACCCAGTGGTGTGATGATGTAAGACTTCTCTAGAGTCAGTGTGGTACAGACGCGGCTCCATCAAGTATAATGTACAACGGTTAAATACGTTCAAGAATTATAGTTATTAAAATAAACGTGTGATCTGTGTACATAACGCTTTAACAAAATCATTTTATTAAACCTAAAGGGGACCATTTCCTCGATGGAAAAATTTCCAAGTGGCGCCCCAAGGCGCCCCCCATGCCGCTACCCCCCGGTGTGAAACCTCTTTCGGGGTGGGGGTGCAGTACTGTCCTCCGTAAGGCTCGATGGCGCGTCATAAAGTGAACATGTCGAGCACCGAGTGAGCCCGAAACGCGGGCACTGTTTTTAAATGCTGAATTGCGTGTTGATTCTTTCATTTGATGGATGAATTTAAACGAACCGGCCGTTAACAGACCCAGCAAGGCCGATTACTACTGTGACTAGAATCTCCATATTCCACTGGAAAGACACACGAGTTGACAGTACGTATTCTATTAATTTTATTTAGCCAATGGTGTCGTAGATAAAACAGCAGATGTGTTCCAAATTGTGATAAAAAATCTTCATATTCAAAATTATAAAACTGCAAATCCTAAACAAATTCAGCACACAAAATAGAGCTTTTCGTATTTTCCAGTCCCAAATAATTTTCCTCAAAGCAATGTTTACAAAGCCTAAAGTCTTAAAAGAATATTTACAAACCATTTGTTTGAGAAGCTTGATAAGATTAAATCTGAAAACCCATGCTGGGCCAAGGAAGATAAGGAGAAGCAACATCAGAATATTCAAAAAGATTACAGGGTCATTTGTAATGTTTCTTGTTAATGAGATCACTGGACCCTAATCTGTTAGCTGTATTTCACATATTCTACTGAATTCTCTAAAAACTTGCATGATATGAACGCTCAAAACAAAATGCATCTTATATGTACTAACAGCCCAATGAAGATAAATGATCGTAAACTATGGCCAGGACAATCCAAATTATACAACAATTATTACCTGATTTATCTGTTGTGCTTTTGTTGTTAATGGCTTCATTTAACCTTCCTATGATGGCAGTTTGTAATGTAGCTTCTAGAGAGATGAATACCGCATGTTTCTAGAAAATGCTAATGTCATATACCAATGGCACACTGAGCCAATTCAAGACATGTTAAAATAAAAGCAAAAATTTTAAAGCTGTTCAGCTTTGCACTCTAAATGCAGCATGCGACCTGCTAGATGAAAGTCCAGGTTTCGGACTCATTCAGAACCACATCTCCAGCACATTCAGACACAGCAGTCTGAGCATGAAAAGTATTATTCCTATACATAGAAAAAACAAACATCATCGCACAATTTCTGCAATTACTTTTTGTCAATAAAGCTCAGAACAACATTGCCAACAGTCAAGAAATTAAAAACGAGAAACTGACCTGAATATGATAGCAATTAATAGCCTAATTTGCATAACAACATTTAACTTACACAACTTTACAAGGTTAAATTATGTTACCATGTTACACATCTTTGTGGGGAGGAAAATGCTTTAAAATAGAAATTTACAAACATGTTAACCAAGTACAACTTATGTGAATGCACCACATGTCTACATCCCATAAAAAAAAAAAAAAAAAAAGTCTGATTCATTTCAAGTTTTACAATCCTGATTGGAAAGGTACAACATACAATGAAGCAAAAGTCAAAAAAAATATAACAGACACTCTGAGTATGCTGTTCATTCTACACTTAAAGAAGACTTTTATAATCAAAAAGTAACAAACACCTAAACAGAGCTGAACTCATAAGCAGGCTATGTGACCAGTGTCTAGCAGGACTTAAATGACTGATTAATGCAAAGCTGTGCTTGTATACAAAAAAATAAGTATTTTAGGTGTGTGAGACTATGTATATACAATCAGTTAACGGTAAGTTAACAAAACTGACTCATTTCAAGCAATGAAATAAAATGTATATTTTCTTCATGTAGTAAAAGCCGGGTGTAATGCATTTCTGAATGACTGTCTGATAAAACTTGTAATAAAAGGAGAAACTCTAAGTCGGGATGTTGTATGCAAGACACTTTGAGAGTCTATGGCATCTTTAAAGAAAACAGTTAACATCTAAATGATAACCTCATTCTGCCATACAACATTGCCAACGTACGTGTAACTGTTATACAAGGACCGATACGATTTGGGGAGGGGCGCTTACACATCAATCACATATCCCTGAGATCGTATTTTTGCTCAGAACCAAGTGCATTTTGAAGTGTGTAGCTTTTGTAATTAGTACAAAGTCAATAACCCTAATAAACAACAACAGTCCAGAGTTTGAGAGGAGGTCTGTGCCCAAGAAATCTGCTTCTATGTACTGCTGTGTTCAACCTAGACCGATGAATGCCTAGTATCTAGCATGGAAGGGGTCTCTCTTAAGGTACAACACCGGGTCAAATGAATACTAAAAGATTATGCTGGACAAGACACTATAATTATGTCATTCTAGAATACTCTCCCTGCAGAGAAAGGGCAATATTTAAGTTTTTAAAAATAAGAATTATGCAAAAGTTCTTGCAAAAAAAAAAAGTGCCAGCTCTGCTCCTAAAAATGTGTCCTAATGTGAAATGAACATCGATGTTACAAATTATGTTTAAGTAACCGAGGATCAGATACCGCTGTCCAAACTTGGTGTCAAGCCGAAACAGAGAAGCCTACAGGTTCTGCCGTTTTTGTTAATGTTTCATTTTGTACTCTACACTCTTGGGTCTGGCCATTTGTTTGTACCATGATTCACTGAGGAATCACAATAAGCATCTTGCTGCAAGATGGTGTGACCTTATGTCAAACATACAACAGGAATTCAAGCTCCTGAGTTTTATTATAATTTTTTCCTTCCTTCCAGTGTGAACACAACTTAGTTACTCCAAAGACTCTAGGGGAGCACCACTGTTCATATTAGACTGTTATACACAGAAAAAAGTAGATTCCTAAGTTACTGTCTGAGTTACGCTCATGTTTGGTAAGACTAGGAGACAACACTCTCCCTTTGACATTTTGTCTAATATCCTTTATATCAGAAATGTATTTCTCGAAACTGCACTTTGAGATGTTACATTCAGATATGAAGTTTCACCTGTATGGCATGACACTTAAAGTAAAAATGTGAACTGGGGAAGGAAAATGACAAAAGAGATCGCTGTCTATATTACCCTGACCCAGAAAGCAAAGATTGTTTGTTTGAAAGTCCTCTTGGGAAGGTTCATTCCAAGCCCTCATCCTCCCTGCCCACCTCAATGTCCTGTTCTTCCTCTTTGGCTTCCTGGCTTTCAGATTCTTGTGATTCCTCCAGCTCTTCCACATTCAGATGCTCATCCTCCACTTTATCTCTGTCAGAGGACTCCTCTTCACGCTGCTCTCCATCCTCACTGTCTCCAGAGCCTGAGGGACACACGAGACACACATGAAGGCCGTATTGCCGACCCCAAGTTCTCCCTGCCTCTCTATTATTCTGATCATCTAGGCTTCTCTCTCCCAACAAACTTACTGTCAATCACCACTTCGTCATCCTCCTCCGAGCTTTCACCTGACAAAGAGTAATCTAGTTTCAAGATTATTACAATCAGATTGCTTTACCATCACTGCTTCTATTTTTAGTACCATTTATTTTCTCAGCATTCTTCCAGCTAACACAATATAAAAAAAAAAAAACCTGAATAAATGACCTGGATTCAAGGTTAGTGTAAGGATAGTGAGAGCACTTCCTCACCTGTATCCTCATCCTCATCCCTGTTGACCTCAGGCCTACCATCACCCTCCTCTTCATCGGAATCTGAGATCACCACACACTCGTCTCCACCGATGTTCTCGGCTGTTTCATGACCACTGGTGCAGAGAGCAACTTAGTGTGAGGTTCCTAACTACGTGTAATCATATTGAGATTTGAAAATGATCATCTTCATTCAGCCCATCTATAAATGTGTCATTAAAGGCATCTTTAAATGTGCTTTACAAATAAACTGATTGACTGAATGAACCTCAGAAATAAGGGCATACTAAAATCCCACTTAAAGCAAGGCGATACGGAAAATGACCAATGGAAACATCAGGCATTATTACCTGCCATTCTGCCTCGGCTCCCACAGCGGAGTTAAGTAGTACCTCAGAGGATTCCTGTACAAGTCATCCTTCAAAATCTACATAACATGCAAGGATAGATGGGAGAAAACCAGCTAAAAAGGCAAGTCATTCTACTATGAGAAAACATGTGATGTGGTAAAGCATAGGGCCCCAGCACAAAACTATTTCCAGGTCAAAGGTGAGAAGGTGGGAGGCATTTACCACTGCAATATCATCCCTGGCTGGACTACTGTGGTCTGTAAACCAGCTGAAGAAGCTCTGGTACGTCCTCAGTGAACTGGACTCCTTCCCCATATGGCGCTGGGATGTCAGGTTCTGCCCCCGGTTCCAGAGAATTGGGTTAGAGAAGGAGAGCATAGTGCCTGGGAAAGGCCAAAGATGGAGAATATGAAGGGGGTTTGCTACTTAAGTTCCCAAATAACACACAGTGAAGGAAACAATGAAAAAATTTGAGAACAAGATCTGGAGTCTAAACACAGTGGGCAAAATGCCATGAACATGGCTTAATAAGTTCACAGATTTCAGAAAAAACAGCAACTCATATTGAATTCTAGTTATTTTGCCAATATCAAAAAATGTAAAAAAAAAAAAGTAAGAACACTCACCCCTCATATCATGATGAAACTCTTTGATAATTATACTGTTCTGGAAATAGTTATTCCTACTAAACTGAAAGGTGATCCGGTAGCCAAATTTATTGCTTTTGAAAAATTCCACCTAAAAAAAGATTTAATTTTTGTTATATATTCCAATATAAAAGAACTGCAAATGATAACACACAATAAGACTGTCTTTGTTAAATTTGTCGTTCTTTATATTACATATGAAAGTGGCTCAATGTTTATTTTTTTTTTTCCACTCCAGTAGAAAACTTGTGAACGTTTACCTCCAGATTGGTCATATAGCTAAGAGCATCTTCATCATTTTCATCGATGTATGCGGAAAGCTGTGGATGATTCAAAAACTGAGGAGCTTTTGGTCAAGGAAACTGATAAACAGTGAGAAACACACACACCTTGTCAAGGAATTTTGAATGTATTACATTACTGAAATGACTGAGGTCAAAATGTTTACTGTACAACAGATGGGGTTTTAAGGCTGCTGATGTTCTAACAGTAGTGTGTTGGGGGTCATGGGAGGTCATAATTGTGTCAGACAGGAAACAAAATGAAGTGTGGATACTGCAGTGACCCAGAAGCCAGGGATGGTCTGGATGATAGTGCTGCGTTGCTCCAGGTGTGGCCTGCGCTGCTGACTAATCTTGAGTTCCAGGCGCTGATGCATACGGGCAGCCTTCTTCTCCAGGACCTCCAGCTTGAACTGCACCTGTGCCAGCAGGGCCACTGACTGACGCGTCTCTGGAGCCATCTTGACGTCCACGATGGAGCATTCAACATCGTCGCCATTGTCATCGTCAGAGGTGGATGAAGAGCTGGGGGTGGTGGTACCAGAAAGGAAATTGTCACCGTCCTCTTCTTCCTCATCTCCCTGCAACGTCTCTACTCCTGACCTGCCACAGGCATCCTTAATGTTATCCTCCGGGCAAGATGTAGAGCTGTCAGCTACAGCACGAGTCTGCTGACCCTTTCCTGGTGTGGGACTGTCATCGAGTTTTACGGTCTTTTTAACATGTTTCTTTTTGAATTCCACGTGTTTAGAGGAATGGGCGGTATCTGTTACATCTTGGTCTTCACCTCCTCTGGTTAGACTCGCCAGTGCTTCGGCTGCAGCCATGGCTGCCCAGTCAGACTGCTCCGGCGGAGAGGTGGGTTGGGGCCCTTTAAGAGGGGGGCTCCCACTTCCGGCTTCGAGCGCCACGGTCAGCTCGCCTGACGTTTGCGCCTGCGCACAAGTGCTACTGGTACACTGCCCGACAGCGCTCGTGCTACTGGTGCTGGGATGCGCGTCCCCGACTTCCGAGGCGGCGGGCATGGAAACGCGGCTTGTAATCGGCGCATTTTGGTCCCCGGTTCCTGTTTCTTGTTCCACCGACACCGCTTTGCCGTTTTTAAGAACCGGAGGATCAAATGCGCGAGCTCCGGATAGCTCGTCATCTACTGTCGTCGCTCTTTTCGGCGGGGACAGGCAGCCCGGCTCTAGGGAGGAGCTTCGCTTCTTAGCCTCGGACTGTTTCACGGAGTCCGAAGGCTCAGTCATTGTGCCGTCCTATTAATCTGATAACAAGCTAAATAAGCTGCAAGTAGGCGTGAGAACGGCCAGCTTTCCTAGAGCCTAGACGGTGTCTTCAGTCGGATCTTCTTGTCCCTCCGCACCTCGGAGCGCGGATCTGAGAGGCCTACGCTGGCTAACGTTAGCTTGCTCAGCAGCAAGCCAGTCAGTTCCTCCACGACATGGCAGGGAGCATCCGTTTTATTATATGCAGCTGTAATAAAAATGAATCAAACGTTAGTAAAAGAAATTTTCTTACAAGTCTGTCTGTGTTCATCTCTGCTCTCCTATCATTACATTCGCCCTCAATCTCCCTCTGCGTCGTTCTCGCTTTAGCAGACGAACCTGCTCACCTGATTGGCTGGCCGACACCGCGCCTAAAATTTCTCCGCCAATCACCGGAGACCTGAGCTCCATTTTTGACGCGAGTGCCGCATGTGCGATTGACCTGATTGGTCGGCCGTGAGAGGAATTCTCGTCAATCAGACGCCAGAGGCAAAACGATGGAAAACAGAAATGATTTAATGCCCCAATCGACGACGGCGAGGGGAACGTGACAGTCGAGTGTGTTTTACGTGTTTGCCTTGTAGTTTGATGAATAAGCTCCCGAGGCGCAGTCGTAAAACACTAGTATTTCTTGCAGTTTCTGCATATACTGGAAAGAGTGCTCTCAAACGCAGGATTCTTTCAGTCATTTTTATTGGAAGAATTCAAAAGCCCGAAATCACATATCAGTTATATTTGGGGAGCCTAATTTCTGCATTTATTTCCTATGAAACCAATTAATGTATGGCAGTGGCTGGATATTGAAAAAAAGAAAAAGTCTGCTTCAAGAAGTCCCTATAAATACCTCATTTATAGATAAAGCTATAAACCATAAAAATGTTACTGTAAACCTGCACTCATACCCCATTATGGCATAACCCCATATTCTTTATTTCATAAACCCAGTTCTTCTATAAATAGGCATCAGAGCAGAATAACCAAACTGGGACAGTGAGTCAGTCAAGGCCTGCTTGTGACCTTCATTACCATCAAAGGAGAATATAATATACAAAACCACCGTCGTATCCAGTACATTTAACTAAAAGAAGCCTTTTGGGAAATGATTAATATTAGAAACTTTAATAAGGGCCCTCCTCTTTTTCTAAAACTACAGTCCCTCAAACCTACAAAAATATGATCTCAAATATACAAACTCGTAGCATCCAAAGATAGAACTCCCAAGAGAAAATGATCCTTAGATATACGTAACTCACAGTATGACCTCAATTGGTAAAGCATATACAATATCCTCTCTATACATGTAATCCATAATTCAGAGAACACTCATCACCAGTCACAAGGTGTACCATATGAGTTCCACCCAAAATAATACATGTCTGCACAGTCTGACCGCAGTAGACAGTTATTTTCATGCTCTTTAGCTCGGCCCACATTTGGATCGGAGGTCATCCTTCAACGATAACATTAAATCCTACCATGATACCTGTACTCACTTTTTATAACACCTTCGGTGCCGGTTCCCCTTTCCTTTTGTCTATAACACCTTAGACAAATAAATCCACACAATCTGCTGCCTTCCGTCTGACTTTTTCCTTTTGCTTTATTCGCAAATGTTTTGTGTCTGTCCTGTCCTTCATGTCACATCTCATATTCTGTCATTTTCGTGATAAAAACACACTCATAATGACTGTTATTGCATGCTTATCAGGATGTATCCTATATACTAGTCATGAGAGAATGCAGAGAATGTTTGTCCATTGTATCATTCTGCTTCTGCTTTCTGAACATTTGACACAGTTTAAAAAATATATACAATACTTAAATTATTGTTTTTACATAACAGCTAACCAATAATTAAGCAATTCAAATGAGTGCAACAATACATGTCCTGAGGGATTAATTATAGAACAGAACAGATTAACTATAAAAGATTCTTCTGTTTTTATAGACTTACTGATCAACCATCCGGCATCACTTGCTTAATAAACTTCAAATACTTGCTCAATTACAAAGATGGAGTAGTTCTATCAGGACTTACTCGACACGATCAATCAATCAATCAATCAACCGATCGACCAATCAATCAATCAATCAATCAATCAATCAATCAATCAATCGGGGTAAATTTGATCAAGTTCTCCTGTTCTTGATTTAATGTTTGGAGAGGGGGGTTATTATGCATCATTTTTTAAATCTGGGACTTTGTTGCTTTTCATGCTATCTTCTAACTTAATCCTCTCAGTATTTATTGATGGAGTTGACAAAAAACCATGTTTTTGGATCCTGTGAAGCATTTTGGAATTTTTATGAAGTCTTTGTATTTATGATGTTGTGGGTCATTTTGACCTCCAGCCTTTTGTCATAGCATCACCATTGTTGTTCTGTAGTGTATTTGTATTTGAGTATTTCTAATTATGCCTGTATAGACTTACTGATTGCTTCTAAACTTAATGATTCCCTTAAGTCTATTTTTAGTATATGGTTGACAGAAACATTCTAACAGGTGCTTTATAATATTGACCGTCAATTAAGAATTAATTGATAAAGATTCTAAACAGTAATACCGACAACAGGAATTTTTCAAACTTTTTAGCGTTAGATCATTAGCAATGACAACGAGATCAACTTTGTATTTTCTTACCAAGATGACACAGTTGAAAAATCTCTTGTACTTGTGATTTCATCAAATGAAAACAATGAGACAACACAACCTTTCCAATGCAAAGCGATTCACAAATCTAAAATCGGACATATAGAATGGTACGAATCATTGAAACGGTTAAGGCAGACTGCAGGCTTCCTGGGTAATTAATAATCAGCGATACCAAACACATGACATAAGATCCACATTTGATTTCCTCATACCTCACACAATACTTTATTATACTGGGTATGACCAACTTGGTCTGACAAAATTACATGCACGTATATACTGTAGGTTAGTTGATACAACATGAAGTATACAAATGAAATTGA
Source organism: Gymnarchus niloticus (assembly GCA_009936485.2). Lineage (NCBI taxonomy): Eukaryota > Metazoa > Chordata > Actinopteri > Osteoglossiformes > Gymnarchidae > Gymnarchus > Gymnarchus niloticus. The sequence continues at coordinate 10,297,317 of JAACJT020000086.1, read as the reverse complement.
CCATCAATCTCCAGTCTTTGAAACAGAAGAACAGTTTTTTCCATCAATCATATCACTAGAATAAGTTAACGTCTCTAGAGTGATTGGCTTTGATAACTGCAATTACAGACCTGGTTGATGTGAAAGATTCAAGCTAGCTGTAATCAAAGATACACGGAACAAATGCCTTATTCCATTCAAAGATGCGGGGAGCAACGCAGAACTGACCAAGCAAGATTTCCCATAGACTAGAGATGATTTTGATAATGTTCTTGTGTCTGAATACAAAGCTTCCACCCATTGGATTCATGCAAATCACTAGTTGAACTGTGGAAAATTGCATTAGTGCCAGACATTCCTTAAGAAACTTCAAAAAGTCCTTGTCAGCCCCCAAATCCAGAGGTGAGACCAGATGCCTTAGTTCCCTGCAGCTAATTTCAATACCGGAGAGTTGATCTGGTTGAGGCACCCAGACCCTCTTTTAGATGAATTCTAGGAGATATTGATGCCAGCAAAATACGTGTAAAATTAGGTGTCCTGTGGTGAAACTCTAGGATGATATGTATTCATTGCAGGAAGTGTATCTTCAGCAAACCCATTAATATTGGGTGAAAATGAGTAGAGTACAAGTAAAAAGATTATTTAAAACTCTTGGTCTTACCTAAGTGGGATTGTCTAAATATGCCTAACTTAAGCAGAATAATGGCTGTACTACAAAGGAAACGTGTTGAGTTGCAAGGTCAAATTAATGTGAGATCAAACGTGTGTTCCCATCCATCTTACGTAACCGATATCATCATGTCACCGTGAACTAGGCGAGGAAACACAGGATGTAAAGCAAATAACTGCATTATTTTCAACTTGCATCAGGAAACCTGTACATGACGGGGAAAACATCCAAATTGTGCACACAGAGCAGAGATGGGATTCAAATCCCCAACCCTGGCAGTAGGGGGTGCTAGTGCAACCCTCTGAGCCGTCATCTTTCCCTGTTGGGAGGGGCAATTATTCAGTCTGCTAACTGAGTTACAGTAGACTGAATATCTACTGTATCGGCATGAAATGAATAAAATGACTTTTCAGGAGGCTCATGTGGGACACAGTTTAAATTCAAATAGCAGCCATTGCAATACAAAAGTTCAGCAGATTAATCAATTTTTCCATTAATTAATCCTGCCACAAATCATATATTATCTGAGGTGTTTTGCAAGGATCATTGTCCACGTGAACAACATCTGTAAAAACAAGAGAAAACCATTCAAGGAGGTGGCTAAAAAAAAAGAAAATGAGATAAAAGAAGATTTTATAAAGCAACGTGAAAAAAGAGGGAGCAATCATTAGTCAGAAGGCTATCAGACTCTGCCTGGAATGGACTGATGAAGCTCTCCCAATGTGATGCAGCTCAGGAGCCCTGAGGACAGAGTGAGTATGGCACCAACCACTTCATGCCATGGTCCCTGGGGATGCAACAGACAGAGCACTGTAGAGAAAAAGCGTCTTTAAACACTACACACATGGGCAGCAAATGAATGTCTAGATGTAAGCATCTCAGTACAGACTGTAATGTACATCATGGTTTAAAGCTACACTGGGATACACGATAATGCTGTGTTAGCTAAACTGTGTAAAATCTAACGGTGGACCATGGTGTGTTACACTTCACACTGCTTTGGATGCTGGGATGTCAGAACAGGAAGAAGGTCGTGATGCTGTCAAAAATGTCAACTGGCTGGCTGTCATGGCATCGGAAAGATTTGCCACAGCTTGATGAATTAAAAGGTTCACTCGCTTCACCAAATATAATTGAGTCTTTATTAAATGTGGATGCTTTCTTTGATAAAAGCATTGAGGATAGGGGACGCTGGGGACTGTCATCTATCTCTAGGGGCTCAGTGGATATCACTGTTACCTCACACCTGCAGGGTTTGGGGTTCAAGTCCCACCTCTGGCTATGCAGAGTTTGCATCTTCTCCCATGTTCTGCAGGTTTCCTTTTGCTTTTCTGCTTTCCACTCACAGTCCATAGATTTGCAGCTAATCTAACGGGCATTTCTAGATCGCCCATAGTGTATAATGATGCATGCTTTAGCACCCTATAGCATATAATCCTTATGCAAACACATGTTCCCAACTCTAACCCTATTTTTGAGCCATGCTGTATAACTTTCAAGAAAAACAGAACCTTATAAAACGAGGACTTTTTGTGCTCAGTGTTTGGTGTTGAGATGGAGCTCAGATCCAGTCCAATTTAAAGACTAAACACACCCCAGTGTTCTGCTGCAGTCGCTTTCAGTATTTTATTTCCCTCAATGACCTCTCACCGGTTAAACTTCTGGCCTTTTCGCCGCTGGAACTCCGTTTCATCCACTGTCCACACCGCTCCCTTCCCTCCTTCCACTCGGACAAAACACTTGTGGAGGCTGAGATTATGGCGGACAGCATTCTGTCGAGGGCAATTAGGGCAATTAAAAGCATTAATCATTAGGACAAAAAAGCTGCCAGGAATGAGGAACGTGAAAGCCTACCACTGTCGATTATCTAAAATATGATCCTAAAAAACTGCTCCTAAATCCAGATATTTTGTGGTAATGGATGTGCCAGTATGTCAATATCTGAATTGCAGTGATGAAAAATAATTCTGATCTCTGAAATCTGAAAAGCAAAGAGGTTCTGCTTAAAATGCAAGTCCATGGAGATATTTTTGCTAGAATTTGATCAATGAATGTATGCATTTGAATTAATGATCCTATAGAATGCTATTAAAGCTGTAGTAACAAAGCAATCCATTTTAGCTATGCAGGTGAATATCTAATATTGCAGGTAACATAATAAAAAACTTCAGAATACGTTTGTTACAATATGGCTTTATAAATACATTAACGATCTGATATTTGAAGCTTTGTTTTCCTCCGTAGTCACGTGAGACTATTGGACATGCATGTTACCTGTAATGACTCCTTACATTTCACTCTACAGATTACAGAATCCTTCTGTAATTAAGTTCTCTTATTAAGCTCCATTTAGTGCTGATATAATAATATTTTAAAAGTCAAAGCTACTTCTGTGTTAAAATGGCTTTTTGGTCAACTGCCTCAGAAGGACAAGCTCCAGAGGAAACTGTACCTTCCAAGTGGCCGAGTTGTGCCGGAAATAGTAGAACATTCTGGTAAACCAATGATATATTTCATTCAGTGTCAGCTGCTTCTCTGGGGAATCCAGGATTGCCTGATGCCACACAAAGAAATGACATTGTCACGTTGCAGCGGTTGACAGCTACTTTGCACAGGCGGCAACGAAATGGCTGATGACGCAACATATATTTCGGAAGTGTGTGGTTTGTGTTGAGTTGAGTCAACCCTTTGACCTTCACTCACCCATCTAATCAAGGAGGCGTAGGTGTACGGTGGCCGAATGTTGCTGTATTTGTAACAGTCAACGCTGGGCACCAGCTCTGCAAAAAGCAAAATTCTGTTATTATCACTGCGTAATGTTGACACACTTTTATCGATACATACAGTAACCCGAAACCAGGAAAAACAGTTTGAAGATGGCCAGTGTCACATTTGCACCAGCGCTCTGGGTCCCCAAAGTACTGGCCAGGGTTTTGTGTGCCCCTGGTTTCCTCCCTTCCTCGTTGTTTGCCAACTGCCCTCACCCTGAGTGCCCTCTTGTGTTCCATGTTATTGAATTCTGTGTCTTTCCCCTTATCCTTGCTGTGTGTTAGTTTGTATCTCTGCCAGTCTTGTGCCGTGTCTTGTTCATGTCAGTGTTGTGCCTTGTTCCCCGTGATCTCATTCCTAACTTGTTCTCCACGGAGTCCATTGCTATATATCCCCCTCTGTGTACAGGGCAGAGTCTGGTGGTTGTGTTCACTACTTTTATTATTAAAAACCCTGTTTGCATTCGCATTTGCATCTTCGTCTCACTTGTCTCCTGGCCCTGCAACTCTACCTGAAGTGACAGCCACGACAGATGGATGGATAGATGGATGGATGGATGGATGGATGGATGGATGGATACTGATCCGTAATTATTTTGACTATAAGGTCAATGAGGCTGCTTCTTGATGAAAATAGAATTTTAAATACGTTTTTGTTTTTTGTTTATTACTACTGTATTTCAAAAACAATTTTCACTGAAATTGAACTATATGCCTCATTGACAATGAATCATTTCTTTGTTTTCTGAAACAAAATAGTCTCTGACCTTAAAATACATGTCAGTAATGTTTTTGTGGCAGGAATATTGAGATGAAATATATGAGCTGAAAATGGCAGTATGTCTGAGATTTAAACATCAATACCCAGAGTAATCTTCTCTTTCACTATCATTAAGCCACGATCCTCTGTTCTGTTGCCACATTTTAACAGATTCCTGCCTGTCCCAGTTCCCATTTTACTGTTTTCTAGGTTTCTACTATGGTAAATATAAAAAGAAATGTGTCGAATCAGTGAGGCTTTATGCTTTCTATTTTATAAATGAGTGTGTTGATGTAGGCTGTCCTATAGGGTGTCTTGTATGCTTTTTACTTTCTAATGTTGTGAAAGTTAATTGTTTCGCTGTTGGGGTTTAAATCTCCTTATCCACTGTGGCAATATTTAGCATGCATTTCAGTTTGCACGAGGAGCATGTTCACCTGGAACGAAGTGGGAGTTCGAAACGTGCCAGTAGCCTGGCGTCACCAGCTGTGCAGCGTCCTTGGTGGCACTGTAGGGGGCGCTGTCAATCAGCCATGACTGTTCTCTTTCTGAGTTCTCAAGTTGGGGCTGAAAGATTACCAAAATACGTATAACTTGCTTACAGCACAGGCCGCAGTACTGCCTTGTAGCTCGGTTGGCCATACACCTGATGGGTCTGTGTGTTTGATTTAGTAAAAGCCAGCCTGACATGTAACCACACAGACAAAAAGCTGATATTTATTGCAAAGAAATTAAGATGTTAGGCTGGAATTGCTAATGACAACGCTGAATCGCTCGATGTGTCGGGGAAGCTCTGAATCAACCCTGAACGCTGAATCGCTCGATGTGTCGGGGAAGCTCTGAATCAACCCTGAACATACTTTCATTAAAATCATTATTATTTTATGCAAGGTAAGATAGACGGCTCTTGGACATCTACCGATTTTTAACCATTCACGCCGCTGATCTCATTCTCTTCTGATCCAGCTTTGGAGATAAGCGGCAGCATCACCAAGAGATGAGAAGATAGCTTGGCAGAGTACTTACCGAGTCAACGCCTCTGTGCTCAGACATGTGCAGATGAAGCTGCATCGCCAGAAGCTTCCTCTTCTCCACTGTGAGCTGACAACAGAGGGGACACACAAACATCTCTACCAGCTCTCCAGTTTATATGAAGGCTTCTTGGTCATTTGTCCCATTGGGTCAATGTATGCTAACGCCCTAAATATGTACGAAAGCCAGAGGCAATGCTTAAATTTCCATATTGCATTGGAGGCTTGGCAGTGCCTCTCATTGTCAGCCCCAATCAGTTCCTAATGAATGAGGCTCATTTCCATGGAAACAAAATGCCAGGTGATGTCTGAGAAAAACACAACGTAGCCTTTGGTTGTACCGGAAGTGGATGTAAACAAACAGCCATTGGATTATAATGGTGCAGTACTTCTGTCGTCTACCCTGACGGACACTTCATCCCCAGTTCATCTTTCCCATTTCAGAAGGACAAACCTGAGTTTCCATGTGCTGAACCATGTCCTGCTGCACTCTCCACTGAGCAATGCTTCTGTCCCCACGGCCATGGTCTCTGTAAAGGTGTCTAGGGTGGCATCGAGAAGAAGGCCAGGAAAATCACCACTCACGATGGAAGACTCTCTGGCTAAACAGCACAACATAAAGGGCAGACATACTAGCAAACACGTTATATGGGAACCAAAAATCGAAGGGCGTCTTACTTGAGAAAATGGGAATATTCTTCAAAGACTTCTTCACATCCTGGCCAGCGGCAGAGTCCATTTACAAACAGAGCAGTCAAACTCCCCAGTCCTGATTGAGCAGCGCTAAAGAGAAAATAGCCGTTTAAGGAAGTGACAGCTAGGATCTGATAGTAGCATCAGCAATAGAAGCTGTGCCCTTCATTAAAGCTGGGCAGGCTGGAGGCCGGCTTGTGGGTTGAGCTACACCTCTTGGCCACACTGTGGCTTGTTTGCTGGGAGGAGCAGTCGGCTTTAGCAGGAGACGCTTTGGCCCCATCGCTGGTTTCCACTTTGCACACGGAGGTGAGTTCAGAAGAATGCGCCGGGCTCTGGTCTGACCAATCAGGCTGGTCGGAAATAAGTGACCTCGCTGATGATGCGATACACACAAAGAGAAAGAGAGGACATTTGCTACTTGCATTCAAATTACTGACTGTGATCATAAGTGAGACACACAAGACTTAAAGTACGAGGCAGAGTTTGGCAGAGAAAACACATATTCTGTGTTCTCTGCTCAGCTAACATTTTTATTTAAAGCAAATTAAAATTCTACAGATTTATGCAGTGAAGTCCGTTGCTCAACAGACGGATTCAGTACACACACACGTTTACATATTTTGACAGCACACCCAGGTGATGCCTTTCCTGCAGTCTACCTGTGCACCTGGGAGGGAAACGGGACGTACCCTGGGGGAAAAAATGGGTGCCCCTACGCAGAACAGAGGGCCTGTGCTGGCTCAGCGGTGGGCTCAGTGTCATGAGCTGCAGAAGCTGCTTGCTCACTTCATCGCCAGGACACTGAGAACGACAGGAGTATTGCCTCAGTTCAGCATTTGGCTGTTACCTCTGAGAACCCATAGCTGTTACCTCAGAAAATCCTTAGCTGTTACCTCAGAGAACCCATAGCTGTTACCTCGGAGAACCCGTAGTTGTTACCTCGGAGAACCCGTAGTTGTTACCTCGGAGAACCCGTAGCTGTTATCTCGAAGAACCCGTAGTTGTTACCTCGGAGAACCCGTAGTTGTTACCTCGGAGAACCCGTAGCTGTTATCTCGAAGAACCCGTAGTTGTTACCTCGGAGAACCCGTAGTTGTTACCTCGGAGAACCCGTAGTTGTTACCTCGGAGAACCCGTAGCTGTTACCTCGGAGAACCCGTAGTTGTTACCTTGGAGAACCCGTAGTTGTTACCTCGGAGAACCCGTAGCTGTTACCTCGGAGAACCCGTAGCTGTTACCTCGGAGAACCCGTAGTTGTTACCTCGGAGAACCCGTAGTTGTTACCTTGGAGAACCCGTAGCTGTTATCTCGGAGAACCCATATCAGAATGTCATGTAATCTTGAGTATTTCCTGCATATGCCTGCATTTCTTCTGTAGTCTTACTGTGGGCTACTATACAGACCTTGCTTTTTGTCACCTTTTTTACAATATCGGGTGAATAAAATAATTTTTATTTTATTCAGTTACATTCAATCATCAAATGACTTCCAATTCTATAAGAAAAACTGTGACATAATGGCGATGTACCCCAGGGCACTGAACATTCATTTTTTGGTCGAGAATGATGTAATGGCTGTCCCACCAAGCTTGCGGAAGGCTGACAGCGATGAGCTGCACATGTGATAAAACAGCTGATTAGCAAACTCCTCACAGTGATTAACAGTGATGGAGAACAAACCTGTGACATGGCTAGCATAGAAAAATTAACGTTAAAATGAATCTATTCTGTCAGCGAAGTCGTACTATTTATCACCACAAGATGCTCACCGCTGAGTAAATAATTAAAATAGAATATTATTTAAAAGGCAGAGACCAGAATGCTTTATTATTAAATTCATCTTCTTGTTGGTGGAAAGGCAGGCAGAGCTTATGCAGGGAAAATGCTCTAGGGTACAACTACTGTATTTGTTACGCGGTTATCTCTTTCTAGGATGGATGGATAGTAGTC
>JAACJT020000086.1:10255693-10281998 GCA_009936485.2 Gymnarchus niloticus | reverse complement strand
GTACAGCTCAACTGTATGCACACACATGGACAGTATGTAAAATAGGTACAGTTCAACTGTACGCACACATATGGACAGTGTGTAAAATAGGTACAGTTCAACTGTACGCACACATGGACAGTGTGTAAAATAGGTACTGTACAGTTCAACTGTACGCACACATATGGACAGTGTGTAAAATAGGTACAGTTTAACTGTACGCACACATGGACAGTGTGTAAAATAGGTACTGTACAGTTCAACTGTACGCACACACATGGACAGTGTGTAAAATAGGTACAGTTCAACTGTACGCACACATATGGACAGTGTGTAAAATAGGTACAGTTCAACTGTACGCACACATATGGACAGTGTGTAAAATACAGTAGGTACCGTGTAGTTCAAATACCTTACATATCTACAAAAATCTTAAAAAAAAGAAAAGAAGAACCAGCAAGTAAAATAGGAAACTACTTGTTTCAGTATTTCAGGTAGTATGTCTTTTTTGAGATACTGTAAAATGTACAGTAAAATATTCATTATCTGAACATCATTGTTTAACTTTTTTATTTTCTACTTACTGTTTACTTACCATTTTATAGCATGAATGCGGCAGCACTGACCTCATGCACAAGGCCCAAATACACGTCGTTCGGTATGAATTCGCCGTTCTTAGGTATCTTTAATTATCCAAACTATTTGATTACCAAAACTAACCTTGGCCCCAGTTAGTTTGGATAATCAATGTTGTGCTGTTCAATATCTAACAGTTAACTTATTAAAATATTAAAAGTCATAATTAACATATTGAAATTTATCTGTAATTTCCACTTAGCCTATCACTTATTTTCCTAGACATCCTTTGTTACTCTGTAAGTTCAGATAATGCCATGGTACGATGACAGCTACAAGTCCAAGGCAACATTTCAGCACGTAGCCAGTATTCATGGGAAAATGAGACTTATAAAGCAGTAGTATCATTACTGAATTGTGAGTAATGTGAGTAAACATCAGATCGCCTTATTTTTTATTAATATCGAGTGAATCAAAATGTGAGCAGAAGAACCGTGTGACCAAGGTCGAGTTCTGTGTTCTATGTCACATGTAACAAAGTCCTGCGATGGACGTCAATGGAGATTGGTGTGTTCTCACTAAATCAGAGTTTTCATGTCGTGTCCATGAAACTTCTTAAACATTTTAAGCCATAACGGTGAGGACAGTAAAGCTTGATCCTTGAATGGCCATTATGATGCCAGGTCTTTTTGCTCAAGGGCAGAGGACTCTGCAGGGCAGAAAGCTTTTGGAGTACAGAAATTGCAATGTAATTCTTTTATAATTACAGCCTTTTTAAACTTAATGAGCATATCGATTTCAGCTGCAGTTTTTCTGAAACAGCCACCTCTGTCAGAAAATAAACAGAACAGAATGCCACTGGCAGGAATCCGGACCTTACAGTGATGCTCCGAAGAAGCACAAGCCACACGGCTGATGGGCTCGGAGCTCAACCCCATGTATGCAGCATGTTGGCTGTGTGTGTGTGTGTGTGTGTGTGTACGGTTTTCCTTTGGCCATTTTACCCTTTCACTGTGCATTACATCTTAAACCTGTCTTTTTCCTTCATGTTTCTAGCTGCATGTGTTCTCCGGAAGACACAAACAGCACAAGACAGAAGGTCGCCGTATCTTAGCAACAGGCTGCTGTAATTACTGTGACAGAAATACATTAGTATGCCAACTATGAAACAATATGTCTTTGCTGTTCTCTCTCTCCTGTTGGCTCTGATTGCCCGTCGCCATCAACCTTGCTCTCCCTTTTAATGCTGGGTCTTCTCATACATGTAATCAAACAGGAAGTGCCTCACTCCACCGTGATGGAGAATATCCATCCCCCCAACGCCTCTTCGGCTGTGCACAGACATCCCATAGTGCCAGTGCTCCTCCAGGCTCAGAAGCCCAGAGACATCGGTCTCTCTCGATGCCACACTTCTTTCCAGAAGCTGGATTCCAGCCAGAGAGCTCCATTGCAGGGGAAAGCTTCGGCCACTGCATTTTGTTTTTATATCCAGCGTACTGTCACGTCGCTGGCGATTCGTCCGCCTTCCCCACCTCCCAAACTCCCTTACCTACTGCTGTTTGGTGCTCATGCACACACCGGCGTGCAGGGACACCCACACCCGTACACACGAAAAGGGGATATAAGGTGGTGTAGCCTAGCAACAGGCGAGGTAATTAGCGTGACAAGCTAGGAGCTGGCATCCCATATCGCATGTGGAGAAAACAGCTGATCTGATTTGTCCAGAAGGGGGAAGGGGAATATTCTCTTTAGCAGGGTACAGCAAATGCTCATTTTGGCTTGTTTTTATCTTGATGGAGATAATTGATTTACTTGTTGAACAAACTGCGTTTATGTAATGTAATGCATACAAGTTGAATCACTGGGAAAAAAATGTATTCTTTAAAAATCTTATTCTAATATTCTATAAAGTATATCGTTCTGTAAAATGGTATTACGAGAGACATCCCTATTCCACTGTTTTGGCTTTCCAGTGTAACAGGCCTTCACCTGGTCGCTCTCCTGCTCATGGGAGCTACGTTCATCTACATAGACAGGATCCACCGTAGAAGACGACCGCGGTCCAGTTCTGTTTCACTCTGGTCAGCTGACCAAGCGAACTACAGAAGTACGATGACAGTGCACTAGTGATCAAAGGGGAATACGGTTTCTTCACTTTCTACATCTCATCATTTATTCTCATTATACGTGAAACAAATCGATTTGACACTGCATTGTATCTTCTATATGGCCATGGGCACATAAAATTGAGGGCAATGTGTTACATATGAAGTAGAAAACTCAGCTCAACTCTCCGCAGGGACACAGCAGGATACACGGTGGCATCGGAGGTCCATTGCAGCTTAAACCCAGGCTTCTTGAAATTTTTGGAACGGGGATCCACTTTATCAGGAAAAGTTGGTTTGCATGTTTGGATCAGATGCTCCTCAGTCCTGCTGTCAGTCATGATTTTTGGCAACAGTAACTAATGATGACTGTTTATGTTTTTGTCCCCCCCGTAGGTTCTGGGGCAAGGGGAAATCAAGGTGGAAGCTGTGTGAGGGCCTCCAGGTTCAGAAGGGGTCAGTGCAGAATGGGGTACCACGGTTCCTTGTGAGTACAAGACAAGAGGCAGCCACGAGGACGGACAAGAGGGCGGCTAGTGGAGGGGGCGGGGGAGGGGGAGGAGTGGCCAGCAGGAGACGGACAGGAGTGGCTAAGAAGTACAAGGGATGGCCAATGGGAATGAGAGCAGCGATGGGCCCGGCATCCCACTGGTGGCAGGAGGCACGGCAGGTGGGAGCTCATCGTCGTCCGTGTCTACTTATGCTAAGCTGGTGCTCCTGGGGCTGATCATCTGCATCAGCCTGGTGGGAAACCTGGTGGTCTCCTTGCTCGTCCTGAGAGATAGAGCCTTGCACAAGGCCCCCTACTACTTCCTGCTAGACCTCTGTTTGGCAGACACCATCCGCTCAGCTGTCTGCTTCCCTTTCGTTCTGGTCTCCATCAAGAATGGCTCCGCCTGGACCTACAGCGTGCTGAGCTGCAAGGTGGTGGCCTTCATGGCCGTGCTCTTCTGCTTCCATGCTGCCTTCATGCTCTTCTGCATCAGCGTCACCCGCTACATGGCCATCGCACACCACCGCTTCTACTCAAAGCGCATGACCTTTTGGACCTGCGTGGCCGTGGTCTGCATGGTGTGGACCCTGTCGGTGGCCATGGCTTTTCCGCCGGTCTTTGATGTGGGCACCTATAAGTTCATCCGAGAGGAGGACCAGTGCATCTTCGAGCACCGCTACTTCAAGGCCAACGACACGCTGGGCTTCATGCTGATGTTGGCCGTGCTCATCCTGGCCACCCACGTAGTCTACATGAAGCTCCTCCTCTTCGAGTACAAGCACCGCAAGATGAAGCCGGTTCAGATGGTGCCAGCCATCAGCCAGAACTGGACCTTCCATGGGCCCGGTGCCACGGGTCAGGCGGCGGCAAACTGGATAGCAGGATTTGGCCGGGGCCCCATGCCACCCACTCTGCTGGGCATCCGGCAGAACCTGCACAACCAGAACCGACGCCTGTTGGGTATGGAGGAGTTCAAAGCGGAGAAGCGACTGGGCAGGATGTTCTACGTGATCACTCTGTTTTTCCTGGTGCTTTGGTCACCGTACATCGTTGCGTGCTACTGGCGCGTCTTTGTGAAGGCCTGCACCATCCCCCACCGGTACCTCTCCACCACCGTCTGGATGAGCTTCGCCCAGGCTGGCGTCAACCCCATCATCTGCTTCCTCCTTAACAAAGACCTGAAGAAGGGGCTGTTGGCTCACTTGCCTCCTTGCTGTAGGACTACAGCCCAGCTGCCCCGTGAGCCGTACTGTGTCATGTGACAGGGCAGGGCAGGGCAGGGCCGACGTGTGACGGGGTGGGTGTCAGCTTGAGGGACCATTTCAGTTGTTGTGGCCTTTGATTCAGTGCAAGAAAATGGAGGAATATAGGATTTCTATCCCAATGGTTATAATTTCTCAACATTAAAGAGAGACGATGTCCTGTTCTATAAGTCACATGTCCGATTTTAAAAGGCACGCAGCCAGTCCAGTTTTGAGGTTTATGTCAGGCCAGAGTTGTCACAAACAGACAGCAGCTGTTAGGCTGTTCTTGTCTTGGAGGGATGTATTGTTACTACATTGAGCTTCTGCGGATGGATTAACACGCAGGTCATCAAGCAGAAATGCAAATACCCGTTTGCAGGTATTCCAAAGTTGCTTGGTCTTGACAAAGACTGCTTCACGTTTGAGAAAGGAATCATAATAATCTAAAACTTACTTCAAACATTCAATATTTCAGAACAATTTAGTTCAAGAGCCAAGTTTAATGCATGTATATATTGTAAGCTTTGATGTGAAAGGAACGTGAAATTTACTCGGATCCCATGGGGCAGTGTACCCCCCCCCCCAAGACACACTGCACCCTCAGCAGAGTAAGGCATAAATCTGCGCTGACTGAAATGCTACAAGTGAGGTTTCAGTTCAGCCTGCGTCCCTCTCCTCAAGTCGATCCAGGCCCTGACTGGCTGCCCTCTCACAGGCAACGTCACATGACTCACAATGGACTTGCAAGGTGGCGGTGGAGCCTCTGGCTCCCTCAGCTGCATGAATCAAAGGCAGCAATAACAAGGTTTAGGTGAAATATATTTATGTATATTTCTGAGTTTCTGTAAATTATAGCATATTTGGGCATTCTACTGCCTTGCCTGGCTTTAAGGTCCTATTTGATTATGATAAATTATTATTGATGTTTTTTTAATCTTAAACTTATTTATCGGTTGGTTTGACAAATGTAAAGGCATTCAAGTTCTTTTGCTGCACATTTTGACCTCTTCATGTCCTTTAAAAAGCTGTATTCCAATACAAAGTACACTGGATTAAATGGTAAATTCATACAGTGGATACTGTACACAAGGGCTTTTACAGCACGAGTAACTTACCAGAAGTCATGAATTGTCCTGTTCTGATACATTTCAGACTGAGTGAGGGAGAAGTTTTGTTGAGAGAGAAAGACAGTATAATCCAGTGAGCCAAAACATTATGGCTACCCCCCAGCAGAACAACTGGCTCTTCCAAGCAGCAATAAGACACGCCTATAAAGGCACAAATGAGAAAGGGGATGTTAAAGGACAGGAACATGCTGAACGTCACTGTCATGCTCCTCAAAACCATTCACACATTCCCAGCGACATGGTAAATGGGGATTATGCTGCTGGAACCAAGCTGTGCCATCAGGGGACAGCGATGGACCTGGATGCAGCCTGGTCAGTACACGCCTCTCCTCTTAAGTCGCCTTCCTCATTCGTGCTTTTTTAGGTGCATCATGTGATGCTTGGGAAGAGCCATTTGTTCTGCTGGGCAGTGGTACAGTGACGTGAAATGTAAAGACTGGTTACCTGAACATAGTGCTGAGTGGAAAATTAAATCTTTCCGAGAAGAATCGTGCATAGTAAATCACAAACATAGAGTAAAGAAAAAAGAGTGATAACCAACTACTTAAATTAAAACACAAAAGTAGGGAGATGCACAAACCGAATGTCCGTTTTTGTTATTGGTGTGACCTAACCAAGCTTTCGGTTCATCTTCAAAGCTGCTATTCATGACTCGGCTGTAATCAGGGGGTTATTGTCCCATTTTAATGAATTTCAATCATCAAATAACAGGATGAAACAAGCAAGGCAAAAACAAAAGCAAACCCTAGTGAGTTACTTCACACAATTTATTGTGCTGTTTATCACCTAAGTGTGTAATTGGGTTAGTTAGCGACTGGAGGTAAAATGAAAAGTGTGACAAACTCGCAGAGCAGTCAAAGAATACTGACTCAAAATGAAAACCAGCCAATAGTGACAAAAGTAAGTCATTTCTCCCCTTGTGACTTTCTTTCTGACTTGACATTCAGTCGGGACATGTGACAGGAAAGGGCCAAAATCAGCAGAGGACAGAGCGACACTGCAGGTGGCCAACACTGACAGCAAGGCAGCCACATGCACAACTGAAACGTGCATTCACTGGGGAACGATAGGAGTGAAAGTCTGCACGGCCACTGGCAGAAAAAGACACCAGGCTGACGGTATTATTTCGTAAAGAAAAATAATGTTTAGTGTGCTGGAAACATCAGCAACGAGGCATCGCTCTGTAACATCGCTCTGTTGTTTTTCAATGCATTAAGAAGGGTTGTCTGTAAGTGTCAAATAATCAAGGAGGTATTTTGGTACAAAAGAATGCCACTCAGCTTTGCATACCACCTGATAAGTGGATGATCAGTTCATCGTAATTCTTTGGCATTTGACAAGGGGTGTCATTGATTAAAATATTTTAATGGTACAACGTACCAATTTAATGGTATAGACAATGCTATATGGAGTGAGGGGATGTACCTCTTTACCAGACTCTGATTTGTTGTTCCTATTGGCTAGAGGGTGCTAAAAATAAAACAAGCAAAACACACGTCTACAGCCAACGATACAAGACTCTGTCAGACCCTAATATTGTCAAGTGTCCGATGCACTACATAGAGGGATACAGTCTGTTTCTGTGGGCCTCGGTTTATTTCCTGATACCAAGAAATGAGAAAAAGGAAACCAGTGGAGAAAAACACCTGGCAGAGGATGAATTTTCTACTTCTCCGTAAGTTAAGAATTTAAAAATAAAAATAAAAAAAAAAAACCTGGGAAAGAAACACACCACAGAGAAACTAAATGAATAAAAACATTGTGGCAAATGACATTGAAGATCATGCTTTTTCACAATGAGAGGAGACCTTTAAGAAAACGGAGCTGATGCCCTTGAGGAATTAAGAGGAAATTTCTGGATTCATGTGGATTTCTCTGAAACGTTTGTTCGTCGTGGGGGTTGCATGGGTTCAAGACACAGTGGATGGAGTCAGAATGAAAAGGAAGCAGACGGGGTAAAAGAAGAAGTTTTTTTTTTTTTTAATTACAGAAATGCCTGTTTTGACTTTGGGAGTCTTTTCAGGCATATTATCTTTTGTAAATTAACTGTGACCTCTGTATTATCCAACGTGTATAATATGAGCAATGGACTAACTTTGGGGTGGGGGGTCTTGGTAAGATTTCTACCACGCATGTCTGTGTGTAAATGTGTGATTGTGGGGGACGCGTGATCAGCTTGGAGGGAACGTTGATTCCTTGATTCCAGATATTCGAAAAGAAAAATGGCCACATACTGCAGAGCTTTGTTTTAAAATGTTGACTCCTGGTAATACGTCCCTCAGTCTCTCCATACTCCAGGCACTGAAGCAGCACTTTGCTTCAGGTCAAGTTAAGCTTCCTCTAGCTGGACAGTAGCCTAGTTTCTGAACCCAAATTAAATTCTATCAGCAATTTGTATGTATGCTGGATTTTCAAAACAGCAAGATCACATGAAGCCACATCTGAAGATTCTTCATTGGTCTATACCGACAGATCAATAAAGAGATGACACACTTTTCTAAAGTCTATATAACAATTAATATGAATTGTTACCCAACCAATATCCATGCTATAGTGAGTTTGGCAGAACTTAAATAAAATAGATGGGTTCAAATAACAGCAAGCTAAATCTAATTGCATTGACAAAAGGACTTGTCCATCAGTACCTGCTCTGCATAAGTACTGTAGCAGTAAAATTTCAGTGTTTGGTTTCAAATCTTTTATTTCACTTCTCAGATCAAGCTAGCTGCAGGTTTTCTTTATGTCGCCCAGCCCTGACACGCTGTTGCTTTTACCATTTAGAGTTTCCTACCAGAATGTCGGGTGGCACCTCAATCTCAAAAGATGTATTCTGAATGTTTCTTTCACATTAATTTGCCACAGAAGCCACTTCTGAATACACCTTAAGGGTACTCAAAAAAAAAAAAAAAATTTAGCCTAAATGTGGGGGGGGTCGTCCTTGGAAAGTATGTTATATATTTTTAAAAGTGAATCTTCATTTAAGAATTTTTGCAAAACAATTAGAAACTCATTAAATCTATGAAATGAAAATGTTCATATTACAATATGGGTTATCGTGCTGAAATGGGTAAATCTATCCGTATTAATCTGTATCAGTATTTATTTTCATAATCAAAACGTTTACACTTCCAAAACCAGTAGAAGTGTGAAAAATGCAGTCTTTTGGTATACATTAAGTGGCCCGGAGCCGACTTTGCATCAAAGCTTTTCCTTTGTAAAGAAACAGCATTGTTAATTCTGTAAACCAGAATGTGTCACTGAGAAAAGAAACGGCGGAGGTAAATACTTCATGACTAAGTGAGTAGCTAATACACTTCACACTGAGTTAAAGAGTGGGCTGAACACTCGTGTGTGATCTCTTAAGCAATTCCACTTTCAGGAATCTCACAAAAACAAGACTGTCTGAATGCACATCTGAAGGTGTACAAGCACCACTGTCCTCTTGGCCCACTTACAGTAATTAGTCAGGAGTAGCATTTTTCATAATCTCAAGTATGTGGTGGATCACAAGATGAAGGGGGGGTAAACAGATCAAAGATTCTGTTCTTTTCTGTATGTCTGAAGTGGGTTTTTGCCATCCTGACAATAAAAGTCTACTTTTGATGCATTTCAACTACTTTTTTCCAGTTCCAAATGAAAGCTTACGCTTACAGTACTACACAACAGGCTTTAAACAGCCTAACGGGTCTGTGTTGCGTAATGCAATCTGTACGGCAAATCAGCCGCAGAACAGGTTAAACACACAAGATACTACAAATTACTGAATAACTAGCCGTAAATATTTACATCCATACAGTTTCCACTTGGCAACGTGTTGAGCTAGATGGGTCGAATTCTGCAGGCAGGGCAGCTTTCCAGAGTTACATTTATAAACGGGCGACACCTGGTACAGACCAGGATGGAGAACACGATTGTGTTCACAGAAATATTACCTTTAATGAACAGCAGCTTTACGATCCAGGTAAAAATAGGGGACTATGCAAAAACAAAATTTATGTCCACACAATTTCATGTGTCATTACAGCAGACTGTAGAGCTCACAGAGGGATCCTACAGCACAACAGATCAAACTAACTCACTTTGATTAGCACCCAACAGGCTCTTCTGAAAGTTTCTCCATCACAGTCCATTTTAGCAGCCTTTCCAAACTCAAAAAAATTGGATAAAGTTAGGTTTGTTCACATTACATGGACACACCTACCTTTTACAAATTAAAATGACCACAGAGCTGACATATTGCACAAAAACATAACAGCAAAAAAAAAAAAAAAAAAAAATCACAAAAAAGGAAACACGTGTGTTTATTATGCTGGGAGATCAAATGACGTAAGGTCATGCATCACCATGGAAACTCCTCAGCAACATGCTAATTTCAGAATCAAGAGATTAAACGTGCAGTTCAAAATTTATCCATTTTTGTTTTATACCAAGAGTAGAGCTGTTCATCATTTAGCAACTGTTTAATAAAAAAAAAAACAAAAAAAAAACTTGCCAAGTAGTCCTCCGTACAAGTTTGTGGAACAATTGCGCCACCTAGTGGATACGAGGATATGCTACCTTGAACGAGAACAGACGGAATTAAAACAAGGAGTGAAGTGGTCGCAAAACAAAGGTGGACAATAGAGTTTATTTACATTAAGTTTCCAAAATGTTTCATTGACACTGGATGAGTAAAAAGCAGAGATAAACAGACTGAACGTTAAAAATGACACAGACAACACTGGACTTTGGTGACAAACCTAAAGATTACTAAACAGCATAAGAGCCAGGGTCCTTTTTATGAAAAGAGCATCTCGCTACATTTAAACAAGTCAGAATGTCACTTCTGGAACACCATAGTGTTGCATTCATTCATGTTTTATGTCACTAACTACAGAGGCCGCAGTACCTTTCAGATTAAACATTGAAAAACACACAATACTCAGGTTTTCTGTTGTACACAGAGAGATTGCACCAGGAGATGTGGCTGACTCATGACATTTGTAGCTGGTCTTTGGTTGAGATGGCAATAATACACTTTTTAGACTAGAAATTCCACAGAGATCAGGAAACGAGAGGACCAATCAAAGCAGGTTCCTCAAATATTCATCATGCATGGCTCAGCATCAGAAATGAAGAAGGAAGGATGTCAAAATGGCACCAGTTCCACTCTACTCCTGTGAAGTGGGCCAACCTACAAAGGAGTTCGAGCGTGTTGTGGTGTATAGAAGACAGGGTACCAACATAAACGGAAAAACACCCCATCAATAAAGCACAGGGTGTAGGCCCCTGAGGAGGAGATTCTCAAATGCTGCTTTTCTGAAGGAGTCAAGACTGATATGCGCAAGAGCATTTTAAAAAGGCAGCAGTTTTTAAAAAATTAATGCATGAAGATCTTTACAATAATATCTCCCTTGCTATTATTAGCTGTACTCGTGATACATTCGAGTCATTTTTTATTCTTAATTTTTCTAATAAGAAGTTACATCCTAGTAACCAGCAAACGTTATGGGGGGGGGGGGCAAAAAGTAAGTGAGATAAATTTCCTCCATGAGATCTTACCATAGCCTGCTTCAGATTTGCTTCTTCACAACGTTAAACTATTTTCACCAAGAGGTCACAGGTATAACCTACTGCATACCATAACTGATGGAAGAGAACCAAAACGTCGAGATATTTCACAACGGATTGATTGTTTGACAAGCTGTAAGATGGACATTCAGCACAAAAAGCACAAAAAAAAGCACAGAAGACTGCCAACTCGTCTCATTATAGCTGCAGCTTTGCACAGGAGGGAGAGAAGCGGCTCACCAAGTTTATATTTCTGTATATGTCCAGTGCTTTAGCAACCTGACACAAGCCATTTTTCCCAACCATCCATTTGTATATTCAAGCCTTCGAAACTATACACATGCATAGAGAGACAAATGGTCTGTACGCTGTCCTTGGGGTCCACAGAGAACATGTGACAGTATATACAGATGTGGTTACACACTTTCACAGCACACGTCAATGAATTGCACAGATGAGATGGACAGCGATTCCAGTGTTCATAAAAGGCCAGTTTTTAAAAGATATGCTAAGGAATGGGAAATTCTGCACTAGACATGCCACGTGCATTTCTCAGAAAGCTACTAGCCAAGTTCACACACTGTGCAGCTTTTTTAAATGACTGAATGTTCAGTGAAAGATGACCGCTAAATCGAAAACAGCTGGCAGTGTCTGACTTTTGGTGGAGCGGGAAAAAAAAAAAAAATAATAAAAATCAGTTTTTTTTCTGAGTCCATTAAAATCTGAGCATAGATGCAGTTTAAGGCTCCTTCTGAACTAAACAAGCAGCTTTTAGTCCATGACCACCCAACTGTCCTTCAGACCTCTTGGGGGGGCGTCAGGCTGGATGGCCAATGATAAAACACATGAAGGTAGTGAAGGTTTCCATGATTTGAACCGAAAATAACAAGGATACAGGGAGATTCATAAGCAGCTGTGACAATACAGACTTGTGTCAAAATTAAACAAAAATCCAGAGACATGGGGAAAAAAACTGATTAAAAAAACCAAGACGCAGGGTAACCCCTCACGACAAACGATGTTAAAAATTTGCTCCCTACAGCTTAGAACAAATACTTCCGACAGGACTCCACGCCACACTTGCACTCCACTCTAACCCGCCTCTTCGGGGAACCAGGAAGACCAGCCCGACTGAAATTAGAGTCCATTCGTGTACTTTCCGCATCAACTGGATCAACTGAAAACAGGGCGAGTGGGAGTGAGGTCAGTCAGAACCTGCGTGATGCACCCATTTTTACAGATGGGCTTGTAATGGTAAGACAGGAATGCCTCTGCAGGCTTCGGTCCATTTCATGCAAACTACAGCAGAGCGCAGCATATGACAAACTATATTAGCATCATTAAGTCCAAGTAATGTTCATGGAGGTCATGATCATCAACAGCCGGACATACTGAGACTGAAAGACGCACCACCGCTAGGCACAGAAGGCCCCTTTTCACTTACTATGCATTTTGTAGTCGAACGTGAGCTCCTCCCCGGGTTTGATGTGACGCGTGGAGAAAAACGCTATTCTAGGCAGGCGCTCGTCGATGTTGTCAATGAACACGTTGTATACCTGCAGGTTAGGGTTGCACTTCGGGCCGAGGGATGCAAAAAGAGACGAGCGAGTCAGACTAACCACCGAAGATCATGCGAGCAATCAGGACACCAGATCAGGAGCAAGCAGGACTCTCATTTCAAACTCAGCGGTCAATGAGTATCGGTACATT
Organism: Gymnarchus niloticus; assembly: GCA_009936485.2. NCBI lineage: Eukaryota > Metazoa > Chordata > Actinopteri > Osteoglossiformes > Gymnarchidae > Gymnarchus > Gymnarchus niloticus. The sequence continues at coordinate 10,269,214 of JAACJT020000086.1, read as the reverse complement.
CTGAGCAGCTGATTAAGCCATGCCTGTGTGTGTGTGTGTCGTATGGGAAACCCAGCAAAACAGGCTGGCAAGCTCAAGAAAGAAACAGCAGGTCAGGACAAGAGAGTCTTAAGAGGGTAAAAGCATGAAAGAGGGCGATACTGAAAGCAGGAAAACATCAACCTATGGAGAAAAGGTAGAACAACACACATATCTCAGAGCAACCAGGGCCTGATGGTAAGAGCCACTCACAAAAAGATAAGATACAAGTCCTAGCTGACTGTTTGGTTAAGAAGTGATACCATGTGCTGTTATCAGATTTGAACAAGCGACCAAGGAACTATGGCCATATGGGCTTAGAAGTTAGTGTGTGCAGCCTTTTTGGAAGTAAAAGCAGGAGAACAAATGTACTCACACTGTGGTTGACGAAATGGGAGATGTTCCCGTGGCTAGCAGCGTCCACCGTGTACACGTCCTCCACGTAATCCAAATCAAACAGGTACGTGGCCCCTTGACGGTCATATACGTGGCCCCTTTTCTCCGCCTCCTCGGTCGTGATGATCTGAGACAGACAAGCAAGACTGTCAGTTGGCGTCACACTGGTAAATCAATACAGCGGCAACTGAACATTAAAATCACCACACGAGGACAGAGGCAGGGCTTCGTTAGTAAGCAGAGGCCAGCTAGAGAAGGCCATTGTTAAGAGTCCAGCTACGAGGGATCACAGGTTCCACTTTCCAGAATGTTTCCTCATCAATACAAGCCACTTTGAGAATTCAAGTCATTTAATCAATGGAGGAAAGGCTCCTACAGCAAAATAACAGCCATGACATTTTAACCCATGAGTAGAGGATTTCATTTTACAAGGGAGCTGTAAGCCTGGATTAAGAAAACTACTCATTGTACATTTTTACACACACAGTGGGGCCAAATCAGACCCCGCTGAAATTTAAGGGAATTTTTTCCATTTAATCCAGCAAATATTTTTTGAATGGGCTGAGAAATACCAGTAATTCACCTTGGATCAATGAAGTAAGGAGGCCCATTTAGTGACAAATCCATATTGGAGCTTGATTTGAACAGAAGGGTTTATATAAGGAGGGGAGAACAGAAGAGAGATTTGATAGATTCTGTTGTCATCAAACAGTGGGGGTGATTTTCCCTGCTTTGCAGTTGGACACCTGCACTGAATTGACTATACCCTGACAAAAGAGAAGTCCCACTCCGTTCTTCAGAGACGTGCTCTACCCTCTGGTTTAGGTCTGCATGGAGAATTCATATTACAGCAGTATAATAAGCCAAAATATGCCTCAAAGCTTTACAAGAACTACTCAAATACCAAAGAGAATGAATGAGTACCAACCGCAGTGGAATTTCATCCAGAGACACTTAACTTTGATCCTGTCAAACATTTCTGGGGGCACTTGAGCATGAAAGTAACATCAGAAGATGCTCTCAAACACCCTCAGATTATGCTGGAATAACACAGATCATCAGGTTTTGTACAAACCTGTCGAGTCCATGCCAGCTCGAGTAGACGCCATCGTCAGAGGGGTAAACAGAGATTATGGAATTCACAGAATTACGTACAAAGATTCAGCTTATCACTCAAGTTGTTATGCTGATATTAGAATTCTAAACGTACAATTTTGTATCAAATTTGAAAATGCAGATTCTTCAGTAGTAGTTTTGGTGCTCACTGTATATTTAGATGTGAGTTGTATGTTTAAAATCTGCTTTAGAACGACACCTGCTGCCATATTAAAAAAGAAAATTTGTATATTTGACAGAAAACATACATGCAATGACATTATTTTTAAATCACCACCATTAGGCTAGATTTTGAGTTCATGCTTACTTACTGGGCTTGTTTAAAAATTAAATAAGGGATGGGAGTTGAGATCGTTTTCAAAGCATGCTATTACTACACGCATGTGCACGGTAAAGGACGTGTTTAATAATCCACCCGTTTCAGACAGCTGTTGACAGAGCTTCCTGACTGAAGCCCTTAGTTGCCTGACTAAACCCAAGCTATTAATCACAGAAATCAAACATGCACATTTTTAGGATATCTGACTGAGAATTCCACAGAAGAGAGAGTACATTTCTGCAAAAGTGGATTAATTGACTGCAGATTAAAAGATTCTGTTTAAAAAAAATAAAAAGAAATACATGAAAGTTAGACACCGCATCGTAGTTTTGTTAAAACCTGGAAGAGAGAACCAAAGCTTTGATTCAGAAATTCATTTGATTATAAGATCAAGAGATATTACACTTTCTACTTGTACTATCTGCTAGACTAGATTCACAAAATTGCACTAAAATCAGTAGATTAAGCAGCAGAACACGGCAGGTCACTTCCTGACCATGCGGCATTCACCTGAACATTCTCCTGTTCAAAACCAAGAGCTCTATAGACACGGCGTTCCCTGAGCTCTGTCCACATCACAGAGACACACAAGGCTGCTTACAGCCCACAAGGAAACTCTGACCACCTCCTACTGGCCACTGAGCCAATGAAGATCCGTCAGCACAAGCAGCGTTCGTGTAGTGGGAGATCATGACCAATATGGTGTTAAACACAACTTAAGTGGTCAGTCTACTCAGCCAGGTCCACTTTGGTGCTTTGGACACCCAGGAAGCTGACTTACCTCGCCGATGTACTCCATGACGAAGGTGTTTTTACGGATGTGCTCCATGGTGCGCACACCCCAGCCCCGCCCATTGTCTGTCTTAAAGATGCAGAGGTCGTACTGGATGCCCTTCTGTACCACGCGGTTGGGGCAGTCGGGGCCGCAGCAACAGCGGGAGTTGCACTCGTAGATGGGCAGGCCGGCGCGGAGCCGCACCTGCCCCTGGTCGTTGTAGGCGAAGCGGTAGAGGGAGGCCCCGGCACAGCAGCCTTTCACCGGCTCTCCCAGGCAGTCGGTGCACTCGCAGCCCACCGCCACCTCGGTGAGAACAATGCCATCGCCCACCTTGTAGTTATTGATGTAGGTGAAGTTCTTGGGCGGGCCCTCCAGGTCCACCTCGTTCAGTACGAAGATGCGGCCCTTGTGGTTGCGTGTCTTGTTGAGGTGAGCCTCCCAGCGCCGAAGTTCCTGCCGCTGCTTGGCCTTCTGCACCAAGTACGACGCCATGCTGCTGTCCAGCTTCTTGGGACTACGCCTCTTCTTACACTTGCGTAGCTCCAGCTCCAGGTCCCGCCGGAAGAGCTTCAGCAGCTTCACACAGTGGAGGTTTTTGCGTGGCTCCCAGGTGTTCTCCGACTCGGGATAGCCCTTCCATTTCACCAGGTAGAACTCTTGATCCTGAGCAAGATGCGATTGACCGAAATCAAACGTTTGCTTAAAACCACAATAATCCTGCCTCAACATTTTGTTTTCCACGTTTCTGCACATGGAAACCCATCGATAACAACGTAGGTCTGGCAAAAGGCTACGAGAAATCATAGAACGGCCTATGTAAATGTTCCTAATATACACCTTGCTAAAAAAAAAAAAAAAAAAAAAAAAAAAAAAAGCCAGAGAAAATCTGACAGGGCTTCAAATGTCACACATTTCCCATAAATATTGAGGCCTGGGGAAGATAACTCAACACAATGGAATCTTAACCTGCCACGTTAAAGATGGTGCACAGCTTTTGGGTCAAAAAAGGAATTATTTTAACTAACCCATCTTCCAATTCAGACTGAAATTCAGACCTGGATACATACACAATACAAATGTGCCATGGCCCTGCTCTCACACACACACACACACACACACACACACACACACACACACACACACACACACACACACACACACACACACACACACATAACATGAAATCAGATTAAAGCAATTCCTCCATAAGGAACACTGAATAAAGTATCTACTGATTACTACACAGTACACTGGAAACAGACATAAAAAGTGAGGAGAAAAAAAAAACCACTGCTAAAAATCTGCAGCAGATGTTTAAACAGACCATATCATGAAGCTCAGACACAAATCAAAGTACTTTAGTCAGCTCTGAGCCGTAAAAGCTGTTCCAGGACACGCCAACTAATATTAATAATTAAATAAAGTGACCATTAAAAGAGCCGTTAGAACGAAAAACTCAATCTGTTTATAATGAATGCCTCACAGCAACGGTACGCCATGTTGACTATAAACACCTTCAAACTGTCAATACAGAAAGCTCAAGTTAACAGTCAGCCAGTCATCAGAGGCCTGAAGAAGCAGAGCTGGACATCAGCTGAGTCAGTAAACCATATACACTCAGCCCATTAGAGAGAGAGATTAATGCCAAGAAATACAAAACCATTTCCACCAATCGTGTTCATTGTACTGAAAAGCAAAGGTGGAATGATCACAAAACAGTGTTTACTGTTAGCTGAGCCACTGATGGACATCCTGGTGTGAGAGTGCGTATGACGCCAACAACTAGAAAGCACATAATTAAGGACCTTCTGACAGAGGAACGGTGCTTAATCCCTCCAGGTCATGGTGATCCAACGCCCCAGCAGAAACACCTCATGTTGACATCATCTTTACCCAGTTCCATGAGCAGTTTAACTACCTGCCTTCTTGCAGACCACAGTGTTCTCTGTCACCAAATGATATGAAGCAGACGAACAAGAGCGTTAAACAGCCTCCATGTCCTCACCTTAGTCTTCCTGTAGTCGCAGAGGTACTCCACTTCATAGTCATTAAGATTCTTCTTGTTCACGCCCACCTCTTGGCAGAAGACCCTCTCCTGTCGGCAAAGAGTCTCCAGCTGGTTCAGTGACACCTTGCATGCGACACTGCAACCTGCAGAAGGGCAAACAAGCAAGGTGGTCTGCCAACAGACACAACACTGAATACCTGGCCACCTATTGCTTAGGTCGGCGTGATAGATAACCAACTCTACCAGTGTGACCATTTATAACCAGGTCATGCAAAATGAGCCATTATACCTGTACAGTACATGTCCAACCCTGGTACAGGAGGATACCTCCCTGTGTCTTAAACCTGTTTTGGACACATTCATCAGGTCATCATGATACTGATCCAGATTTCACACCTGTAGACAAACTTAGAGACCCCCTTGCAGGTGCATTCATGCACACAAAAGTTTTAATTTCCTAATGGACCATAAGCTGATTCATCTGGGCCATAAAATTACCAATTATGAAGATTAACTATAACATTCCAGGTCTAAACTTACAAGACCCCATGAATAGCACACCGAACACTGAGACCAGCCAGAATAGGTTTAATAAATAAGCACACAAATTACAAGGCATACAAGTATGGTAGGTCTGACACAAAATGTCATTTTTAGATGAGAAACTAAAAGCGACAATGGGAGCCTGCAGGAAAAGGGCTGAAACCTGTAGTCACGGTGTATAGGAAAGTGATACTCAGACACAACTTTACTGGAAAAAAGTACAAAAATGCCAGGGTATACAGATCTTCTGAAACTAGCAGTACCTTTTGTTAATGAAAAAAATAACACAGCAGCCATGTGCTAGGAAGATGCATGCATTCTGCAGACCTTCAGACAGAGGCTCAGGTTAAACTACAGGTCTTGGCAGGCTGGAAGCTGAATTTGAATCCTGGAGGTAAACATGCCCTGGTCGCCTGTCAGTCTCTCCACCTCAGATAAGGTCTGCCCTGTGCCCCGTATCCTGGACCCTGTAACCCGTGCCCCGTATCCTGGACCCTGTAACCCGTGCCCCAGACGCTGTGCCCTGTAACCCGTGCCCCGTGCCCCCGTATCCCAGACCCCGTAACCCGTGCCCCAGCCGCTGTGCCCTGTAACCCGTGCCCCGTAACCTGTTCCCCAGACGCTGTGCCCTGTAACCCGTTCCCCAGACGCTGTGCCCTGTAACCCATGCCCCGTAACCCGGACCCTGTAACCCGTGCCCCAGACGCTGTGCCCTGTAACCCGTGCCCTGTAACCCGTGCCCCAGACCCTGTGCCCTGTAACCCGTGCCCCAGACCCTGTGCCCTGTAACCCGTGCCCCGTAACCCGGACCCTGTAACCCGTTCCCCAGACCCTGTGCCCTGTAACCCGTGCCCCAGACCCTGTGCCCTGTAACCCGTGCCCCGTAACCCGGATCCCCAGCTGCCGAAACGCCGAACGAACAACGTTCGTGTACAGCGAGCCTCGCCGAGACCCAGCCAGTAGTTACCGGGCTGCCAGCTCGCTGTACCACCGCCCCACAACGTCTCTCCACGATTCACTGCCCAGATGCGCATATAGTCACACAACGGTAGGGAGGAAACGGAGCCGTTTTCCCTGATAAAAGACAAACCCTGCAGACGATTTAAAGGAAAACTTCCTACCTTTCAAATTTTCCGCCATCTTCTTCCCACCGCCAAAATCGGAATAGTACAGGAGGGCGGAGGGAGGACACCTGAGAGCTCGATGATTGGACCGAGCGCCAGTCGCTGACACTCCTTCTGTCCAATAGACGTCGAGTATCGCCGACGAATATTTCAAATGGACAGAATGTATCCAATTCAAACGCGCGAGATGTGGGCGGAACCGTGTGCTCGACTTCGGCGGGACTCCAGCCAATCAGTACGCGTGAAAATGTTCGACTACGTCTGCGCGTTCGAAGAACATACTAGAGTTTAAAAATCGTCCGCCTGGCGGCTCGTGCGATGCGGCCTCTACAGCCAGTAGCCCGCTGGGACCGACGCTTGTGGCTGTCGTTCGGCGGGGTCATCTGATCAAACTCATGGGCTTAAACGTCCCATCTGTCGGCAGAATTGGAAATTCGCTGCCACACAAGCTTTGTACCCGGATAGTGTGTCTTATTTCTTAAAGCTATAGAAAATGGACATTATTCCCTTCAAACTTTCTATTTCTGACCTGGATAATGAAATGTAACGTAATTCACTCTCATTTATCAGCCCCCGATTACCCAGGTCACAAAAGCAAAGGCTGAAGAGAAAATGAAGTCGACTCCAGTTACGTTAGGCATAAGCAACTGGGAAGGAAAACACTTTCTGCCCAGGAACAAGAAAAAGTACAAATTGTGTGCCGTGGTGTGGTCTGCTGTGGAGGCTTACACTTCTCTTAGGTCTTGGTTTTATATGGCGCAGAGCTCGTAGTGAGGAAACAGGACAGGTGGTGTAATGGGTTTGAGTACATTAACATCAAAAATAGCTTTTGATGATGAGCTCATGATGGTATCAAGTAAATATCTGCTTCAAGAGCCGAAGTTTACAAGATTCAAATCTGTTCAAATGTATCATTTTATACTTATTCTAAATGTGTGTACTGAGACAGACAATACAAGTAATGTGGTTTGAATTCCTTCTGTTTAAATAATTCAAGAAACAACTTAACCCAAGAAATGTGGAAGCTCCTATCCATCCATATCTGATGCAGGGTCCTGGAGGACCAGGAGCCTATTGCAGGCAGCTTAGGGCACGAGGCTGGGATACACCCTGCATGGGGTGCCAACCCATCACACACAGTCACGCACTATGGGCAACTTATAGATAAAAGCTTCTAGTTTTCTCAGATTTAAAAATAAATGCAGAACAAACAACCCTGGATGGTGTTTACTTCAAGTAATGGAATTTATTATGAATTAAGCACTCATAAATAAGTAGTAATTTGTCAATCTACAAGACTGAAACATCTCCACACAAAATGGTACCATCAATATTTTACATCCCACACTGACATTCAGAAGGAGGCACGTTGGATTTCATCTTGATTTGCTCCTGTATCACCTAAACTCACGCCATGATCCACATTAAGACTCTTTTCAATATAATCAGCCTTAACTGGTTGGGAAGATCAAAACTGCCACTTTGATGCTAAGATAGTTGTTACATCAGATTCAAAAGCTTTGCAGTGTTTCCAGCTTAAAATTACATGGGGGAAAATGTGTTGATGTTTTTATCATGTCTAATTTGCCTTGTTAGAAAATGAAGACACGTTAAGAAAACCACCCAGAGGTAATTGTAATGTGTTTTGTGATGCCTAGAAAACTGAGGTTTTTAAAAATATATAGGCCTCCATGTAGCTAGTCAGCCCTGCACACATTTGAATCATGCACAAACCCAATCCTGTCTATTTCTGCATGGCTTCATTTATGCTATTATAACCCCACAACACACATAGCAAACTGCATTACATAAGATTGAAATACAAAGCTGTGTTTTGCTTTTGTGTTGCGTTTTGCTTCATGAAAGTGGTCCTTTAAATGTCTGGCAGACTATTAAGCGCTTTGTGATATCATCACGTGTACTTGATGTAAAGCCGGTACTAATGTATCGTCATCCAGAGCTCCAAGGAAGATATTTTCTGCCAGGTTTAAGAGGTGCTGCCAAATGACATGTCACTCGTTTAAAACAATTATGACGTCTCAGCTCGGTAATCACTACGTAAGCAGAATTTAAACCACAAAGTGGACTCCTAAGACATGGAAAAAACACAGATCTTGCTAGCTTTCTGCTGGTGGAAAAACTTAAATGCACACTTTCTGTAGTTCGTCATGGTTTTCCCACTAGCCCTTGATTTAAAAAAAAGAAGCAGGGCTAAATATTGACACTGCAGCATTAATATCTGCGTACAGGCTTCTATTATGCAGAGGATGGAAAATCCTAAATATTTCTATTTAGTTATGTCACTGCCATATAGGTACAGTGGTGTTTGGAGATTACGTAAGCATGTTTATTAACCCTGTATAAGGAAACATTGCAAGATGAACAGAGTAGAGGCTGAGTGTGAATGGAAGTGAAGAGCAGACAGTGGCTACTTCTGCTCCCGCCTCCAGACGATGACCATGCCAGTGGCGTCCGAGGAGGCCAGGAGGCTTTCGTCACAGTTAAAGCTGACGTCCATCACTGGCCCGCTGTGGCCCTGCAGCTTGTTGACGATGGCTTTGGTGTTGCGCTCCACGTCGAAGAAATACACGCAGGCGTCCTCGCTCCCCGTCACTGCGGAGATGAAGATGGGGTCAGACGTGGCTCCACAAAGTAAGGCGTCGACAGATGGGCTGTGTGTTGGCCTTACCCACGCAGGCACCCTGTCTGAAGGACATCAGGGGGCAGAAGATACTATGCAGAAGCTGGCAGCTATGTTGAATGGGAAAGCTCCTCTTCAATTGTAGCGTACCCTCATTGTCCACGACCCTGTCGAACACATACCAATCGGTACCATCCATCCATCCAGATGAGGACTGCAGGGAGCCTGCGGCCTATTCCAAGAAGCCCAGGGCACGAGACAAGGGAACGCTCTGGACTGGGTTTCAGAACAGTCAACACAGCTTCTATGAGCGTGCAAATGATGCAACAGCCCAACCATCTATTACCCAGTAACAGTAAGAATGGGGACTGCAGCCCATCCAGGCAGTGTAGGGTACAATGCAAGGTTACATGCCTGTCCAATGCAAAACATGCGCACTACGGACAATTTATTCCAATTTACTTAAAAGTAAAAGCCCGTTAGATTGTTAATCAGTCAATACTTTTATAGGGGTATGATGACACCTGTCACGTTCAGGATTGGGGATTTAGATTCCACCCCTGCTCTTTGTGTAGCGGTTGTGTGCTTTTCCCCTGTTGAGCTGGTTTACTCTGCGTTCTTCACAGACCAAAGACATGCAGTTAAGAGATCGGATGCTGCATGGACATTCTACCCACACAAATTCTGCCAAAATGTGCACTGTACCCCGTTTATTCAGTACCGTACGAGTCTGGCTTACCGATACAGCAGCAGCTTGTTGACACAGGCATTGACCAGGAGGGAGGGGTCACGCGCCTCCCGGCTGATCCAGGAGCGGGCTGATATGCTGGAGACGGGGCTGCCCTCGTTCACCACCAGCCGTTTGGCTTTCGTCAGCTTTCCTGCCAAGGGAAGGCGGGTCCGTAACCGTAACCTGAAAAGGGCTTCGGCAGTCATTTTTGTGGCTGCCTGTACAATTACTGTATAATTTGGCAGACAATCACAAAAATAACCAAAGCATCTAAATAATAGCACACTACCTTTAAGACAAGTTTTCACTGTTGGATTTTTTTATGTCTAATTAAAGAAGCTGGTAATTTTCTTCCAGTGCAGCAATGAAACAGCGTTCTACTGCGAGCCCTCTGGTTGCTCGAACGTACCTGTAGTCATGTCAAAGAGGAAGGAGAAGATGCTACCACAGTCATCCCCAGCCCAGAGGATCCTGCCCGGAGCATCGAAGGATAAGGACAGAACTCGGCCGGTTAGCTTGCTGGAGCCGCCCTTCACTTTCTTCCCTGTGGAGATGTTCACCACCTGCAGAACATGCTTGCTGTTGCCCACCTGGAGGGATTGACCAGAAATGAGACCGCTAAGATTCATGGCAGCCTCGTCACAGGTGCAGCGTGGTCATCATGCGGCGTGACTACTGACCACCGTCAGGTTGTTGTTCATAGGCTGGAAGGTGCAGCACAGCAGCTCACTGGCATCTGGCTCAGCCACCTCTCGGATGCAGCGGCCATCTTGCGTATTCCAGATGCGCAGCGTGCCATCCAGCGAGGTGGACACGATGATGTCATTGCTTAGAGACCAAGCAAAGTCGGTGACCGGCCCGGCATGGCCCCTGAGGGTGACCCTGACACTTGGTGGGGCCGGGGACAGCGCCATGATGGACAGCGTGCCATCCAGGGAACAGCAGGCCAGCAGGTGCTTGTCGTCATTAGCAAACTGCAGCCGTGGGACTGTAGAGCAGCCAGGAGTGCTGGCATGAGAGGATGTCTCAACACCGGGGCCGAGCGCCTGCATGACACCGGTCTACTCACCAGCCGAGTCCACGTGCTGGTCAAAGATATGATGCATGCCAGCAAAAGCGTAGTTCTCACTGAGCGTTGTGTCCCCCGCCATGGCACGGCTTGCCTCTGCCACTGAGGTGGGCACCAGGCTGCCAGGGGGCCTGAAACAGGACACACATTCTTTAACCCTGGTGCCTACATTGCCGTTTCACATTTTGACAATACAAACCTCCATATTAATAAACATCACAATGCCTCATGAACCAAAAACCACATAAGACCAGTCACTATATTAGTGCTGGGTGATTTATGCCCCTTCCAGGCCTGCATGAATACCTCTCATCATAGACAGCCCGGTTCATCTGAGCCTGCAGCTGGTAGGAACCCCGACTGACGGACCTGCGGTGGCCCCGAGCTCCCTGCGCCCTCAGATCCTCCTCAAAGTCCTGCCGGGAATCAAAAGAACCAGTCGGGTGAGTCTGCATGACACGACGACGTCTCAGACTTATATGGCACCTGAATTAGAAAGCTTACCTGAAGCTCTAAATCACGCCTCTGTAGCAACCCCGTGTGCATGCTCTCCACGTCTGAAAATCTCGCTGCTTCTATTTGCCTTTTTACGCGTTTACCCCTTTCTGAACTCAATCTCGTAACTTCCAGCTCGGTATCAGACTGGGAAGCCTAGATGTGCTCATTCCATAATTTCCCCGCCAAACCCGCTGGATCATTCTTTAATTACAGACAGAATGAGGTCAGTCATGTTCTGCTGGAGGTGACTCCTCATGACACAACTTAGGGTCCAGCTGACACTTTAACGCAAGTCCAAACTGTCAGACTCAACTAGGCTCCAGAGGAATGCTTCTGCTGGCTGAGCCCTTCCAAAAAGTCACATTTATTCTTTTAGGAACAAGATGATCTCTAAACTGCTCATTAAAATCATGACAGACAACAGCATTCTCCAAATTCCCCCCGCACCCAATCACGTGTCTACTGGCTGATTTCCTTTCCATCTCTGTTTCCCTCGGTGCCTGACCTCCATGCGATCCAGCGTGGTGCGGGAGCTGCGCACGCTGCTGGCTCGGAAGCTGCTCTGCTCAGACAGGGGCCCGTAGCGCAGAGCCAGCAGCTGGCTGCGCAACCTCAGGTACTGTCTGCGCAGCCCTGGCTCAAAGCCACACTTTGCATTCTCCCTGAGCAATTGGCTGCGTCGCCGGATGTACTGCGTGCGGAACTGTGGGAAGGTAGGCGTGCGGTAAGCATTGTACCTGCAAAAGAAAACAAGACGTGATGCGTTTCCGCCCAAATGAACTGACCGGCGTTAGAAACAAAGCAGACACGGACCGAGTACCACAAATAAATGATGAGCACCTACCTTGCGTCCACTGCCAATACTTGCTGCCAAACTGCAGCCATCCCACAGTAACTCAGGGGTAAAGGGGGCGGGGTCGAGGTCACGAGTCTGCACACAAGAAAAGCACAGTGACATCACTGTCAAAATATCTGCCACGTGAAGTGAACTGTTCCACACATCTTCATTCTTACTGACCCCAGCTGACAGGGAAGAGTGATGCTCTGCGATTATTAGCTAAACAGGAAAAAAGAAATTGAGAAAACCACAAACTGTATGGACTATCCAATCAGCTACAACTGCAAGGAGAATGTCTGAAACATTCCCAATAAAGTTTCCTTAATCTTATCAACGAAGATTACATGTGATGGTGAAGCTTGGTGTCAGAGTGCAGAGGCATTCAAGCAACACCCCTGGACAAGTTTTTGGGCTTCAGGGCCACACTCAAGCATCCACTGGTGACATGATCAGCTTACCAGTCACAGATTTGAACCTGTGATCTTCTGGACATAAGCACAGACTCCCAACCCACAGAACCACACACCACCACCAGTTACAAGATATCATCTTAAAAGATATAGGCCTAATGTGCAGAACGCTTCATTAAATTTGTTCAGACATAAAAAATAAGGTTTGATAAGATTTTAAGAGCAGTGTCCATATTTATAAGCATCAGTAAATCAGCAAAGAAATTTAGACAGTCCATTCATTTCCATTAACCGCATATTAAATTACTGCTGCAGTGATCTTGAGTACAGGAAAAAAATAATGCATGGGCTCAACAGACTACCAGCCCTGACTCAAAGGTGCTGCTGGTGGCATGGTGGACTAGAACAAATTAATTACTAGCTAATATTGGGATAGCCTGTTTAGGGACCACTGCCACATCCAAATGGAACAATGCTAACAGCATGTCCTCAATTACTGTATAAAATCTTGAGGCAGAATTTAAAACACGTAATCAACACACGTATAGAATATGAACTACAATCACCTTCCAGTAGCCGAAATATTAAAAGGCAAATTTACAAATCAGCACATGTAACAAGAACCCTACAATGAGGATGCGATCCGGGATCTCGAACGTCCCTACCACCTAAGCCATCTGGCATCTTGATTATCAATTATATTATCAATTGTGTAAATTTATTTAGATCCTGTCAGAGTCCCCATCTTGATTAGCAGTTATGTCGATTTATTCAGGTGCTGTCAGAGTGCCCATCTAGCAGCGAGGAACCATATTCCTGACCGTCTCCACAGCTTATTATTAACAATCGGTCGGATATAAAACATGGGAGATAACTGTTCATCTTTCAGAATATCAAGAGAAAAGATATAATCGTAAGTTTGTGCCGGCCACAGGTGACGTGCAGGCGAGCCGCCAGCCGTACCTACTGGCTACAGGTGACACCGTACCTACTGGCTACAGGTGACGGGCCGGCGAGCCGCCGGCCGTACCTA
>JAACJT020000086.1:10242200-10252575 GCA_009936485.2 Gymnarchus niloticus | reverse complement strand
CTGAATGCCTGTGAGCTTACGGGCTCTGTCTTTCCCTGAATGCCTGTGAGCTTACGGGCTCTGTCTTTCCCTGAATGACTGTGAGCTTACGGGCTCTGTCTTTCCCTGAATGCCTGTGAGCTTACGGGCTCTGTCTTTCCCTGAATGCCTGTGAGCTTACTCATGTCCATACAGCCATAACAGTAAAAACTGAGATGATGTCACACGCTATCCACATGCGCACAAATGTCTCAGGGTTCTGTCTTGTGGTTTTTGCTTACGTTCATTCATTCATTATTTCAATCCATCCATATATCCATCCATGCATTTTCTAGTATTGGGAGTGATTGGGAGTGAAACCTGGGCTTACATAAGTCATTAATACTTGAAATATAATGCCGTGAGAATGTTTTTAATGTTGCTTCCCATTTTTCTGGCTGCATCTAATAAGGTTAGAGCTTCTGTTCTTTACCGTTTACAAAACGTGTTTTGAGAGAGAACTAGCAAGCCAGAGTAGAATGTTAAATCTGTGTATATTTGTAATTTGCCTTAAAATTTCGCCTTTAATTGTTGACATTTTCTGGAGCATCACACTGACTCCATGTCTTTAAAAACGTGATTTGCATTCATGTTCAGGTGAACTGCCCTATTACAGGACCGTTTGTGTGAATCTGTTTCTGTATGAATGCCTTGTGATTGGTGCCCCATTGCTGGAGTCTATCACCTGACTTCTCAAGTTTCTTGGAATATACTACAGATTGGAAGAGCAGTAATTCCAAAGGAAACGCATGACCTGTGCTATGATAACATTTTGACTTATGAATAAAGACACATACATGTCAAGCTGTAGGAGGTTGTATGTACAGGGTTATAACGAGGATGCTGACAGTGAAGGTGGTCACTATGGGCTGTCATCTCTGTATGTCAAACACTTTAATTTTCCAATTTAAAAGGAAAAGTCAGATATCTCTTTTGTGTTGGAATATCCTAGGAAAAAGGAAGTTACAAAAGAATATTTCTACTTTTCAAAAAGCACATACAGTAAAAGGACGTGTTATCTAATTTGAACTGCTATTTAAGGACAAATAGCCTGTTTGAAGGGAAGCATTTCTATTCCAATACATAAGCTGATGTAATACATCGATGAAACCAGCAGCGTCTTCCTCAGATAGACACATCAGAGGAATTCTCCTTCATTGGAGACACAATTTCAAGTTCAGTTTGTACTGTCCGATATCCAGTTTAAGCTCAGTTTTCTTCCAAGTAATTAAAACAAGATACACTCAACATCAGAGTTTTTCAGCTGTTGTTGAACCACTGGGTTTAAAACAGGCAGCTGACTATTAATATAAATATACATATTTATTCATGGCCAAGGAGACCCTCACCAGCAAACAACTCAGATGACAAGGGGATCTCTGAGCCCACCCAGGTGCAGTTGTTTCCTCTTCCCATTATGCAGTGAAGCCCTTATTCCGTCTGGTGGAGAACGAGCAGCAGGGCCTTACGGACGGGACACTGCAATTAAAGCCAGGCAGCTACTCTGGTTTACCGACAACTGCATCGCGGTGTGAGGCACCATTAGCTTTTACGGAGAGTTCAAATCATAATGGCACAGAAGTACAACGTGCTCTAAGACACCACATTAGCAGACCTGTGGAGTTTCATGAAGAACGTAAGCAGAAACTACGATACATAAATCAGGCAAAAAGAAACATAATCGGCCTTATTTAACTCTTCTGCTGTCTCCACCCACACACAGGCCGTAGTCACATTAGGCTGTAAGGTTTTAAAACGTGCCGCGGTCAGCCTGGTCAGATTCACAGAGCGTACATCAAGCTGTGGCTTATACCTCCACAGGTGGGGCAACCATTACAGTGGTCCACATGTGAGAAAGGACAGATGATGCTAAAATCACTCCGCAAAAAAGTAGCAGTATTTAAAAGGCTTCAAACATGCTTGGAAGTTGTTCATTACATTTTAAATTTGCACCTTAAGTTAGACCTGGCCTTTAGATTGTCCTACTCACCCCTAAATTGAATTGTAATGGAGAAGCAAGGAGGTTTTCAGCTTTGACTTCAGCAGGAAGCAGAAAAAGTGTCGAACCTCTTCTGTGCTGTTATCCGAGACACCTTCCTGAATCGGGTGATTAATGATTGACTGTAAGCAGGTAGTCTCACAGCTGAGGCACTAAGTCCGGTCTTCCATACCTTCCCTTAAAGGCGAGGAACCCACGCAATGAAATGTGGGAGAGATAAAGTGGATCAAAATGGAGGAAAACTGGGACAGTTTGTATATCACAGATCCATGATTATGTTACCACATGGAGCAATGAGGGAAAGGTACTTTTCAATCAATGGTAGGCCAAATTTATCCCTGTTACTACCTTATGTGGCCAGTCTACATTGAGTGTCACTTACCTCTTTAATGTGATCCAATTTGGCTCACTAATGTTTGTTGCTAGAGACATGATCATATGCTTAAGCTATAAACTTATATCAACGATATATATGACAACTAGCCAAGGCCAAAAGCACGTAAACACTCCTTTCTTTGGTCTAGATGTTCTTGCAAAGCTTTGAGGGGTCTTTATCCTCCTGAATCCTTCTCCACAAAGACCTAGAGTATGGAAAAAGGTAAAAAAAAAAAAAAAAAAAAAAAGAAACAAATCCCTGAGTCTGCACAGTCAGCATTGGTGCAGAGATGGCCGTGCCAACGGAGGTCTGTGTGTAGCTGGACCGGCCAGGAGGGAGATGCTGTGACTGCAGACAAACTGCTCATGCCCCCGGTTGCAGGACAACTGAAGGGAGAGGAGCAATATCTTCCAGGCTCCTGTGAAGTTGGCTCTGGAGGCATTTCTGCACTCCTGTCCTTGGAAGTATGAAGAAGCTCCAAGGTACAGAGGGATGCTGACCATCACAGCCTCACTCCCACCCCACCCATCTGATCCCTGCAGCAAAACTTGGCTCCAGATCACCTACATCATCACCTACAGCATTAGCTAGGGCCTCCCTCCAGCTATTGAAGTTCAGCCATGAACTCTGAACAATATATCTCCCAGGACACAACATGGCCACAGGGGATAATTCTCTTGACAGTTTTTATTTCCAGGGGAAAACTGAGGCTGACTATTACAACCGGCATTTCAAATGTTTTATGAATAACCAGGCCAGTTTGTGAAACTACATGTGAATACTGTTTTCTGGAAACTCCTGAACCATGCAAACTAACTTCACTTTTACAGTGAAAACCTTAAGGGTTACGCACAGCTTCTGCAGTGCAATGACCTAATTCCAGTGAAACCTGAAGCAGATAAGCCAAATTCTTCAATTTTTAATGGAAAAAACAACACAAAAAGTACACAGGGCATTCTGTACCTTAACCTAACAACAACTGAAACCACATGTACAAGGTATATAAGGCGAAAGACGGGGAACCAATAGCTTTGTGCACAAATAAACAAGTTATGAAGAGAGAATTAATGTCAGCTGGCATCAAAAAAGAATGGGGAGTCAAATTTATCAAAAAAAAAAACCAACATATTCTAAAACTATCTTGCACAACATGATGGAATGAAACGAAACCAATTTACAATGGAGAATTAATACTCTGGTGATCAGAAAAGCTTAGAATTGTAATATAAAATGACAGCTCAGTTTGTTCCAGTGTAATGAGACCATTTGGCTGTTTATGTAACACTGCTAAGAAAACCATCTGAGGGCTCAGTTATGGCTTCGTGTCATCATTCAAATCGTACGCAGACTAGGAGTGTGTCAGAGGCATGAAAATCACACTTTACATTTGTGGTGTACAGCGTTGGCTATTTAATACCTACAAGAGTGACTCTCAATAAGCAATTAATATATCAGTTAACGAACCAAGGCTTCAACAAAGAAATCCAGCAGTTTGATGTGAGATAATCAAAAAAAAAAAAATGAAGGTGTTTTCATAAACGATAATGCCAGGTGGTTTTCTGCTGGCCATACTTAATTGTATGGATGCAATGACATTTTTTCCCCTGTTCACAAAATTTTTTTTAACCCATGAATTTTTGACAAAGTTCACTCATTTCCAGTTGTGTGACAAACTCTCCTGGTACTTCCTCAGCCACCTTGAGGTGATGGGTGGCCACCCGCTCCCCTCACAAACTACACAGCACCGTGTAGGAGAGCTAGAATCTTCTGTGGCACCCAGACACGCACACACCTGTACCTGATGTCAGAATAGGTATTTTCACATGGGCCGACACAGACAACACACTTCATGGTCCAAAGATTTCCTACTGGGCTGCTCTGCGATCTCCACTGTGGTAAAGGACCCTCAGCACAGCTTAGGCTGGTGAAGATCTGCCCAGCAAACCTCTCTGTTACATTCAGAACTGAGACACCAGTCAGTTTGGAGTGTAGTTTCATTAATGTAATTAGAGATCCTACACCATCCTAAAGTATCACATGGTGTAAGAAAAATTCTAAATTAATAATGCCTGGGAAACACACATGAGATTCTTGTAACAAAGTCAGACTAATCTGAATACTAAATACCTGGAAGCTGGTGAGAGACTGACCATCAGAGCAACTGATAGGAGGGCCAGTAGACTAACTGTCACGCTTCTGAGAGCTGAAACTGACTCACAGTGCAACAGGTGCTGAACCAGAGTTCTAGTGACAATGTGGAGGAATAAAGCTTCTTTTCTGGGAGGGGGGTTCTGAACTTATAGGATGAAGGAAGGTCAGATTCCAGGGGACTGCGATGTGCCATTGGTCCGGGGGGGGGGGGGGGAAGGAACCCTTCAGGACATCCTGAGCCCACGAGAGTGAGGTGGGTTCCGGAGGACAGGCCTCAGCAGGAGCCCTCCAGCCTGGCCCCGTTCTCCTCTCACGCTCAGCCGATGAGGCGGTAGAAGACCCAACAGCCAAACGTCACCCAGTGACTCGCCCAGTTCAGTTCCGTCCACTTCTGAATGGTGTGGTTGGCCAGGTAACTCTGCAGAGCACCAAAGAGGTGAAATCATGGCCATTACGCACATTCAAACAGAACGACGACACACATCCAGTCTTCATAAATACCTCCCGGTCACCGTGAGGTAAAGCCAGGCCTGGGCGTCGTGGTTCACTCAAGTTCAAATAACAGCACACTGCCACTTGGCGCTCAAAGTCATTTAGTAGCTGCCTCCTCATGACTGCAAAACCACAGCCTGCTAAATACTGAGGCAGCTAATGACAAGCTCACCATTACAGTGCCTAGACCAGACCACCAACTGAACACGTGGCAGGGCACAGTCACACACGCATTCACACTCCACGGGCAATTAAAAATCACCAATCGATTTAGGTCACATGTCTTCGGACTGCAGGAGGAAGCATGGGGAGAACATGCAAACTCCACACACGGAGCGGGGGTGGCATTCGAACCTCCAGCCCTGGAGGTGCGAGGCAAAGGTGCCCCCTTCTGTCTAACATCTGTACAAATAACACAGATGTGTAAAGTGGTGAAATTCTGCAGAACCTAAAATAAGACACTCGATGACACAGAAAAGATCATTTTAAAACCTGTGAGCCTCACCCAGGACTGGAGGAAGATAAACGTATGGAGGTTTCACCACAGCTTAGTACAGCATGACTGTCACCTTGCTGAGGGCCACCTCTACGAGAGAGACAACGTCACACCTCACCTCTTCACCATCCACATTGTCCACATCAGCATCAAAGAGGGAGCCCAGGTATGCCAAATGGAAGACGGCTAACAAGCTGAACAGCATGTTTATACCACAGACCCACAGGCCCTACAACAGAAATGCACAAGAATGACGAGCAGAGCTTGACTTCCTGTCCCATGGAGTAACGTCAAGCCTAAGCCATAAGTGATAAACAGGCACCTTCGTATACTGGTGGCTGCAGTTGGGTGGACATCGCTTTGACAGAATACAGGCGCTGAAGATGACAGCCAGCCTTTTCCGCAGAACTAGACGAGAGATTGACAAGAAGTCAGTAGAAGCCCTACAGGACGGCTGAACTATTTTTCCGGCATTTTGAGAACTGCTAAATCACATGTGGAGCAGAAAATGGAAAAGGAACCTTAACATTGCACCCCGTGTACATTTGGGGATTTGGGAAGAGGCCCTGAACCCCCTACCGTGCTCGATGTACGTGATGAAGCCCAGGGACAACAGCACAGCTCCCAGGTGGAAGCTGAGGCCCTGAAAGGCAGACCGCCATTAGGTACGTTCAGCTTCGGCTAACTGTCACAGGGGGTCTCGCTGTATCTATGGGAGGGGTCAACGATCCATGAAATGGCTGAGGATAAACTCCATCTAACTGAAACCCGCATCACCCTCAGAACACAAAGACAGAGGCACTCACGTGCAAAAGAGCGCTGGCCGAGTAGGTCACCAGTATGGCAGGGAAGGTGCCCAGCCTCAGGGCACTTTTAAATACATCTGATGAGAACAGCACGTGTCAATACTCAAAGCGGCTTTTTCTAGACGTACTCTAATTTTACTCTGCTGGAGTGCCACCTAGTGGGCACATAAATTAATTACAACTGTTTCTACGGGGGAGAAGTATCGACCTGTAAAGAATACGAAAAAGTTAAATCCTCATAAACGAAAAATAAGAGAATAAAAATATATGTGACTATAAACAACATGTTTAACACTATAAGCTGCTAGGATGACAAGCCAAAAAATGTTGAGTATGTTATTTGCATCAGTAAACACGCTAACACGCATCATGCATATTTCACACGAAGGTACACCAAGGTCACACAGGTTCACGCGTCTACACACAGACGGTAATGCATGCACATACAGGTATTGAGCCAACGAGACATGGGCAGGTTCCAAGACGTCACAACTTCAACCATGGACCTGGGGAACTCCACATTGAGTGGCCTCGCAACACTCATGTCCCTGAAAGAGAACAAACGAGGAAGATCAGCAGGTCATCTGCCATCCATCCATTTACAGCCAAATCCTCTCCTGTGTGTGTGGGCGGATGGATTTTGAGAGAAGCCGACGATATGCAGACCATTTCAAGTTGTCCTTGTCCTCTGTAAAGCCAGCACCGGCCAACGTGGTGGTGGTCTCGCTCAGGTAGCTCACAAAATAGTTACTGAAGTGGAAGGATAAGGCGTTTTCATAGGCATGGAGCCACCTGCCAGCAAAGACCATGAGCAGCAAGAGGAAACAAAGAGACATCACACCTTTACACACTTAAAGGGACAGTCAGGAATTCAGAACACAGCGTCATTCCATCAGAACTGCTGCAGGTTATTTTGATTGAAGTCATCACTGTGAGGGTCTCTTATACAAACTGTAATGATTTAAAAAAAAAAAAAAAAAAAAAAAACAACCCTACCTTGCTAGGGTACTTCTGAGATGGCAGAGATGGGAAGAAGAAGGAGGAGAAGGAGAAGAAGAATTGAGAGGACTGAGAGGAGATACTGACACATTGGTCCTTAGTGGGCTGTCAACTACATGCACGGCTCGGTCATTCTGCCACCAGCCAGGTCTCACTGGTACCCGAGTCTGACAGCTTCTCCAGACCCATTAGCCAGGCCTGCCCGTTTCCCACAGTTCACTGTATCTGGTGATCATGACCTTACATCTGTCACTACATCAATTGTGCAAGTACATCAATTAATTATTTATATACTCAACAGGCCCTAGGTAAGAATTTCAGTAATTCATCTAATTAAATCAATATCAGTAAATGAGTTATATATCACCAATTTCAAAGTCAAAATGGGGAAAAAAAATGAAAGCTTTACACTTGTTTTCGGTCTGTTTATAAAAATGCATATATAAAATTCAGCATTTCAACAAAAAACGATGGACATTCGAGCCTCTTGATGTACATATGAAGTTAAGCCAAGTTATCCGTCATATTCTGAATTCCATCAAAATATGATTACTTGCATTCTCACATCAATCTTTAGAAATTTCCTTTTTACAAAACAATTCTCAGGTTGTGGGAAGTCCACATTTCCCAAAAGGAGGCAGGGAATCCTCATGCTGCACCACATTCGTCCTGCACTCTAAAATGTCCAACTATCGGCTGCGAACGATATTAAACTGAACCCATTACACAAGCGAGTGCTGTAACTTTTCGATCATCATAATAGTTAAACAACTGAAAAGCCCACAACCAACACAATTACTTTGTAGTTTGGATTCAGTCAACTGCACAATCAAGGCAAACGGATTCATTAAAGGACTCTTTTCAAACTAAGGAGCGTCAGTGGGTTTTTATCACGTCGCATTCAAATGATTACCTGCTTTTTCGTTTCCTTTTGCTGTGAATAAGAGGTCAGGAAAGCCCAAAAAGGAGGAGAGAGAGAGAGAGAGAAATCAGGCAGCACAAGCAGAAACGAAAGGTGTCAAAATTGTGTCTGACTCGAACGCAGAACCGGAGGTGTGGACACGCTGCATCGGAGCAGGCAGAGACAATCCTGCAACGAGCCCACCAAAGTCAACTGGCACGTGCCAAACGACGCCGTCTCCACGTCGCAGGTCTGCTCCGCAGCTCGAGTCGGGACTCACTTTCGCAGCAGTCGATCCCCGTAGATGGGGATGAAGTAGGGGAAGAGATAGGGAGCGACGCAGTTAGAGATGATCAGGCAGACCTGGCACTTCATCCAGCTGAAGCAGACCTTCCGCAGCCAGGACCAGCTCTGAGACACAAGGGTGAGATGAGTGGGGGGTGGGGCTTGTACCCCTGAGCTCAACCAATCAGGAAAATGCACCACCATCCCCAAACACGGCAACAAAATATAGAGGGTGTGGCGTCCAGCGTACGAGTGTCCTTCTAGGAAAAGAGACCAACATTAATACTTGTCTTAAAAAGAAGTAAGTCTTTCAATTCGCTTATGATAAGAAAAAAATCCGTTCCATTTAATCGTTTCCTTTTTTGAAATCAAACAGGCAGGAAGTGCTAAAGAAAGGAAGTAACTGAAGGAAAGGGACACTCAAAACATTCAGATTAAAAAGGCCTTCAGACATGAGCATTAACGGCCTAGATATCAAAGATGAAGACAGCACGGCTCCCCAGCTTCACACTTACCAGTTTCCGGCTTTCGATGGCCTCCTTGTAGCTGCTGAAGCTGATCCAGGGTCCGAAGATCACCGTGCCCACAAAGTAAATGTAACCCATGAACTGGATAGGCGAAGGCACAGTAGGGACGAGGCCCCGGTCCAGGTCAAAGGCCAAGGAGATGGCTTTCATGGCCACCACCATCTGGGAGCCTGGACAAACACGGAACACGCCAAGATGGCGGCTATGAGGTCAGGCATCGGGAGACACTGGGCACGCGGAGACGTGGGCACGTGCTAATCGCCCACATGTAAGATGTACTGTGACACATGACCGCCACAGCACAGAGCTCAGGAGATACTGGCCCCTTCTCCACCATCACAGCTAAGAACTTTCTGAGATGAAAAAGGATGCCACAGTGACACCGGCAGTCACCTCTCATCTTGTGCCAGGTAGCTGTATCCATCATATGGAGCTCCCTGAAAGACAACAAGAAGCCTTCAGTCTACATCACAAATGCTATTAATGCCATTAACGATAACCAACGAGATAACTGTGTGAATTTCAAGCACTTTAAAAACAAGATTTTTCACGTGATGTAAAATTTAGCTGGACGAGTGTGGGTCGACCATCCATCCATTTCAAAACGGTCAGTGCTACACAGCTGAAGACGAATTCTTATATTGACTCATGTTTTATCTCTGACGACAATCTAGGTCATCACGCCTGTCTATTAAAAGACTCATCAGGACTGATTTTATCCTTAATGATCAATTCTTTTGCCCATTCTTCTGGGAAAGGGCCATTTTAAAAACTTCTCTGCACGCCACCTACTTATAACTGGATCAGAAAGGCAGATAACACAGTCAAAGTCCAGGAGAGGACATTTCTAATCCAGAAATAAAAGAAACACTGGGACTCCGACTGAAGAATCAGAAAAGCCTACCCCATTAGCAGGTAGATGAGGATGGTGATGGAGAGGAAGGTGCCTCGATTGCTGGAGTGACGGCACAGGAAGAGGATTAGGTAGCAAAGCAGGCTGAGCAGCACCACCCACACCATGTGCAGCTGGAAGAAGAGGTAGAGGGAGTAGAACCCTCCAGCCACTGTGCTGAGGTGCTTCACATACAGTGGGAGACCTAGCAGGGTGGAGAACACGGTAAGAGGCCCTGGACTCATGGTCCTACTCCAGCTAGCAGGGTGGAGAACATGGTAAGAGGCCCTGGACTCATGGTCCTACTCCAGCTAGCAGGGTGGAGAACATGGTAAGAGGCCCTGGCCTCATGGTCGTACTCCAGCTAGCAGGGTGGAGAACATGGCAAGAGGCCCTGACCTCATGGTCCTACTCCAGCTAGCAGGGTGGAGAA